>OU343217.1:23529471-23640571 GCA_910596185.1 Chrysanthemum makinoi
ATACTCAAAAACACACACACACAACTCAAACTAGTTTAGCTTCCATGGAAGCATATCAACCTTTTCCTCCTACTTGTCAAGAAGAACAAAACACAGAAACACAACAAAACACACTAACACAACAAAACACACCAACGCTAACATATCAGGTATGTATATGTCTTTCTTTCGTCCACAACGTTAATTCGTTAAGCATCGTATGCAAAAAGAAGACAAAAGATCTCATGTTGGAACATGAACATGAGCCCTTTTGTTCTTTCTTGCTATGAAGGTTCCGTGATTTACCTCTTTCATGTTGTTCGCGTTCAACATTTTTTGTTGTTAAACCTTCTGTTTCTTGTGTTGTTTATGTATGAAGTACGGCTCATGCGTGTTTTTTTTTGTTTAGGCATGTGTTCTCAAAGTCTCCATTCACTGTGTTGGTTGCAAGCGAAAAGTGAAGAAAGTGCTTCAAACCATTGAAGGTATTTAATCTTTACAATCTTAACTTGTTAACGACACTTTTTAATTATTCTTAAGAAGATACTTTATTTATATGTAATTTCACTTGCCTTCTAAAATCTAACCAAGATATATTAGTTTTGCAGGAGTGTATACAGTTGATATTGATGCAAAGCAACATAAAGTTACAGTTTTAGGTAATGTTGAAGTTGATACACTTATAAAGAAACTAATCAAGGCTGGAAAACATGCGGAAAGGTGGCCCGAAAACACCCCAAGAAAAGTAAGAATGGTCGCTGAAGGCGAAAATAAAGAGAAAGAAAAAGGGGTTGATAGCGATGGAGATAGTAGTGGTGATGAAGAAAATAAAACACCGGTACCAGAAAATGGTAAACCTGGCGGCGGTCCGACGGTGAGGTTTGCCGGTGTATCGGAAAGTTTTCCGCCATCGTGCAATGGTGAAATGGTTGGTCAGATGATGGGGCCCGGAAACAGAGGTGGTGGACCCGGCGGTGGAGGTGGTGGCCCCAGTGGTGGAGGTGGCGGCCCCGGTGGTGGAGGTGGCGGTGGTGCTGCCCCCGCTGGTGGTGCTAAAAAGAAGAAAAAAAAGAAAAAGAAAAAGAGTGGAAGTGCTAATCCCCCAGTGTGGTGGACGGCAGAAGCAACGGAATGTAGCACCACAGAAGCGGGGACAACCCAAGTGGTTGATCAAATGCATCACAACCCTCCACCGGCTATCAGCCAGTATCCGATGCCTGTTGGTCCATCGTATGTTGTATCTTACAACGAGGCGCATCCTAGTGCTAATGACGGTCCTGCGTACTATATTCCTCCGACGCCTTACATGTATGATTATACCGAGTATAATGATGATTATATAACATCAACACGACCATCGGACACATTTGAGTTGCTTAGTGATGAAAATCCTGTTGGATGTTATATCATGTAATTATGTAAGAGTTTGTCCTTTATTTGTATGTTATGATGAAGGCATTTTGGACTTTTACTTCTTTAATTCTTACAGTTCATGCTAACAATCAGTTAAGTATACTTAGTTATGGTAAACATATGAATTGCTTATTTAAAACTAGTTATTTAATCCCCAAATGATCTATAAACTTTCCCAAACATTACACACTAATCATTACAACTTTTCAACACCCTTCTCATAAGACTAGTCGTAATTGGTTGTCAACCTTGTGGTCGGTCACCACTCAGAACGCATCCCCCTCTCCTACGAGCAAACCAACGAACAAGTCCCCCTTGTAAAAACTGAAGATTGAGTCGGTCAGTCGACCGAATGGTTTGTGCGTGAGGGTGGATTTTTGAATTGATTTTTATGGGGTATGTTTTTGGTGGTGACCGCGGTCGACTTTATATGGGCATTTGGTCATGCATTTGGCCTTAAAAAGAGAAGCTGAATTAGCACTGAAGTGACAAGAACATTTGATCACCCATTTGGTCACCATTACTACTGGTCTAGTCTAATCTAAGGTGACAAAATAGTCCAATTTTCTAAAACAAATATAAAGTAGAGTTGAAGCACCTAAGCCTCAAAACTCTAGTATAGTTTTTAAATTTTGTTTAGCATAGATATAATAGGGGGCACAAAGCTCCATATTTACACTTTAACGTAATTTCCGTATTTTGTTAGTAGTGACAAAAATGTCTTTATTCGTTCGGATTTGTTTCTAACCTTATTGTTTAACAATTCTTATGGTAAATACCATTTAAAGTTACTTTGTAATTGATTCCCTATAGTAGACTATGAGGATTAAGTGAAGAACTTTGTAAAGTATATGTGCTGTAGTTTTGAATATGCAGACGCAAGAATTTTTGATGTTCCAATAAGCACAAATGAAACTTTGAAGTGTAAGTGAAGTCCTGCCAGGACGATAACTGTGCATGAAAGTTTCCACAAGCGATACGTGCACCTTAAAAGTGTATAAGCTTGCAATTTGTTCGAACCACGAGGACAGCTTTTGCAAGTTAACGTATAGGTTTGGGTTGGAGCCGAGACTTGAGATCTGGCCTATAGGTTTGGTTCGTTCAGGTTTAATTACAAGATAAGTTTTGAGGGTTAATCAATAAATGTTAATTCTATAAATAGATTATACACACTTAGGGTGTGTTTGGCAAATATAGTAGCAGCAATGAGTAGTAACAATTTTTTTCTATAAAAAACTTTGGTAACGTAGGTGTACGTGTAACCATAATGTGTAAAACAACTCTTAAATTCTCAACGCTCTTAAATGCTACTTCATGGAGCGTTGAAAAATAAGTATTCCGAAAAAATAGATAAAGCTGTTTGCTGCTGACCAAACAAGCATTAAAGATCACAACATTCAACACTCGCTGCTCCTAAATGCTTCGCGCCAAACACACACTTAATGCTTGTAAAGAGATTCAAGTTTTTCAGCCAAACTTCAGGGCAAACAAAAACGACCCGTTTAGCAAATTCAAAAAATTGCCATTTTTTTACCATACATGTTTTCACCTGTTACTCAGCCCGCCCATTTTGCCACATGCATATACAAATAGAAACGCACACACAAGGTCAAGACGCAAGATGGGCAATTACAATCGCGCGTTAAAATCTACAAACCAATCGAAACAAGTAACCTAATAGTCCAAACCGGCCATCACACTGTACCTGGGAGGGTAGGTTTATTCCTATCTATCTCCATCAGAAAAAACTAGAGGCTTTTTGCAAGAAAAGAATATGATCCTTTAGAATCTATGCTCTCCATGCATAGATCAGCATGGAATTATCTCAACTATTCTAGAGCTCTTTATTGCGGGTTTTCCACCCATAAAGAATATATTCATAAAGATTGATCACAAACTAAAGCAATAAAACAAAGTTCGTTCTACGTATTAAAAGTGCCTCCACTTTAAATTATGCTTCGTCTAAAACCATATACGATAAATATGAAGTCTTTTGGGACGGAAATTACAAAATATTTACTAATGTATCAATAATTCAATATCCATAAAGAAACAATAAAGGACTAGACGCGAAATAATAATGCTGGGTGCTAAACTGTACGGCACTAGCTACAACTACTACAATAAGAAACATATTATATGCAAGTCGAAGCCTTTGAAGTGCGTTTATTTGTACCTAAGCTTATGACGATAACAGTTACATCATCATGATATTTTCTTCTTCGACCGGCAGGGACACTCATCAGCTCTTCCGTACTAAACCCTGCAAAATATTCACGGCATAGGTAAAAAAACATGACAAAAGCTCAACAAACACGACCCACAATTTTTATTTATATCGAACAATTTAAAAATCACTCTTGTAGTTCTTTGGTAAAACTAAATTTTCATGTCTACAAGACTTGAATCTCTTGCTATTAAATAGTTGATAATTATCTTGAAACTAATAATAATAATAATAATAATAAAAAAGGCTAAAAAAACATGACCCATAGTTATTTCTAAATCAGAACCTAATTTATTTCATATCTTGTTGCAATTCGCAATTTTTTGGTCAAAAGTATAAACCTTATTATGTATACAAACTTGAATCGTATACGAAAAATATTTTATAATATATTCTAAGAATAGAATTAGAACATATAAAGTTACTGAACATGACCCATATGTATGAAATTCTCACTTATTTTTATATCTCAACAAGATATACTTCAATCTCTATGTAGTTTTTGGTCAAAAGTATATAACTTTTCATATCTACAAGCCTTCAATCTCATAAAAAATATTTTGATAATTATGATTAAAAAATGTTGGTCACTGATGTGCAGAATCCATGTTGATTCGAAGTTGAAAACTACTAGGTTTGACTGTCGATATCAGCCCTACATACAATCCTTTTAGATCTTTGCAATTGTTCGTATCTTTTATTTTATGAGTGAAACCTATGAATATACCTGCAGAACGAGCAGCTTTGAGTACAAGCTGCTTCAATAGATATCTGGCTGGATCCCCTGACGGTTTTGAGGATATGTAGGAGTGAACAAGTTTCACAGCTTCATCGTTTGTGAAAAAATCAAATAAACCATCGCTACCGAGTATTACAAAGCGATCAGAGCTTGAAACTGTATGCATATATAGTGATGGTTCTACAGAGACGTATGGAGGACTTAAAAGGTTACGCACCCGAAGAATGCCCATCAACGCATCGTTCAAAACTTTCTGCAGAAAATAAAGATCACAAAAACATATTGACTATAATGCTTACGAAAGGGGTGTTTTTGTACAGTAATATAAAGATGATCATGAGTGATTTGCAAATTATTATTTAAGTAGAAGATCGTGTTTGGATGTAAATTTGTCTCTTCCATTAGGTTGAAGAAAAGGTAAATACGTATCTTTTTTAAATCCTTAACTACTCAGTTTTGTTGCACTAGTACGAAAACATTAGTATTTGATTATTTGCGACTTCAAGCTGCAATAATTTAATAATCGGTTCTAAAATGCAGATTCAAACAATCCTTAAAAACCATTTTTGCAAAGGAAAAAAAAAAAAAGTTTACCTTTTTCAAATAACCAACTCCAAATGCTCGAGTAACCTTCAACTTTCCTTTAACTCTTCCTTGCACAATCGTCTTTGGATCATCAGGATGTTCACTTATAAGTTGGTTCCTTTCCACTTCATTATCAACCGTATGACTATCAGTCAACTGCACCGCTTTCAATCCCTTGTTTTCGTCATCATCACTTGCTAAAACCGCTCTACTATCACCTAAATTCATTATATACAAATCTTTCCCTTGCAAAAGCCCAACAAGAACACAAGAGCCCACCGACACAATATCCGGTCTGTCCTCCATTTCTTGCTCGACCATATACAAGAAATCATTTTCAGCTTGATTAAGAGAACGTTGTAAGCTATCAAGCACTCGGTTTTTAGGCCTTGTTATGTTATCTCCATCTTTAAGAAAATAATCAAATTCAATATCTAATGAATTTAGATTACACCTAATAGTTTCATAAAATGTGCCAGCTAGAAAATCAGCTGCGTCACGCCCATTAAATCCATCATAAATTGCACAGAAAACCCAACCGTTTTCTTCAGAACAAACCGCTTGAACTCTATCTTCACCAGCGGCTCCACCTGCCACTTGTACTTCATCTGCATTGAGGAAATCATCGTTTCTTGAAGGTGCACTATATGGCTTTGATAAAAATGAATCAAAGTCAAGCATTTCAGGGGTTGACGGGCTGCAACTTAAGTTCGACATGCTACTTTGGAAAGATGATGATAATAAATCTAGTTTTGTGAATGAGGGTGAAGAGGGTATTCTTCGAAATGATTTCGGAGAGTCTAATGATGGAAGAATTTCTGAGCTAATTAAACCATTGCATATATTTGTGTTGGCTAATGTTGCATTTGCACTTATGGCGGCTCCCGAGAGGCACGAGAATGAACTACTATTTCTTTGGAGTTTTTTTCCAGAAGGGATATCGCATGCGTCGGTTGTATTACACTTATAGCCAAAACTAACTTCCATTTCTTCACCAGGATCAAGAAATGATTTTTCATGCATCATTTTGATCTAAAACATCAGAAAGAAAAACGTGTGTGATTCACTTAGTACACTTAAGCAGAAAATGCCGCATATATCTTATCAAATATTTTGATCTAAAATAGAGCAATTCAAGGACGTCTCTCAGTCATGACACACGTTTCGGCTTACTTTAAATGGGTTAAGAATATAATATTATAATTGTCCTTCATCTCAAATCTCAGTTTCATCTTCACTACAGGTGGCAGTTTATTACATTTGAATGGGTGGATTTGGGTTATGCTTTTAAAAAAATAAAAAATAAAACGGGTCGGGTTAATGAGCTCAAAAATGCTCAAAACAAAGCTGGTCAAACAGGTTAAAGTCGTTCACAATGTACTCGTTTTAAAAGTAATTTTATTATTAAATTAGTATAAATCTCGTAATCATATTGTCACACTATTATACATAAAAAGGTTCATTTTATTTACTGAGATTTAGTTCCATCCAACCCAACCAAACCCGCACAAAAAAGTACTCATTTGATATGATTGTTACCAAACCCGCCCCACCCACCCATTCACACAAATTGTTTAGAAAAATGATAAATTTGAACAATTTTATATTTTCCCAAGTCCACCATTATTTTGTGGCATCACCAAGAAGCCAAATACGTGTATCACAGAAACTAAATGTTTAATTTCAAGCGCATATGATGTCGAGATTGCTCTTCAAACTTAGTGCAATTATTTTAATGACATTGCAGCAATCAGCAAACAGATAATTATTTATTAAAAAGACAATATGATTTCAAAATCTTTATAAGAAATTCATTTACATATAAGGGTCAAGAGTTATGATAGTGAAATGGGTTCCAAAAAATCATAAACAAATAAAGAAAAGGTCAAAACTAATGACACAATGCACAACCAGTAGCCGCATAATTAGCTCATAAAAAACACATTATAATAACAAGATCCGTCATTAATCTAAAGTAAACTGACCCTACTGATAATGCAGTTGTCTATATTCAAACAGCATCTGTCAAAAAAACATTACATAACTAAGAATTAAAAATGAAAGCATCATGGACAGTGAAATTAAAAAGGGTTTAAAAGTTGTTCTTTTCACTAATTCACAAAACAAGAAATCTTAAATATAAATAACAAGGATTAAAAAGAGACCTTTCCAAACAACAAAATTTACCGGTTTAAGCATACCTTAAATAAACACATTACAATATCAAAACCTGCAATAAAGTGAAGCTTCGAGAAAAATAAGAAAATTAAACATATAGCTAATTCCAACGCAAGTAATCAGTTTTTCATTAGTGACAACATATAATTACAGAGCGTAGCATGAAAGACTCAAGAAAAGTGAAATCAAAAAGGGTTTGATTAAAATATATATAATTACAAGATACACCAAACTAAGGAACAAAGTTTCACGAATACCTATCATAGAAACACAATTAATTTATAAGCACTAAGCGCAAAACTAATCTCAATGCAGAAATCAACATCCAAATAATCACCCTTTTATGAATCGGCATAGAATTACAAAGCGTGCAATGGATATGATTTAGCTCATTCATAACAAGAACAAAACTTAACAAACAGTGTTCAAAATAAACACAAAAAAGGTTATAGATTTAAGTAAAAGAACAGAATCTTGAACTTAGCTCCTTGAAGAATAACAAAATTTTCAAAACTTAACTAATGACAAGGCAATAATCAATATCCTTATAAGCATTCATTAGGCAGTGAAATCCGAGTGTTTTGGTTGAAATAACCACATAACAAGAATCACCAAATCAAAATAAAATAAATAAAGATCACAGATTTAAGCAAGAAATCAAATCTTGAACTTATAAAACTTTTTTTTTAAAAGGCATTATATTACATGACAAGACTAGCAAGATGTTAGGATTACAACGCAAACAAGGGTTCGACCCCAACAATCGACCCTAAGAAATACAACCGAGAAAATCTAACAACTAAAAGAGAAAACATCCATTATTGAACAATTGCAGCCTTGCAGGAAAATGGTTAAAACCCAATTCAATAAACAAAAATATAACAAACACCCATTAAAATAAACAAAGATCACAAATTCAAGCTAATAACCAATCTCAAACTTACGAAACTAATGACAATGCATTAACCAATTAACAAACTAAGGATTTAACTAATACCCATCAAACAAAACACAATAAAGATCACAAATTTAGACTAAAAATCCAATCTTTAACTTACAAAACTAAGGGCATCCACTATGATGTACATTTAAAACTCCATCAATTTATAAATCTTTTCAAATTATAAACCTATTTCCACTATGGATATACCTGTTTACAAACCTTTTTATATCATAAAACACACCCAACACCATCAAAATACTTAAACTTTGGACCTCTTTAAATCCTAGACCTATTATTCACGCCACATATGCTTGAAATATACATCCATTATGGTTTATACATTTTTAGACCTCTTCATCATTTTATAAAACTTTTCACAAACCATTACAATAAACTAAAACTAACAAATACCCATTACAATAAACACAATAAAGATCCCAAATTTAGACTAAAAACCAAATCTTTAACTTACAAAACTAATGACAATGCATCAATTATCACAAACTTTATACAATAACGATAACGATACAAAAACTAAAACTAACAAATACCCATTGCAATAAACACAATAAAGATCACAAATTTAACCTAAAAATACAATCTTTAACATACAAAACTAATAATAATGCATCAATTATCACAAATTTTATACACTAACAATACAAAAACAGAAACTAACAAATACCAATTACAATAAACACAATAAAGATCACAAATTTAAGCCAAAAATAATGACACATGCATAAATTATTGCAAATTTATATACTACCAATATAAAAACAAAAACTAACAAATACTCATTACAATAAAAACAATAAAGATCACAAATTTAGACTAAAAAATAATGACAATGCATCAATTATTGCAAATTTTATACACTAACAATACAAAAACAAAAACTAACAAATACCCATTACAATAAACACAATAAAGATCACAAATTTAAGCTAAAAATCCAATCTTTAACTTACAAAACTAATAACAATGCATCAATTATCACAAATTTTATACACTAACAATACAAAAACAAAAACTAACAAATATCCATTACAATAAACACAATAAAGATCACAAATTTAAGCTAAAAATCCAATCTTTAACTTACAAAACTAATAACAATGCATCAATTATCACAAATTTTATACATTAACAATATAAAAACAAAAACTAACAAATACCCATTACAATAAACACAATAAAGATCACATATTTAAGCCAAAAATAATGCCAATGCATAAATTATTGCAAATTTTTATACTACCAATACAAAAACTAAAACTAACAAAAAAAATGAAATATTTCACATACCTCCTTGAAGAACAGCAAAAACCCAAATGAAAAACACCAAAAAGCAGTCAACTTTGTACCAAGAATTATATAAAAAAAAGATGGGTTTTATAAGAAAGAGAGTTAAGTTTGGAATAAAAGAGTGGATGGTTGAGAGTAGTGACGGACGAAGGAGAAGGATACGGGAAAGAAAGGTCAAATATTTGATTTTGTATAAAAATTCGGTAAATTTGTTAAAAACCACCCATTTGAATGGGTCCCACTATCCCCCACTTGGAGTGTGCTTTTTCTAGCTGCCCAAGAGCCAAACACCTTCTCAAGTTAAATTTTTGTTTTGTTTTTTGATAAGAGTTGTTTGAGATTATAAAATCTTCATCACATCACCATCTAACTATAGTAGATTTTCTAGTAGATTTTTGTTGGTTAGTATGGGTGATTAAATAATCTAATCAACATTTGGATTGTTCTAAAAGGTTTTGGTCCATTTTTAAAGAAAGAGCCGAAAATGGTTACCGCCTCAGTTAAATTGTGTTAAAAAATGTCGAAGACTAGTTATCGACATTTAAACTGAACAGAAAAAACCTCGTCTGTTTTAGACTAGGAATATAATACTACTTAGGTTTCGTTTAGTTTCGGCTGAATTGTTTAATTGAGAAATTTAATTAATCTGGTAAGTCGATAAAGTTTGTTTAATTTAAAAACGTAATCAAGAAGTATGACTTAATAGGAAAAATCACGAGAGTGTTATTTTTTCCATTAAGTCATTGATTTAATAATAATTATAGTGATTCGGACACTTATTCAGCATACAAAACAAACAAAAACCACTTATTACAAATATACCGTTAATAACGCACAAATACTATAGATAGACATAACTAATAACAATTTAAAACAAACAAGCTCTTAGTATGATGTTGCTTTGAGAAAGAAAAATAGTCGCCTAGTTAGTAGTAATACTTAAAAAAATCAAACCCAGATAACTTGAATAAAGAAAACCTCATCCGTTTGACATTAGTAACGTACTTGTGCGATGTTAAGTGACAAAGTAGTAGTCACATAGTCATTAGAAATACAACCATCTAATGGTTCCAACCCGCTTCTAAATGGTTGATATACCTTGTTAAAGACATTTGTTTTTTTATTCATGTTTTAAAAGAATGCATGTTGATGTTAAACAATGAATTCATTATATTTTATTGATCAAATATTTATATGTGAATACACATAGAATCCTATAAACCTTAATGGATCCAAACCCCTACTAACTTAATACAACTGTCCATAGGTGTAATAGTCAAATTGCTAATGGAGTTGAATTATAAGATAAAAAGATTAATAGCATGAAAATGTATTATATGTGAATGCACTTCTAATCTGACTTGTTACAACTATCACATCAAAAGATAAAAAGATTAATAGCATGAAAATGTATTATATTTGTCTGCGAACTTTTTTTTCTTCAATTTGACACAAGCTTTTTGAATTCGTGCTATTGTGTGTATTTTGTGATCATTTTACCTTTACTTTTCTCAAATTTTGAAGGGTAAAATGGTCATTTTACACGACAAAATAGTCACAAAATACAAACAATAGCACGAATTCAAAAAATTAGCGTCAAAAAATAAAAATAAAAAAAATCACAATGTACAATAACAAAAAATGACAAATATGATATCTTTTCTTGCTATTAACCCTTGATAAAATGCTTATATATCAAGATTATAGCTTTTTCATGAATATGATATTCTCACTATTGAAAATCTACTCTTCTGAAATAGTAGTGTAGTACATAAGAGCATGGGGTATGGGCTCGCCGGTTCATTTCGTTTCCTACGTGGCTTCCTCCCCGTTTGATCTCGTTTCTCGCCACGACACCAAGTGGCTTCGCCACTTGGTTCCTCACATTCAACGAAACACACCACGACAAAACCATTTACTTAAACTATATATCCGTTATTTTACTTTCAATTTCAAATTCAAAAACATTTTAACTTCTCTATAAATATAAACCATTTTACAACTCTATTACACATAAAAATTCACATCTCTCAAACACAATTCAACATAAAAATTCACATTTCTCAAACACATTATGGCTTGTCGTCTCCCACATTCTGCTGAGGATATGCGAACGTACGTTAAAAATCAATGCAATAACGATGATGAGGCTAGAAAAGACGCTATTCTACTGCGTCATCCGGTTCTTTGAGGAGGGAGGAACGAGAAGCTGCAGATGAGAGACGGCTACAAGACTTAGAACGACATCCCGATGAACGAAAATGTGTTATCGAGACATTTCAGAGGAGGAAGCCGCGAGATGACGAACTTATTGACAAGTTTGTGGAAGTGTGTTTCACGGATAAATAACAACATCACCACGAAAGTCAATTGGAGCTATCGGGTGAACAAAGATGATGATCCAGGAGTCTCTGGTGAGGGATCTCCGGTAGACGAGGAAGTTTTGTCTCGCCTCGAGGATTATATACCCTCAGCGTTTGATCCTACTGAGGAGGACTTTTCGATTAGGATTTAAAATTTATGTATTTTTCGTATGGTTTATTTTCGTACCGTAAGTTTATATTTTTTTTTTCGCATTTCGTATGTTTTTTTAATTTATTTTGCGTATTGTAGTTGTATTTTTATTTTAAATGAATGAAATGAATTTAGTTGTGTTTGGAAAATATGAAAAATAAATAAAATGATAGTGGGTGGGGCCCAAGTGAAGAGAAGTGAGTATGTTGTGATTGGGGGGTATTTTTTTGTTAGTGTGTTGGAGTGATGTGGCACACGTGAGACCCAAGTGAAGAGAATTGGGGAGTTTATGACACCCCATGCTCTAAGTTCTTTGACTAAGATATACTCCTATGTAATTCAAAACTGGTGTGCTATGAACAGTTATTTTCACAAAAGTCTTATTCAAACAGCCATTTTAATTTGTGGACTAAATTGCCTCCTGACTAAATTTGCTCTTTCAAGATCACTTTTGTAGGATGGCTTTCTGCCTTTCTAATCAAATGTCGTTCTAGAGTACCAAACAACTAAAACCTACACAACTAGTTTCACTTATTCATTATTGATATATATTTTAGAAACATGGTATCTATAGTTGTATAAACATTTGCTACAACAATTTCTAATTTAATACTTTTAATGATGCTATTAGGGTGCGTTTGGTTCGCAGTATGTTTTGAAAGGAATTGTAATCTGTCAAAGGAATTGTAATTTGAATGAATTGTAATTCAAAGAGTTGAAATGTGTTGTAATTGTAATGTGTTGTAATTGTAATTGATGTATTCTGTCATTGTGTTTGCTTGGATCTCAACGTAATTTAATTCAAGAAAACTAAAAAATAAACTTAATAATAATAATAATAATAATTAAATATTAACATAATAATAATAAAAATAATAAATATTATTATTATTATTATTTTATAAATATTATTATTTTAATAATTATATTAAATATTTATTATTATTATTATTATTATTATTATTATTATTATTATTATTATTATTATGTAAATATTATTATAACAATAAATATTTTATTATATTATTTTGATATTTTATTATTATTATTATATAAATACTATTATTTTAATATTTATATTAAATATCTAATATTATTATTATTTTATTTTATTTTATAATTATTAATATTATTATAATAATAATTATTATTATTATTAATATTATTATATAAATTTTATTATAATAAATATTTATAATTCTAATAATAATAAGTATTATTATTATTATATTTTATTAATATTATTTTATTAATATTATAATAATAATATTATTATTATTATTATTATTATTATTAAATTATTTTATTATTATTATTTTATTATTATTATTATTATTATTATTATTATTTTATTATTAATAAAACATAATAATAATTATTATATTTTATTATTATTATTAATATTATTATTATTATTATTATTATAAAAATATTATTATTTTAATATTTATATTAAATATTTATTATTAATATTATAATATAATTATTTTATTTTATGATTTTATTATTATATTATTTTATTATTTTATTGTTATAAAAATATTATTATAATGAATATTTATTATTATTAGTGTTATTATTATATAAATATTATTATTTTAATATTTATATTAAATATTTAATATTATTATTATTATTTCATTTTATTATTATTATTATTATTATTATTATTATTATTATTATAATAATAATAATAATAATAATAATAATAATAAATATAAAATTTTGAATTACAACGTAATTCAAAACTTTCCATCCAACATCCTATGTAATCTGAATTCCCTCATTGGATGTAATTGGAATAACTGAATTACAATTACAACGTAAACCAAACAGCCTACGTAATGTAATCTGAATTACATTCCCTCCATTCTGCGAACCAAACAGACTACGTAATGTAATCAAATTACAATTACATCCAATTACGGCGGATTACGGCGAATCAAACACCCCCTTAGTTGTTAGTTGTCAAACGTTTTAATTTTAGCTTTGGTTAAGAAAAGTTAAGTTTTACCAAGCATTTTTCTCCAAATCTAATCTTGGATTATTACCTACTTTGATACCTAGTTTTGTGTGTGAATAAAAGAGGTAGTTAAGGTGTAGCTAGCTAACCAAATCCAGATCATGATATTGATTGGGTTCGCCGATAGGATAGAATGTTATGTAGAGATGATCGTTCGTCCCTTCAAAAGTATTAGTATCAATTTTGAGGTATAAGACTCGCCTAATCTTAGGTGTAGATTAAGCATGCAAATCATACAGATATTAGATTAATGGGGTTTTGGACAAAGACTACAAACACAATAATATATCATGTACTAAACAAGATCCAACGATGTCCGTGACCTGAAAACCCCTAATTCCTCCGAATTCCATTTCTGGAGGCACAGTTGGTTTCTTCGATCTTTGCAAATTTTATAAACCATGTACACCAAGATAAAACGATCGATCATAATAAGATATCATGTACTCCAATCATTTCCCAATTCCTTTGGTAAAACAATTATATATCCATACACAAATCCAAAATAGACCTATAAGTAGATTTTAGTTCATTTCACTTCTTTTAGTCAACCTGACCTTGAGACCATGCTTCATTTGAAGAATCATAGAATCTGCTGGAAGCACAGGATGCCCTTCCATTTGCTCAATGTGGTAACGGTATATCATCGTAGCTAACACTATCTTCAATTTATAGAAAGTCATGTCTTTACCTACACAAGTTCTTGGCCCATTATTAAATGTCGTGAACTTGTAAGATGGCTCATATTTGATTCACCACCCTTGGAAATCCACCTCTCGGACTTAAACTCCATGTAGTCTTCTTCCCATATCGATTTCATCCTTCCCATGGAATAAAAAGATAATGCAATTTTGGTGTGTTTATCTACTCGGTGGCCGCTTGGAAGGATATCTGGTTGTAATGGAGAATTGTGGTTAACTGGAACAGGTGTGAAAAGCCTTAAGGATTCTCATAAAGCCCCATGAAGATATTTCAGCTTGCTTAACTCTTTCGCATTCCATCTTTCACCTACGTTGGCTTCCAAATGTGTGTAAAGCTCTTCTAGAATCTTATCTTCTACAACCGGGTTCGTGCAAGGTTATAAAAGAACCAAATCAGAGCGCCACTAAGAGCATCTCTTCCCCCAACCATAAAATTGACCAGGATGTCTCACAAAAGTTTGTTAGGATCCCCAAAATTGGAATATTGATCTCTGGTCTCTTTAAGAAGAGTTGGCAATACTAAGAACAATTTTGTTGGAAGTAAATGACAAAACCAGAAACTTAGTAGTATGTTTTAGGTATTATATGTAATCTTAATATAGTTAAGGGTAGTTTAGTGTTTTATTTGTAGAATTTCGGTATAAACCGGAGTATGTAATTGGGCTCGGTCTTTTAGAAACGTTATAAACCGTGTTACACAAGGGTGTAACGTTTAGGATAGGTTACAACGGTTATATCAATTATACCGTTTAGGAATCGACACAACTGCCTTCATTGGCACCGATTCAACAAGTATAAATTGGTATTAGGTTTTCTGTAAACATTCAATTCCAATACATATCAATACAATTCAGTTTTTACGTTTCTGATAATTCTGTTTATATTTCTGCACTTTTCTGTTGCAACATACCTGTCACAAACAGCCCCATAAAAGAAGCTGTAATCGAAGGCCGATTAACAGTGGCATCAGAGCAAAAATCATCCAAGAAAGAACGAGCAAGAGGAGGCTATCGATTTGCAAAGAAGAAAGAAAGAAGGGATCGAACTTTTGCTTTTATTGCACAAAGAAGAAACACAACGCAGAAATTGATCAGAAGGAAGTTGTTTTGGAACCACGAATCAGGAAAGCATCTTGGGTAAAGGGGAGTAATCCTGCACCCTGGTAAATATATTAACCAAAGAAACGTTTAAGTACAATGGATATGAGTGAAATCCCATATCTCAGCCCGTTACATAGGCATAAAGCTTACATAACAAGATGCTTCCTATTTTCTAAACAAGAAAACAAACCACTACTCAAATGATAACATAGGACATAACGAAAGAAAATTACTTCCTAGGACCTTGAAACTTTGTGCCATACATGGCATTAAAGGCATCCAAATTCCTTGGAAGATCACGAACCTGTTTAGCATAGTCATCGCAGTCATAGTCATCATACTCATCTTCAAACTCTTGGCCACCACCAAATATATTAGCAGACTCATCAAATGGGTTAGCAACCACCTCATATTCAGAATCAGAATCCACGATCTCTCCCACTTTAGAAAAAGGGTTAACTCTCTTAGAAGAGGACGTGGGTGAATACAAGAATCACTAGTTTTAGGAGCCACATCCGATTCCATCTCTTTCAAATCACTCCCACGTGGTTCTTGTGATGCAGTACCTGTCTCAGTAGACTTATCATCATTAACTTCCATTGTACTACCAGAATCTACATCCTTATTGGTGTCATTTGAATGAAAACCAGACGCATCCGTAGAAACAGCATCAAACTGGTTAGATGTAGAGATCTTTGTTCCACTCGAACTAGCCACTTGAGAGCATTCTTCTTAGTGACTTCCACTTTCTTAGGTTCAGGATGAGTCTTTTTGGGTTGATATTGAAACTGCTTACCCACAACAGGTTTAGTAAAACCTCCTTGACCTGGAAAAGTAGACCCACCTTGCTTTCCCTTTTTCTTGTTATTAACCGTCTTGAACCCATCATTAACACGCTTAGTAGGCTGAGCAGGAGGTTCAACAACTTTAGGACATTCAATAGGAGTATGACCAAAAATCATACATTTATCACAATGAGGTGGTTTCCACTCATATTCAACCCGTATCTTCTCAATAGTCGAACCCGACCCATCAAGTAACGGTATCTCAACAGTAAGGTTGTCCCTAAGCACCTCATCCGACTTCACTTCAATCATGCATCTAGCAAAACTACTACGGCCCCACGAGTCCTTGCACATTTGGCTAGTGAAAGCATCTAACCTTTTGGGCGTGCCTATCAATGTGGCAAGGAGACTAAGACCATCATCAGAAAACATAGCAAGAGGAACATCATGGAACTTAAGTAAGTTGGTGTTTAATGTCCATGGTTTAAGAATAATAGGTACATTTCTAATCAACCAAGGACCGTTCTCAATAACATCATCAACACCTTTCTTCGAATTGAATTTAAAAAAGAAGAACCCCTTTGCATTCATCATTACCTTTTGTATGCCAAACTTAGCCCACGCATTGCGTACAAAGTAATCAACAACAGGAAAAGCAAGTCGTTGACCAAGGAAATACCCATACAGAGTATTCTCAAACCTAGAGTTCACCTCTTCAACCACTTTCATCGGGACAGAAAGATCCACACCATTTGCTTTCTTATTACCTTCCAACCTACGAAAGTTTGACGTTGTTTGTTTCTTAGGTTCAGCAGAAGTAACACCAGCATAAGATGTAGAAGGTTGTTTCAAAGCATCAACATTATTAGGACTACTAGTATCAATAACATTAGAAACCCTAGGAACACTCGAATCACGAGGAGGTGTCGAATAATAACCAATAACAGTAAGCATCTCCTGTAGCTCCTTTTGTGACAGCGGCACCTTAAGATGCTCAAATGAATTAGCCCCATTAGAAGTAGTAGCATCCAGTGTCACAGCTGGTTTTAATGGTTGCCCATCGTCTCCCACAAGAACAAGTTTTCCCTCAAATATTTGTTTTTCAATAGCGCGAATTTTCAATAGAGTATCAGGAAAGCATCTTGAATCTGTGAACGAAACGCACGTTTCCAGGTTTCACTAATCAACCGGTTTTTTCTTTTAATTCTTTCAATTTCTCTTACTTTTCTAATACACCATATAAATTAAGAATTTTTTTTAGTAAGATAGAAATCCCCATTAGCAAAAAACCCCGATTGATTAGAATAGCAAAGACCGATTTTCCTTTTAGATTCATAGCAAGACAAGCGAATTCTTCAAAATTCGCTTTCATCAAATAGCAAGATAACCCGAACCCTTGTGGTTCATAGCAAGATAACCCGAACCCTTGTGGTTCATAGCAAGATAACCCGAACCCTTTGTGGTTCATAGCAAGTCAAACCGAACACTTTGTGGTTCATAGCAAGTTAAACCGAATCCTAGTGATTCATAGCAAGATAGACCGAATCCTTAGGTTCATAGCAAGCTCCGAGCCTTAAGATTCAAATAGCAAGATTAAAGCCCTTTTTTTAGGTTCAAATAGCAAGAAAATCTGGTTAATAAATTTATCCAGTAGCAAGTAAGGGATTTGATCTTTTGATCAAACACAAGAGCAAGAAAACCAGAAACCATCTCGGTTTTGATTATAAGCAAGCAAGCAAGCATGGTAGAAGGAGACAAGAATGCTAACACATCAAACAATACATCAGTTCGAGAACTAGGAAATGTCTCACTACAATGTCCAAAATTGACCGAAACAAACTACACGACATGGGCATTGATGATGGAGACAATATTGAAGGCATATGGCATATGGGAAACGATAGTTGCGAAAGACGGAATAGCAACAAATGAGAAGAAAGAAAACACATCAAAGGAAATAATCTTCCAATCAATGCCGAGAAGATGTTTTAATGCAAATTGCACAATACTCAACTGCAAAGGAAGTATGGGACTCAATCAAAGTCAAGCATTTGGGAGCTGATCTTGTTCAAAAGGCACGACTACAAACATTGAGAAGTGAACTAGAGACGCTAAGGATAAAACCAAACGAAAAAGTAAGTGACTATGGAGGAAAGTTAAGTAGTATAAAGGCCAAGTTTAGAGGACTTGGTGAAACCTTGGAAGATAAGGTGCTAGTAAGGAAACTACTTAACTCTGTTCCAAAGAAGTTTTTACCGATCGTGGAAACTATAGAAAAATATCAAGATCTAGAAGAAATGTCGTTTGAAGAAGCCATTGGAAGGTTAACAGCCTATGAAGAACGAATTAAGAGTCAAGACATACTAGAGGCAAATGATCAAGACAAGCTTCTCATGGCAAATTCAAACAACAAAACTTATGGTAAATGGCGAGGTAAAGATTTCAACAAAGAAGGCAAGGAATGGAAGAATAATTCGAATGCACAAAAAGCAAGTACGAGTCAAGGAACTAACGACAAGAGCAAGCTCAGATGTTATGAATGTGGCAAGCATGGACACTTTGCGAAAGAATGCACGAAATGGAAATACAACAAGCAAGAAGAGTCGCATCTCATCTATGACACTGACACCGAACCTACATTGCTGTGAAGACCCATCAAGAAAGAAAGAATAAAGGAAGCACTGATTTTGTCATTAGGGGGGAATGTTGGAAGTAAATGACAAAACCAGAAACTTAGTAGTATGTTTTAGGTATTATATGTAATCTTAATATAGTTAAGGGTAGTTTAGTGTTTTATTTGTAGAATTTCGGTATAAACCGGAGTATGTAATTGGGCTGGGTCTTTTAGAAACGTTATAAACCGTTTTACACAAGGGTGTAACGTTTAGGATAGGTTACAACGGTTATATCAATTATACCGTTTAGGAATCGACACAACTGCCTTCATTGGCACCGATTCAACAAGTATAAATAGGTATTAGGTTTTCTGTAAACATTCAATTCCAATACATATCAATACAATTCAGTTTTTACGTTTATGATAATTCTGTTTATATTTCTGCACTTTTCTGTTGCGACATACCTGTCACAAACAGCCCCATAAAAGAAGCTGTGATCGAAGGCCGATTAACAAATTTCTCTTGTCCACAAGTCACGGTGTTTTACTCGTTTTGTTTTTTGCCAACCACATGCATATGAAATCATCGATAGTTTTCATAGCGTCCACTCAACTTCTTCTCATGTCCTATATTTCAAGAAGTTGTTGCAATTTCTAAAGGATTAAGGATCTTACATGCCTATGCAAGATAGCTTCTTCCGCATGCGAGATGGCCTTCACACATGGGATGAAAGGGTAAATCAGTAAACAAGTTTTCTGGATCGTTTATCTAAGAGTATGTTGCTTGTAGTGTCAAAATTGAACCTTTCAAATGCTTGTTGCAAATCCACCTCTATACCTTGTTCCAGATAACTGTTTCCCAAAGATTTTATACTCCGCTTGTTTTAATAAGGACGTGAGGACTTTGCACTGAGTCTCCCATAACACACCGTCAGAACTAAAGATTCCATCCCCCAATATATCAAAGATCTTATAAAGCTTATCACCTTTGGGATAATTTTTGAAGTTTTTTCCCAATACATGTTGGACATTTAAAGGATCAGTAGTAATGAGTATGTCCATTTTGGCAAACCAATGGCCTTTCCACATATAGGTACCACCTATCTATATGAGGAATTCAGTCACGTAATAAAAAAATTTGATGGGAATTTACAAGTATTCCCGGAATCATACCAAGAACTCCCGCCAGTATTAGAGAGCACAGGATATGTTATAACATGCCAAACACATTCTTTTTATACCAATGGCATGCCATTGTCATACCACCCCAACATGCCAAATACATTTGAGCCACTCTATCAACTTAAGCCAAATGAAACTTGTGTGTGTTTTTTTTGTCTTTTTGTTTTTTTTGTTTTTGTATTGCGAGTGGGTGAGTATTTTTAGTGGGGTATTTTGTGAGACCCAATAATATGTTAGTGGTGTGTTATGAGGGAGGGTGTTTGAGTGATTGGTGTGTTATTTGGAGGTGTATGATGTGGCGCTGAGGTGACATACCAATAACGTGCTATTGGGTCCTTGCATACCTTGTGCTCTTAGATGATAGATTAGTAGGCCCAAGCTCGGTATGTGGGGTTGGGTCCATTAGGGTTTTTATGTGTTCACCTTAATAAATATCGTATGAATGAAACATATCACCTACGGGTTTTATCATTGTCTAACATGATATCAGAGCGGGTCTAATCCTTAGTCCTAAGTGGCTATGTTGAGCCGTGTAACAAACCGTAATTTTCCAGACATATTTTTTCAATGAATTATCCTCAGTTTTCATTTACGAACTCTACCGAGCTCATTTGACTTGAAAACGAGAAGTTATCTCGCGAAACGTGAAAACTGCACACAACGCGTACTGACACAATCGTCAACTCGATAAACAATTTGATTTGATCATTATAGATTGCGAGAAACTAGTTGTGTGAATACTAGTTTTTATTGAAAAAATTATTTGGAACGTGACGGCGTAATTTTCGTGAGTTGAATCGAACGTTTACTAGTCCAAACGAGTCCCGAACACTAAAAGCAGAAAAATTACACAAATGCTCCCTGAGAGTTAATTACTCCGTCGTCTCTGAGCTTTGGAAATTTACACATTTGGTCCCTGTGGTTTTTACACTATATATAGTACCATTACTAGGGGGTTGAAACCCTAATCTCACACACAACAACTCTCACCTCCCACCCCTCTTATCCGGCGTCGATTTCCGGTCAATCTCCGACCAGCCGCCACCTCCGACGTACTACACCGCCGCCGCCACCATTGAAGATAAGGATCGTAAAGGTTGTATGGTGTTTAGATCGTGACGATAGGGTCACGCTTAGGGTTTTAGTCCGAGATTTTTGATTCGTGTCGGATTCGTGATTCACCCACCGCCGCATCTCTCTTATCTCTCTCTCGTCTTTCCCTTGGTATGTCAAACACCATGAGTTTATCTTTCATTATTTTCATTTAAACCGAATATAAAACGATCATTAAAATTTTTCGTGGCTATAAAAAAATGGATTAAAAACGTTTTTGAATTAATAGAGTTTTCGATTCGTGTAGCTTTAAGTGATTTAAGCGTCGTTTGATTTAGTTGGGTCTCAGATTTAATTTACTTAATAACGCGTGTTGTTGTGTTATGGTGATACTTTGTGGTTGTTTTGCTCTCGGTTCTGGGTCAACCACAAAACCCGTATAGGTAATGAGTTGGTTTCGGATTTGCTTATTTATAAATCGTTTTATCGATTTTAATTAGTTTTCTTTTGAAACTTTAATATGAAATTGACAAGTATATATATAAACAAGTATGTAATAAATTAAATGCAAGATATAAAGTAAAGTTAGAAATATCAAACCACGACACAAGGATTTATAGTGGTTCAGCCTACAAGGACCTCATTTCCTTGCCCTACTCCACTCCTCGAGTATCCAACTCGAGAGTATCATTTCACTATTCAACAAGCTCCCTTATCCGACAAATAAAACCTTACACATCGCATACAATATTTCGACACTAAGCTAAATGTCGCGTTCTTTCTTTGGTACAACCACTCCCGCACACTATGTATTTTGAGGACTAAAATACTAATCGACCACTCTACAAGGTTTAGCGTGGTTTGATACAATGATGGTGTATGATGATGTACAATATACAATGTAAAGGCTAGCAACAAATCTTTGAAGCTTCTTATAATTGAATGATGATGACGATCTTCTTGCTAATAAGAAGGTTAGTGTGAAATCACTAAAGTGAATAGGCAAGTATGTGGTGATGACTATGATCTGAGAATGGAAATAATGAGAGAATATACAAGATGTGTTATGTAAAGTATGAGTTCAAGTGTGCTCAAATGGTTGCTATTTATAGCCATTCTGTCTAACAGATCGGTGGATCCCACATACCCTTACGAAAGGGTCCATGCTTTATAGAGAAGGGGTCTACGGGTCTGAAAGACAAAATCTCACTTAGATTTTATTAAAAAATATTTCCAAAATTAAAACTAAATCTTTCAAAAATCTACCTAGAATCTTTCCATATCTGGAGAAATATTCTTGATGTGACAATTTAAGAAAGTCAACTCCAAGTGATGTCATGCATGAGGTAAAAACACTTTTTGATTTACTTAAAAAGGAAAGTAAACTTGTATCTAAAAGTGTAAGTAACCTAGTCTAAACTAAAATGTCTAGTTGAGTGCTTATTAAAATAAAATGTATTTTATCTATTGTAAGTAAACTTTAGTCTTTGTATGAGAAATGTGATTAGTTTAATTATACAACTAAAAGCGTATATTTGTAAGTAGACTATTTTAAGAAAAGATGTATTTGTGTACAAATACTTGTAAGGGTAAAAACCATATAATAGCCAATACTTTCCGAAATTGTCCGTCTAGAACCATTTAAGGCCTGTTTGGTTCGTAAGTGGATTTAAGATTAGGAATTATATTTGGATTATGATTTAGGGCCCGTTTGGTTTATAAGTGGTATTAGAATTTGAAAAAGATTTGAAAGATTTTGAATGGATTTGATAAAAGATTAGGAGGGAGAATATATATTATTATATATAAAAAAAAGTTTGATTAATAAAGTTATAAAAAATTAAAAATATTATTTAAAATAAAATAATAATAAAAAATAAGATAGTAAATGAGACAAAGTCAAAGTTGGGTGGTTGAGTTTATCAAAAAAGTTGATTTGCTGAGATGTTTTTTGTGTCAGGAATCTTACTAGATATGTCAGAATGCCCACCAAAATGTATCGATATGGGTTTCAAAATTCCAATCATGCATACTATTCCAAAAGTACTATACCAAACAAATAATTTTAGAATTGATTCGATGCCAACAGTGGGATACCCCCATAGCAAACACATACTTAGATTTGGATTTGATGTAGGAGAGAGAAAATACACTTTAAAATAAAGCTAATTACCTATCTAGACAAAAAATACACCCCATTTACTAATTTAAACTATATTTTTATAATTTACCAAAATGAACCTGTAGTGAAAATGACTATTCATGCCATATCCACACATGTGTGTATATGTATTATTTGAGTGAGAAAAAGAGGCTAGCTAGATGGCAAGATGATCTAGGCTATGTTTGGCGACACATAGCAGTAGCAGTAACTAGTAAGCAGTAAGCAGTAAGCAGTAAGCAGTAAGTAGTAGCAGTAAGCAATAAGCAGTAAGCTGTAGTTGTTTGTTTGAAAAATGTGTTTGGTAACGTAGCTGTAGCAGTAATTATAAATTGTAAAATTACGAAAAAGGTCATATACATATTAAAATAAAATAAATAATTAAACAAATGAGGGTATATATGTAATTTCATAAACTAAACGCTTGGAGCAACCGTGGAATGCTTAATCAAGAAGCATTTAGATTGAAGCGGTAAAATAATATTTTAACGCTTGTTGAGGTGTTGCCAAACAAGCTTTTCATCTATAATGCTTACCGCTTGTCGCTCCTAAACGCTTCCAAATGCTTGTTGCCAAACACACCCCTAGTCACCTTATTTACTTTAATGTATTTTTTTTCTCTTTCTACAAAACAAAACAGTTTCTTGATGAGTAGCCATGTTGTCGCCCGAATATAAATCCCATCGCCCAAGTAAAATCAAATGCCCAAATTTAATGTGAAACAAATGTAAAACCCATTTGGTGCATATAAAATCATTAACCTCGCCCAAGAACTCGCCTAGTATGTGTCCTTTGCCTAAGAACTCGCCCCATACTCGCCTATAATCTCGCCCAACATTCTTTATTCGCCCAGGTCTCGCCCATGTCTCGCCTAACACTCTTTCGCGTTTAAATGTCGTCTAAAATTAGTTTGGAGACACGTGTATGGTGAAAAATTTATCTACTAATGAATCTAACGGCTAATATTAAAAAGTTTGTTTTGGAAAAAAGTTAGTGCAAAGTCGAAATTGGTAAACTACTACTAAAAACAGTTCATTTAAGAAATTCTCTCTATAAAATAAATAATTTATTATTATATAAAATTATATATAATAAAAAAATAATAAGAGGTGGAGTTTAAAAGAGGTCCCACTTGATAAGGAAAAAGACATAACATTTATCTAAAGGTGATAACTTACCCGGGATTTATGTATAGCTAATTTTAAGTATTGGTTCCTAATTTTGGGACCCACTCTTGCCTACCAAACAACAAAGTGTGGCCTTCCATCCCTTAAACAAATGCCAAACCAGTGAAACAAACGCACCCTTACTTTTTTATTACACTACTTCACCAACGTATTTGTTTGTTTTGTGACAATATCACCAAGGTTACCAGATTAATTTCCACGTCATTGTTAATTTTTGTTGGGAACTATATTTAAAGTTGATAAGACAAAGTACATGAAAGATGAAGGACTATTGATGACAAAGAAAGACAAGGGACCTACTTGGCAAAGAAGTATTTATTATTTAGTCCCTTGTAGTCATTTGTAACCCTAGTATCTCTATTATATAAAGAGATACAGGGAATTAGGTTTATAAGTGTCAAGATGTAAAACACCAAATGTGTGTGTGTGTGGGAAAACCTAGGCGTGGGATGCCTAGAGTTTTGGTATAGTCGACATATAGTGTTTAGCCTCAAGGATCATTGATCCCTGTTAGATTGTAACCGTCTTAGAGTTGATCGTCTAGGATTGGGGCTGTAGATGTGTTTTGTAGAACACATGATGATGACGAAGAAACCTTAATAATAACAATGATAGTTTGATTATTCCGCTGTGCATACATATTGTTGTTCATTGTTATTTGTGCTTATTGATTATCCTAGATCAATGTCTAAACAACATGGAGTCCAAAACGGTCCTAGAAACTATCTTTATTGTGGCGTGCATAGTTTCTAACATGTGGTTTCAGAGCGGGTGGCTCTCGATATCTAGGATCTACAAGGTTTCTCGAAGAAGATGGCGAAAAGAAGAAAAATTCGATTCTGAAACAATTTTCGTAATGCTTCTGCAGGTCAGTTTTCAAACAGGTATAACCTTTTCGTGAACCGTTGGATCGGGCTGAAATTTTAGGTGGATGTTCTATATATACTCATCTAACTTTCCACCGAAGGGATTGTCGATCTGAGCTCTCAATCAAAAGTTATAAGGTGTTGAAGTCTGCTGCAGAAGGAGGTATGATTGTTCGAATTTTTAGGGTTTTGGGTGATTAAAGCACATCATTATTAATTCAACCTATCACATAGCATGTGATTAATGATTGATTGATATAATATTCACCTTGTACTGATTATTGAATGGTTGAGTCACAAAGAATCACGTGATGTTTATCATAAAGTGAATGTTTTTGTTCATTCTGATTGGTCAAATTCTCAACATGGGTCACTATCATTTACGTGCTAAGGGTCTACTATTTTCTATCATAAAATGGTTTTTGATTGGTTGAAGCTTTAGAGCATGGTAATATTAATATTGATTGCACATGCTACTGTGGTGATTAGTATGATATTAGTCTTGGACTATTTTGATTGGTTAATGCTTTGAGCTGCTATTTGGAGTTTTTCAGTCACGACTTTCAAAGGGTTGTGATATTCTTGGCGATGGTTATTTGCACTAGCTGCTATTGGGATACACATATTATCTTGTGTTTGTTTGGTTGTATGTTACTAGTGCTACGTTACTATCAGTTTACCACTGCTCACTTTCTGGTTACCACTGCCAAGCTTCTTGTAACCACTGCTAGTACATTTCGTTCCCACTGATATGATATCGATTTCCACTGCTGCACGTTGGTAACCACGGATAGTTTTCTCAAACCACTGCTGTCTCGTTATGTTTCTGTTGCTAAGCTAAGGTACTGCTATGCTTGTGATTCAAACACTTGTTCCGTACATATCATGTGATGACATTATTTTATTGTCAAGTAATTGACATTATTTTATTGTCATGTGATCATATTATTTTAATGTCAAGCGAATTTTTTGTATCTTGTGCTTTGGTGATATCATGTGCCAGATTTGTCTTCCTATTATTCGGGGTCAGTTATAGGAGTATTTAACATTTATTGGTACAAGTATTATTATGGGACTGATCAAAAGAAGAGACATGGTGCTAAGTTTTGTTTCTACTGCTGCCATTCTGAGTTATTATAGTATTTTATGGGCATGCATTACAAAACTTGAGGGGAAGTCGTGCATGGTGATTGTTATGGTTATTGGAAGACACACACATGAAGATTGGTTCACACACACAAGAGGAATTTGGTTTTTGTTCTTAAACGTCAAAAAGCTCATATTTGGATTTATTGAATTATTGATTACGAAGAAGGTTGATTATCACTAATTTGATGTTGTAGTTGAGTTTCACAAGTTTTGTGTTCTTATCATATCTCAAAGTGGGTGTTACACTTTGGAGATAACTTGTTCGTGCTTAAAGGATGTTGACGAAGACTTGCAAAATCTAGTTTTCATAGGTCAAGGGGTGGATGGATGAAGACCTAGTTAACTATCACTTAAAGGAGTTACATTGTAGTGCCCAGTGTCTCATTATCAATGAGGATTTTGTCAAGAGGTTGCGATCTACTTATATTTTTATTGTGGTATAAGTTCGACGTGACGTGGATAGTACAAGATATAAGACACAAGTTTGGGATACTCTACTTCTTCAACAAATTCGTTATATTTGATTTTCTTCACAAGTGATCATTACAAGGAGCTTACAGAATTGAAGATTCAAGAGATGGTAAACATATTCTCTAGGGGAAGCTTATTGTCCAATGTTTAACCATCTACATGCATCACTCAAGGGGAAGTTTCTACTGCTTACATTCTCTATTTGGATTATGACAAAAAGGGGAAGAAGTACTTGGAAGCTGCAACTTGAAGATTCTTGGTGATTGCATGTTTAAGGGGAAGTTTGTTTATCTTTCATGACATATTTGTTCGTGCTTATTTGGTTTTGTCATTATCAACTAGGGGAAGATTGTTGGGAACTATATTTAAAGTTGATAAGACAAAGTACATGAAAGATGAAGGACTATTGATGACAAAGAAAGACAAGGGACCTACTTGGCAAAGAAGTATTTATTATTTAGTCCCTTGTAGTCATTTGTAACCCTAGTATCTCTATTATATAAAGAGATACAGGGAATTAGGTTTATAAGTGTCAAGATGTAAAACACCAAAGGTGTGTGTGTGTGGGAAAACCTAGGCGTGGGATGCCTAGAGTTTTGGTATAGTCGACATATAGTGTTTAGCCTCAAGGATCATTGATCCCTGTTAGATTGTAACCGTCTTAGAGTTGATCGTCTAGGATTGGGGCTGTAGATGTGTTTTGTAGAACACATGATGATGACGAAGAAACCTTAATAATAACAATGATAGTTTGATTATTCCGCTGTGCATACATATTGTTGTTCATTGTTATTTGTGCTTATTGATTATCCTAGATAAGGTCTAATAAACCTAGAGCAACGATTCTTAACAATTTTTTTAATTACACGTGTTTAATAAAATCTGAGTGTATTGCCATATTTTTTGTTTACCCGACCCATCTTTGTGTTGCCCCAGTTTTTTTACCTGATTCATTTAAAAACCCTACACTTTATCACAACCACCATAACCTTCACCATCCCCAAACCCTAAATCCTTATCAATTTAAAAACCTTAAGAATCAGCCCCTCTTTACAAACTTTTTAAAATGTCTTCATCTTCCTTCAATTCAAACACCTATGAGCCCGATCCAACTAAGTGTAAATGTGAACTTCCTTTGATGAAACTCACTTCATGGACCTCTGAGAATCCTGCAAGACGATTTGTTGTCTGCCCCAAAAGATACGTAAGTTCTTTTCAAAATGTATTTTTTTTATACTGAATATTTTCTTATTTTCAGAAAATTGGAGTAAGGAAGTGCAGATATTGGGATTGGTATGATCCAGAGTTATAGAATTCATGGTATAAAGGACATTTGTATAAGATGTACGAAGTTTTAAATCCCGCTCAAAGACAAGAAATATCAAATCAGTTATGTTGATAGTCGAAAACCAAGCTGGAATATAAATTATATACGTGGATATTGTATATCAAAAAAATAGCGGATATTGCCTACGTGGAAACAAATGCTACAGTCCCGGTAGTCGGTTACCATGTTTGTGAAGGCGTAAAAACAAAAGCAAGGTTATTGTTGAAGTACTGTAATAAAAAAGTAAATGGTTCTAGACGGACAACTTCGGAAAGTACGCGGCTATTGTATGGTTTTTACTCTACTTGTAAATGAAAAATGTGTTCATTTGATAATTACCACAACGTTAGATATCCATTTTTTCAAACCTTAGTGATGTAAGTGGAAAGTTGAAACTTTAAGTTTAAAACTTGTTTATTTTAAACTTTGCGTAATCTAAGTTTATAGTTGTTGTTACTAAAACTTATAAAGATCATAAAATATAAATAAAGTTTTTACACGATATTTGTATTAACAAAATTTTGGCCGGGATTGTTATTGTAAACAAAAGACTTACCAACATTTAAGGAATTACATATCCAAGAAGTGCATGCATCTAATGGCTTTTAATATGTGAAGCAGTGGAGATACACTTTATATATCCTTGAAGATTGTATCAACCACACAAATTGAAAGAGAATACACATTCGATGTGCTAGAGAAAAGAAGAGATTCGCACATCGAACGATTTTTTCAAAAGTATTTTTTTCAATCAGAGATACTTTTTGTGTTTTAAAACATGAATACACATTCGATGTACTAGAGAAAAGAAGATTTGGACATCGAACGGTTTTTCCAAAAGTATTCGTCAATTCATTTCCTGGACCAAGGTTGATTCAAGAATGAATCGCCCCATTGTTTCTATCTAGTTGTCACAAGCTTGATCTTTAGAAAAGATCTCACATGTCACCCACCAAGAGCTTGTTTGATGTTGGCTTTAGAAGGATTTCCATCTTCATTATGAGTACTTTTACTTATCACTCGGATGTTCTGGAAATACCACAAGGATAATGCGTAGGACTCTTAATATATACTTACTTTCCACATTGTGTGAAACAGCAAGTCTTCATTAATTTTGTGTCCTAATGAGATATTGTGGATGATCTCTTGGCTCTAGACTCAATTGTGTACTTTGGTTTCCTATGTCGGATACTAGGGAGAGGGTCTCCTTCTTCAATATCAACAATCTCTAAGAGAAAATCGATAGATTATGTAGGTTCCCCGTGAGAATGAAACAAGTCCTTTTAAAAGGAACTTGAGTAGCTTGGGAAGATGTAGTGCAGTGCTTCACTGGGTCATTACGTCTTGTCTTCAATACCGGTGTTACCTAGGTAACAACCAGTAGCATATGAATTGAACCCGGTTTCTGCCCTAAGGTTGAAATAATGGAGGGCTATTTCTTTTCACCATTTTCACATTCATTTCTTTTTCATTCTTGAACCCCTTCAGTGCTTACCGAGACTTCATTACTAGAACCTTGTTGGGTTTATTCCAGTTCTAGCTCTATCTCAGTCGGCACTCTTCCCATATTCTCATTTTTCTCCTTTTTTCATCATACCTAAGGACTTCTACACTATTTAGTGGATTGTCCATGGGTAGATCCCTCCGGCTCTGGCGGGATTGTGGGAACGAATACCTATCCTAACAATCCTTATAACACCATGCATAAAGTAAATTGGTCGGTCTTTTGGTATAGTTCTTTCCTTCATGAAACCAATAGAAAAATCATTTGGAAAATCAATCAAGGTACTTGTGATATAATATCAAAAGCATTTTATACCTTAATTGTTTTTGATCATTTAGAAATGCTCCTCCTCAATATATGCATATGATTTTGAAATTGTTTAGCACATGGAGGCAAGAGTTCTTTGAAACTATTTCTTGATCACAATTTCCTTGGAAAAAGCCTTTTAATTTTCATGGTAAATTCTCCCCCTCAAAATGTGCGATGGTTGTTTCAAATAATTTAGCACATAGAGGAGAGAGTTCTTTGAAGAACTTTCAAGATCACACAACCATTTAGAAACCAATAAAAAATCAATCAAGGTACTTTATGTTGAAACATAGAGATCTTTGTACCTTGAAAGTTTATTATTATTATGTAAATATTATTATAACAATAAATATTTTATTATATTATTTTGATATTTTATTATTATTATTATATAAATACTATTATTTTAATATTTATATTAAATATCTAATATTATTATTATTTTATTTTATTTTATAATTATTAATATTATTATAATAATAATTATTATTATTATTAATATTATTATATAAATTTTATTATAATAAATATTTATAATTCTAATAATAATAAGTATTATTATTATTATATTTTATTAATATTATTTTATTAATATTATAATAATAATATTATTATTATTATTATTATTATTAAATTATTTTATTATTATTATTTTATTATTATTATTATTATTATTATTATTTTATTATTAATAAAACATAATAATAATTATTATATTTTATTATTATTATTAATATTATTATTATTATTATTATTATAAAAATATTATTATTTTAATATTTATATTAAATATTTATTATTAATATTATAATATAATTATTTTATTTTATGATTTTATTATTATATTATTTTATTATTTTATTGTTATAAAAATATTATTATAATGAATATTTATTATTATTAGTGTTATTATTATATAAATATTATTATTTTAATATTTATATTAAATATTTAATATTATTATTATTATTTCATTTTATTATTATTATTATTATTATTATTATTATTATTATTATTATTATTATTTATAATAATAATAATAATAATAATAATAATAATAATAATAATAATAATAAATATAAAATTCTGAATTACAACGTAATTCAAAACTTTCCATCCAACATCCTATGTAATCTGAATTCCCTCATTGGATGTAATTGGAATAACTGAATTACAATTACAACGTAAACCAAACAGCCTACGTAATGTAATCTGAATTACATTCCCTCCATTCTGCGAACCAAACAGACTACGTAATGTAATCAAATTGCAATTACATCCAATTACGGATTACGTACGAATCAAACACCCCTTAGTTGTTAGTTGTCAAACGTTTTAATTTTAGCTTTGGTTAAGAAAAGTTAAGTTTTACCAAGCATTTTTCTCCAAATCTAATCTTGGATTATTACCTACTTTGATACCTAGTTTTGTGTGTGAATAAAAGAGGTAGTTAAGGTGTAGCTAGCTAACCAAATCCAGATCATGATATTGATTGGGTTCGCCGATAGGATAGAATGTTATGTAGAGATGATCGTTCGTCCCTTCAAAAGTATTAGTATCAATTTTGAGGTATAAGACTCGCCTAATCTTAGGTGTAGATTAAGCATGCAAATCATACAGATATTAGATTAATGGGGTTTTGGACAAAGACTACAAACACAATAATATATCATGTACTAAACAAGATCCAACGATGTCCGTGACCTGAAAACCCCCTAATTCCGCCCCTCCAGAATTCCATTTGCGGAGGCACAGTTGGTTTCTTCGATCTTTGCAAATTTTATAAACCATGTACACCAGTAAAAACGATCGATCATAATAAGATATCATGTACTCCAATCATTTCCCAATTCCTTTGGTAAAACAATTATATATCCATACACAAATCCAAAATAGACCTATAAGTAGATTTTAGTTCATTTCACTTCTTTTAGTCAACCTGACCTTGAGACCATGCTTCATTTGAAGAATCATAGAATCTGCTGGAAGCACAGGATGCCCTTCCATTTGCTCAATGTGGTAACGGTATATCATCGTAGCTAACACTATCTTCAATTTATAGAAAGTCATGTCTTTACCTACACAAGTTCTTGGCCCATTATTAAATGTCGTGAACTTGTAAGATGGCTCATATTTGATTCACCACCCTTGGAAATCCACCTCTCGGACTTAAACTCCATGTAGTCTTCTTCCCATATCGATTTCATCCTTCCCATGGAATAAAAAGATAATGCAATTTTGGTGTGTTTATCTACTCGGTGGCCGCTTGGAAGGATATCTGGTTGTAATGGAGAATTGTGGTTAACGGAGCAGTGTGAAAAGCCTTAAGGATTCTCATAAAGCCCCATGAAGATATTTCAGCTTGCTTAACTCTTTCGCATTCCATCTTTCACCTACGTTGGCTTCCAAATGTGTGTAAAGCTCTTCTAGAATCTTATCTTCTACAACCGGGTTCGTGCAAGGTTATAAAAGAACCAAATCAGAGCGCCACTAAGAGCATCTCTTCCCCCAACCATAAAATTGACCAGGATGTCTCACAAAAGTTTGTTAGGATCCCCAAAATTGGAATATTGATCTCTGGTCTCTTTAAGAAGAGTTGGCAATACTAAGAACAATTTTGTTGGAAGTAAATGACAAAACCAGAAACTTAGTAGTATGTTTTAGGTATTATATGTAATCTTAATATAGTTAAGGGTAGTTTAGTGTTTTATTTGTAGAATTTCGGTATAAACCGGAGTATGTAATTGGGCTCGGTCTTTTAGAAACGTTATAAACCGTGTTACACAAGGGTGTAACGTTTAGGATAGGTTACAACGGTTATATCAATTATACCGTTTAGGAATCGACACAACTGCCTTCATTGGCACCGATTCAACAAGTATAAATTGGTATTAGGTTTTCTGTAAACATTCAATTCCAATACATATCAATACAATTCAGTTTTTACGTTTCTGATAATTCTGTTTATATTTCTGCACTTTTCTGTTGCAACATACCTGTCACAAACTTGACCCCATAAAAGAAGCATGTCGAAGGCCGATTAACAGTGGCATCAGAGCAAAAATCATCCAAGAAAGAACGAGCAAGAGGAGGCTATCGATTTGCAGCAAGAAAGAAAGAAGGGATCGAACTTTTGCTTTTATTGCACAAAGAAGAAACACAACGCAGAAATTGATCAGAAGGAAGTTGTTTTGGAACCACGAATCAGGAAAGCATCTTGGGTAAAGGGGAGTAATCCTGCACCCTGGTAAATATATTAACCAAAGAAACGTTTAAGTACAATGGATATGAGTGAAATCCCATATCTCAGCCCGTTACATAGGCATAAAGCTTACATAACAAGATGTTTCCTATTTTCTAAACAAGAAAACAAACCACTACTCAAATGATAACATAGGACATAACGAAAGAAAATTACTTCCTAGGACCTTGAAACTTTGTGCCATACATGGCATTAAAGGCATCCAAATTCCCTGGAAGATCACGAACCTGTTTCGCATAGTCATCGCAGTCATAGTCATCATACTCATCTTCAAACTCTTGGCCACCACCAAATATATTAGCAGACTCATCAAATGGGTTAGCAACCACCTCATATTCAGAATCAGAATCCACGATCTCTCCCACTTTAGAAAAAGGGTTAACTCTCTTAGAAGACGTGACGGGCGGAATACAAGAATCACTAGTTTTAGGAGCCACATCCGATGCCATCTCTTTCAAATCACTCCCACGTGGTTCTTGTGATGCAGCACCTGTCTCAGTAGACTTATCATCATTAACTTCCATTGTACTACCAGAATCTACATCCTTATTGGTGTCATTTGAATGAAAACCAGACGCATCCGTAGAAACAGCATCAAACTGGTTAGATGTAGAGATCTTTGTTCCACTCGAACTAGCCACTTCAGGAGCATTCTTCTTAGTGACTTCCACTTTCTTAGGTTCAGGATGAGTCTTTTTGGGTTGATATTGAAACTGCTTACCCACAACAGGTTTAGTAAACCCTCCTTGACCTGGAAAAGTAGACCCACCTTGCTTTCCCTTTTTCTTGTTATTAACCGTCTTGAACCCATCATTAACACGCTTAGTAGGCTGAGCAAGAGGTTCAACAACTTTAGGACATTCAATAGGAGTATGACCAAAAATCATACATTTATCACAATGAGGTGGTTTCCACTCATATTCAACTCGTATCTTCTCAATAGTCGAACCCGACCCATCAAGTAACGGTATCTCAACAGTAAGGTTGTCCCTAAGCACCTCATCCGACTTCACTTCAATCATGCATCTAGCAAAACTACTACGGCCCCACGAGTCCTTGCACATTTGGCTAGTGAAAGCATCTAACCTTTTGGGCGTGCCTATCAATGTGGCAAGGAGACTAAGACCATCATCAGAAAACATAGCAAGAGGAACATCATGGAACTTAAGTAAGTTGGTGTTTAATGTCCATGGTTTAAGAATAATAGGTACATTTCTAATCAACCAAGGACCGTTCTCAATAACATCATCAACACCTTTCTTCGAATTGAATTTAAAAAAGAAGAACCCCTTTGCATTCATCATTACCTTTTGTATACCAAACTTAGCCCATGTTGCGTACAAAGTAATCAACAACAGGAAAAGCAAGTCGTTGACCAAGGAAATACCCATACAGAGTATTCTCAAACCTAGAGTTCACCTCTTCAACCACTTTCATCGGGACAGAAAGATCCACACCATTTGCTTTCTTATTACCTTCCAACCTACGAAAGTTTGACGTTGTTTGTTTCTTAGGTTCAGCAGAAGTAACACCAAAGATAAGATGTAGAAGGTTGTTTCAAAGCATCAACATGATTAGGACTACTAGTATCAATAACATTAGAAACCTTAGGAACACTCGAATCATGAGGAGGTGTCGAATAATAACCAATATCAGTAAGCATCTCCTGTAGCTCCTTTTGTGTAAGCACCTTAAGATGCTCAAATGAATTAGCCCCATTAGAAGTAGTAGCATCCGTCACGGTTGGTTTTAATGGTTGCCCATCGCCTCCCACAAGAACAAGTTTTCCTCAAATATTTGTTTTTCAATAGCGAATTTTCAATAGAGTATCGTGAAAGCATCTTGAATCAGTGAACAAACGCGCGTTTCCGGTTTCACTAATCAACCGGTTTTTCTTTTAATTCTTTCAATTTCTCTTACTTTTCTAATACACCATATAAATTAAGAATTTTTTTTAGTAAGATAGAAATCCCCATTAGCAAAAAACCCCGATTGATTAGAATAGCAAAGACCGATTTTCCTTTTAGATTCATAGCAAGACAAGCGAATTCTTCAAAATTCGCTTTCATCAAATAGCAAGATAACCCGAACCCTTGTGGTTCATAGCAAGATAACCCGAACCCTTGTGGTTCATAGCAAGATAACTCGAACCCTTTGTGGTTCATAGCAAGTCAAACCGAACACTTTGTGGTTCATAGCAAGTTAAACCGAATCCTAGTGATTCATAGCAAGATAGACCGAATCCTTAGGTTCATAGCAAGCTCCGAGCCTTAAGATTCAAATAGCAAGATTAAAGCCTTTTTTTTAGGTTCAAATAGCAAGAAAATCTGGTTAATAAATTTATCCAGTAGCAAGTAAGGGATTTGATCTTTTGATCAAACACAAGAGCAAGAAAACCAGAAACCATCTCGGTTTTGATTATAAGCAAGCAAGCAAGCATGGTAGAAGGAGACAAGAATGCTAACACATCAAACAATACATCAGTTCGAGAACTAGGAAATGTCTCACTACAATGTCCAAAATTGACCGAAACAAACTACACGACATGGGCATTGATGATGGAGACAATATTGAAGGCATATGGCATATGGGAAACGATAGTTGCGAAAGACGGAATAGCAACAAATGAGAAGAAAGAAAACACATCAAAGGGAATAATCTTCCAATCACTGCCAGAAGATGTTTTAATGCAAATTGCACAATACTCAACTGCAAAGGAAGTATGGGACTCAATCAAAGTCAAGCATTTGGGAGCTGATCTTGTTCAAAAGGCACGACTACAAACATTGAGAAGTGAACTAGAGACGCTAAGGATAAAACCAAACGAAAAAGTAAGTGACTATGGAGGAAAGTTAAGTAGTATAAAGGCCAAGTTTAGAGGACTTGGTGAAACCTTGGAAGATAAGGTGCTAGTAAGGAAACTACTTAACTCTGTTCCAAAGAAGTTTTTACCGATCGTGGAAACTATAGAAAAATATCAAGATCTAGAAGAAATGTCGTTTGAAGAAGCCATTGGAAGGTTAACAGCCTATGAAGAACGAATTAAGAGTCAAGACATACTAGAGGCAAATGATCAAGACAAGCTTCTCATGGCAAATTCAAACAACAAAACTTATGGTAAATGGCGAGGTAAAGATTTCAACAAAGAAGGCAAGGAATGGAAGAATAATTCGAATGCACAAAAAGCAAGTACGAGTCAAGGAACTAACGACAAGAGCAAGCTCAGATGTTATGAATGTGGCAAGCATGGACACTTTGCGAAAGAATGCACGAAATGGAAATACAACAAGCAAGAAGAGTCGCATCTCATCTATGACACTGACACCGAACCTACATTCTTTGTGAAGACCCATCAAGAAAGAAAGAATAAAGGAAGCACTGATTTTGTCATTAGGGGGAATGTTGGAAGTAAATGACAAAACCAGAAACTTAGTAGTATGTTTTAGGTATTATATGTAATCTTAATATAGTTAAGGGTAGTTTAGTGTTTTATTTGTAGAATTTCGGTATAAACCGGAGTATGTAATTGGGCTGGGTCTTTTAGAAACGTTATAAACCGTTTTACACAAGGGTGTAACGTTTAGGATAGGTTACAACGGTTATATCAATTATACCGTTTAGGAATCGACACAACTGCCTTCATTGGCACCGATTCAACAAGTATAAATAGGTATTAGGTTTTCTGTAAACATTCAATTCCAATACATATCAATACAATTCAGTTTTTACGTTTATGATAATTCTGTTTATATTTCTGCACTTTTCTGTTGCGACATACACACAAACCCCATAAAAGAAGCTGTGATCGAAGGCCGATTAACAAATTTCTCTTGTCCACAAGTCACGGTGTTTTACTCGTTTTGTTTTTTGCCAACCACATGCATATGAAATCATCGATAGTTTTCATAGCGTCCACTCAACTTCTTCTCATGTCCTATATTTCAAGAAGTTGTTGCAATTTCTAAAGGATTAAGGATCTTACATGCCTATGCAAGATAGCTTCTTCCGCATGCGAGATGGCCTTCACACATGGGATGAAAGGGTAAATCAGTAAACAAGTTTTCTGGATCGTTTATCTAAGAGTATGTTGCTTGTAGTGTCAAAATTGAACCTTTCAAATGCTTGTTGCAAATCCACCTCTATACCTTGTTCCAGATAACTGTTTCCCAAAGATTTTATACTCCGCTTGTTTTAATAAGGACGTGAGGACTTTGCGCTGAGTCTCCCATAACACACCGTCAGAACTAAAGATTCCATCCCCCAATATATCAAAGATCTTATAAAGCTTATCACCTTTGGGATAATTTTTGAAGTTTTTTCCCAATACATGTTGGACATTTAAAGGATCAGTAGTAATGAGTATGTCCATTTTGGCAAACCAATGGCCTTTCCACATATAGGTACCACCTATCTATATGAGGAATTCAGTCACGTAATAAAAAAATTTGATGGGAATTTACAAGTATTCCCGGAATCATACCAAGAACTCCCGCCAGTATTAGAGAGCACAGGATATGTTATAACATGCCAAACACATTCTTTTTATACCAATGGCATGCCATTGTCATACCACCCCAACATGCCAAATACATTTGAGCCACTCTATCAACTTAAGCCAAATGAAACTTGTGTGTGTTTTTTTGTCTTTTGTTTTTTGTTTTTGTATTGCGAGTGGGTGAGTATTTTTAGTGGGTATTTTGTAGGACCCAATAACATGTTAGTGGTGTGTTATGAGGGAGGCTGTTTGAGTGATTGATGTGTTATTTGGAGGTGTATGATGTGGCGTTGAGATGACATACCAATAAAGTGTTATTGGGTCCTTGCATACCTTGTGCTCTTAGATGATAGATTAGTAGGCCCAAGCTCGGTATGTGGGGTTGGGTCCATTAGGGTTTTTATGTGTTCACCTTAATAAATATCGTATGAATGAAACATATCACCTACGGGTTTTATCATTGTCTAACATGATATCAGAGCGGGTCTAATCCTTAGTCCTAAGTGGCTATGTTGAGCCGTGTAACAATCCGTAATTTTTCAGACATATTTTTACAAGGAATTATCCTCATTTTTCATTTACAAACTTTTCTGAGCTCATTTGACTTGAAAACGAGAAGTTATCTCGCGAAACGTGAAAACTGCACACAACGCGTCTTCGACACAATCGTCAACTCGATAAACAATTTGATTTGATCATTATAGATTGCGAGAAACTAGTTGTGTGAATACTAGTTTTTATTGAAAAAATTATTTGGAACGTGACGGCGTAATTTTCGTGAGTTGAATCGAACGTTTACTAGTCCAAACGAGTCCCGAACACTAAAAGCAGAAAAATTACACAAATGCTCCCTGAGAGTTAATTACTCCGTCGTCTCTGAGCTTTGGAAATTTACACATTTGGTCCCTGTGGTTTTTACACTATATATAGTACCATTACTAGGGGGTTGAAACCCTAATCTCACACACAACAACTCTCACCTCCCACCCCTCTTATCCGGCGTCGATTTCCGGTCAATCTCCGACCAGCCGCCACCTCCGACGTACTACACCGCCGCCGCCACCATTGAAGATAAGGATCGTAAAGGTTGTATGGTGTTTAGATCGTGACGATAGGGTCACGCTTAGGGTTTTAGTCCGAGATTTTTGATTCGTGTCGGATTCGTGATTCACCCACCGCCGCATCTCTCTTATCTCTCTCTCGTCTTTCCCTTGGTATGTCAAACACCATGAGTTTATCTTTCATTATTTTCATTTAAACCGAATATAAAACGATCATTAAAATTTTTCGTGGCTATAAAAAAATGGATTAAAAACGTTTTTGAATTAATAGAGTTTTCGATTCGTGTAGCTTTAAGTGATTTAAGCGTCGTTTGATTTAGTTGGGTCTCAGATTTAATTTACTTAATAACGCGTGTTGTTGTGTTATGGTGATACTTTGTGGTTGTTTTGCTCTCGGTTCTGGGTCAACCACAAAACCCGTATAGGTAATGAGTTGGTTTCGGATTTGCTTATTTATAAATCGTTTTATCGATTTTAATTAGTTTTCTTTTGAAACTTTAATATGAAATTGACAAGGATATATATAAACAAGTATGTAATAAATTAAATGCAAGATATAAAGTAAAGTTAGAAATATCAAACCACGACACAAGGATTTATAGTGGTTCAGCCTACAAGGACCTCATTTCCTTGCCCTACTCCACTCCTCGAGTATCCAACTCGAGAGTATCATTTCACTATTCAACAAGCTCCCTTATCCGACAAATAAAACCTTACACATCGCTTATACAATATTTCTGACACTAAGCTAAATGTCGCGTTCTTTCTTTGGTACAACCACTCCCGCACACTATGTATTTTGAGGACTAAAATACTAATCGACCACTCTACAAGGTTTAGCGTGGTTTGATACAATGATGGTGTATGATGATGTACAATATACAATGTAAAGGCTAGCAACAAATCTTTGAAGCTTCTTATAATTGAATGATGATGACGATCTTCTTGCTAATAAGAAGGTTAGTGTGAAATCACTAAAGTGAATAGGCAAGTATGTGGTGATGACTATGATCTGAGAATGGAAATAATGAGAGAATATACAAGATGTGTTATGTAAAGTATGAGTTCAAGTGTGCTCAAATGGTTGCTATTTATAGCCATTACATCTAACATATCGGTGGATCCCACATACCACTACGAAAGGGTCCATGCTTTATAGAGAAGGGGTCTACGGGTCTGAAAGACAAAATCTCACTTAGATTTTATTAAAAAATATTTCCAAAATTAAAACTAAATCTTTCAAAAATCTACCTAGAATCTTTCCATATCTGGAGAAATATTCTTGATGTGACAATTTAAGAAAGTCAACTCCAAGTGATGTCATGCATGAGGTAAAAACACTTTTTGATTTACTTAAAAAGGAAAGTAAACTTGTATCTAAAAGTGTAAGTAACCTAGTCTAAACTAAAATGTCTAGTTGAGTGCTTATTAAAATAAAATGTATTTTATCTATTGTAAGTAAACTTTAGTCTTTGTATGAGAAATGTGATTAGTTTAATTATACAACTAAAAGCGTATATTTGTAAGTAGACTATTTTAAGAAAAGATGTATTTGTGTACAAATACTTGTAAGGGTAAAAACCATATAATAGCCACGTACTTTCCGAAATTGTCCGTCTAGAACCATTTAAGGCCTGTTTGGTTCGTAAGTGGATTTAAGATTAGGAATTATATTTGGATTATGATTTAGGGCCCGTTTGGTTTATAAGTGGTATTAGAATTTGAAAAAGATTTGAAAGATTTTGAATGGATTTGATAAAAGATTAGGAGGGAGAATATATATTATTATATATAAAAAAAAGTTTGATTAATAAAGTTATAAAAAATTAAAAATATTATTTAAAATAAAATAATAATAAAAAATAAGATAGTAAATGAGACAAAGTCAAAGTTGGGTGGTTGAGTTTATCAAAAAAGTTGATTTGCTGAGATGTTTTTTGTGTCAGGAATCTTACTAGATATGTCAGAATGCCCACCAAAATGTATCGATATGGGTTTCAAAATTCCAATCATGCATACTATTCCAAAAGTACTATACCAAACAAATAATTTTAGAATTGATTCGATGCCAACAGTGGGATACCCCCATAGCAAACACATACTTAGATTTGGATTTGATGTAGGAGAGAGAAAATACACTTTAAAATAAAGCTAATTACCTATCTAGACAAAAAATACACCCCATTTACTAATTTAAACTATATTTTTATAATTTACCAAAATGAACCTGTAGTGAAAATGACTATTCATGCCATATCCACACATGTGTGTATATGTATTATTTGAGTGAGAAAAAGAGGCTAGCTAGATGGCAAGATGATCTAGGCTATGTTTGGCGACACATGCAGTTAGCAGAATTAGCAGTAGCAGTAAGCATGATAGCAGTGATGTAAGCGATTAGAAGTAGCAATAGCAGTAAAAGTAGTTGTTTGTTTGAAAAATGTGTTTTAGCGTAACGTACTGTAGCGTAATTATAAATTGTAAAATTACGAAAAAGGTCATATACATATTAAAATAAAATAAATAATTAAACAAATGAGGGTATATATGTAATTTCATAAACTAAACGCTTGGAGCAACCGTGGAATGCTTAATCAAGAAGCATTTAGATTGAAGCGGTAAGATAATATTTTAACGCTTGTTGAGGTGTTGTCAAACAAGCTTTTCATCTATAATGCTTACCGCATTGCTCCTAAACGCTCCAAATGCTTGTTGCCAAACACACCCCTAGTCACCTTATTTACTTTAATGTATTTTTTTTCTCTTTCTACAAAACAAAACAGTTTCTTGATGAGTAGCCATGTTGTCGCCCGAATATAAATCCCATCGCCCAAGTAAAATCAAATGCCCAAATTTAATGTGAAACAAATGTAAAACCCATTTTGTGCATATAAAATCAATTAAAATATTAAACTCGCCCAAGAACTCGCCTAGTATGTGTCCTTTGCCTAAGAACTCGCCCCATACTCGCCTATAATCTCGCCCAACATTCTTTATTCGCTGTGTCTCCGCCCATGTCTCGCCTAACACTCTTTCGCGTTTAAATGTCGTCTAAAATTAGTTTGGAGACACGTGTATGGTGAAAAATTTATCTACTAATGAATCTAACGGCTAATATTAAAAAGTTTGTTTTGGAAAAAAGTTAGTGCAAAGTCGAAATTGGTAAACTACTACTAAAAACATTTCCATTTAAGAAATTCTCTCTATAAAATAAATAATTTATTATTATATAAAATTATATATAATAAAAAAATAATAAGAGGTGGAGTTTAAAAGAGGTCCCACTTGATAAGGAAAAAGACATAACATTTATCTAAAGGTGATAACTTACCAGGATTTATGTATAGCTAATTTTAAGTATTGGTTCCTAATTTTGGGACCCACTCTTGCCTACCAAACAACAAAGTGTGGCCTTCCATCCCTTAAACAAATGCCAAACCAAAGGAAACAAACGCACTCTTACTTTTTTTATTACACTACTTCACCAACGTATTTGTTTGTTTTGTGACAATATCACCAAGGTTACCAGATTAATTTCCACGTCATTGTTAATTTTTGTTGGGAACTATATTTAAAGTTGATAAGACAAAGTACATGAAAGATGAAGGACTATTGAAGACAAAGAAAGACAAAGGGACCTACTTGTGCAAAGAAGTATTTATTATTTAGTCCCTTGAAGTATTTGTAACCCTAAGTATTCTATTATATAAAGAGATCTGAGGGGAATTAGGTTTATAAGTGTCAAGATGTAAAACACCAAATGTGTGTGTGTGTGGGAAAACCTAGGCTGGATGCCTAGAGTTTTGGTATAGTCGACATATAGTGTTTAGCCTCAAGGATCATTGATCCCTGTTAGATTATAACCGTCTTAGAGTTGATCGTCTAGGATTGGGGCCGTAGATGTGTTTTGTAGAACACATGATGATGACGAAGAAACCTTAATAATAACAATTATAGTTTGATTATTCCTCATTTGTGCATACATATTGTTGTTCATTGTTATTTGTGCTTATTGATTATCCTAGATCAATGTCTAAACAACATGGAGTCCAAAACGGTCCTAGAAACTATCTTTATTGTGGCGTGCATAGTTTCTAACATGTGGTTTCAGAGCTGGTGGCTCGATATCTAGGATCTTCAAGGTTTCTCGAAGAAGATGGCGAAAAGAAGAAAAATTCGATTATGAAACAATTTTCGTAATGCTTCTGCAGGTCAGTTTTTAAACAGGTATAACTTTTTCGTGAACCGTTGGATCGGGCTGAAATTTTAGGTGGATGTTCTATATTTACTCATCTAACTTTCCACCGAAGGGATTGTCGATCTGAGCTCTCAATCAAAAGTTATAAGGTGTTGAAGTCTGCTGCAGAAGGAGGTATGATTGTTCGAATTTTTAGGGTTTTGGGTGATTAAAGCACATCATTATTAATTCAACCTATCACATAGCATGTGATTAATGATTGATTGATATAATATTCACCTTGTACTGATTATTGAATGGTTGAGTCACAAAGAATCACGTGATGTTTATCATAAAGTGAATGTTTTTGTTCATTCTGATTGGTCAAATTCTCAACATGGGTCACTATCATTTACGTGCTAAGGGTCTACTATTTTCTATCATAAAATGGTTTTTGATTGGTTGAAGCTTTAGAGCATGGTAATATTAATATTGATTGCACATGCTACTGTGGTGATTAGTATGATATTAGTCTTGGACTATTTTGATTGGTTAATGCTTTGAGCTGCTATTTGGAGTTTTTCAGTCACGACTTTCAAAGGGTTGTGATATTCTTGGCGATGGTTATTTGCACTAGCTGCTATTGGGATACACATATTATCTTGTGTTTGTTTGGTTGTATGTTACTAGTGCTACGTTACTATCAGTTTACCACTGCTCACTTTCTGGTTACCACTGCCAAGCTTCTTGTAACCATCTAGTACATTTCGCTCCCACCGATATGATATCGATTTCCCCGCTGCACGTTGGTAACCACGGATAGTTTTCTCAAACCACGCTGTCTCGTTATGTTTACATTTGCTAAGCTAAGGTACTGCTATGCTTGTGATTCAAACACTTGTTCCGTACATATCATGTGATGACATTATTTTATTGTCAAGTAATTGACATTTTTTTATTGTCATGTGATCATATTATTTTATTGTCAAGTGGTGACATTATTTTACGTGAATTTTTGTATCTTGTGCTTTGGTGATATCATGTGCCAGATTTGTCTTCCTATTATTCGGGGTCAGTTACAGGAGTATTTAACATTTATTGGTACAAGTATTATTATGGGATGATCAAAGAAGAGACATGGTGCTAAGTTTTGTTTCTCTTTGCCATTCTGAGTTATTATAGTATTTTATGGGCATGCATTACAAAACTTGAGGGGAAGTCGTGCATGGTGATTGTTATGGTTATTGGAAGACACACACATGAAGATTGGTTCACACACACAAGAGGAATTTGGTTTTGTTCTTAAGCGTCAAAAAGCTCATATTTGGATTTATTGAATTATTGATTACGAAGAAGGTTGATTATCACTAATTTGATGTTGTAGTTGAGTTTCACAAGTTTTGTGTTCTTATCATATCTCAAAGTGGGTGTTACACTTTGGAGATAACTTGTTCGTGCTTAAGGATGTTGGCAAGACTTGCAAAATCTAGTTTTCATAGGTCAAGGGGTGGATGGATGAAGACCTAGTTAACTATCACTTAAAGGAGTTACATTGTAGTGCCCAGTGTCTCATTATCAATGAGGATTTTGTCAAGAGGTTGCGATCTACTTATATTTTTATTGTGGTATAAGTTCGGCGTGGCGTATAGTACAAGATATAAGACACAAGTTTGGGATACTCTACTTCTTCAACAAATTCGTTATATTTGATTTTCTTCACAAGTGATCATTACAAGGAGCTTACAGAATTGAAGATTCAAGAGATGGTAAACATATTCTCTAGGGGAAGCTTATTGTCCAATGTTTAATCTACATGCATCACTCGAGGGAAGTTTCTCTGCTTACATTCTCTATTTGGATTATGAAAAAGGGAAGAAGAAGTACTTGGAAGGCTGCTTGAAGATTCTTGGTGATTGCATGTTTAAGGGAAGTTTGTTTATCTTTCATGACATATTTGTTCGTGCTTATTTGGTTTTGTCATTATCAACTAAGGGAAGATTGTTGGGAACTATATTTAAAGTTGATAAGACAAAGTACATGAAAGATGAAGGACTATTGAAGACAAAGAAAGACAAAGGACCTACTTGGCAAAGAAGTATTTATTATTTAGTCCCTTGTAGTCATTTGTAACCCTAGTATCTCTATTATATAAAGAGATACAGGGAATTAGGTTTATAAGTGTCAAGATGTAAAACACCAAAGGTGTGTGTGTGTGGGAAAACCTAGGCGTGGGATGCCTAGAGTTTTGGTATAGTCGACATATAGTGTTTAGCCTCAAGGATCATTGATCCCTGTTAGATGATCTTAGAGTTGATCGTCTAGGATTGGTCGTAGATGTGTTTTGTAGAACACATGATGATGACGAAGAAACCTTAATAATAACAGTGATAGTTTGATTATTATTCGTGCATACATATTGTTGTTCATTGTTATTTGTGCTTATTGATTATCCTAGATAAGGTCTAATAAACCTAGAGCAACGATTCTTAACAATTTTTTTAATTACACGTGTTTAATAAAATCTGAGTGTATTGCCATATTTTTGTTTACCGACCCATCTTTGTGTTGCCCGGTTTTTTACTTCATTTAAAACCCTACACTTTATCACAACCACCATAACCTTCACCATCCCCAAACCCTAAATCCTTATCAATTTAAAAACCTTAAGAATCAGCCCTCTTTACAAACTTTTAAAATGTCTTCATCTTCCTTCAATTCAAACACCTATGAGCCCGATCCAACTAAGTGTAAATGTGAACTTCCTTTGATGAAACTCACTTCATGGACCTCACGAGAATCTGCAAGGCGATTTGTTGTGCGCCCCAAAAGATACGTAAGTTCTTTTCAAAATGTATTTTTTATCTTGAATATTTTCTTATTTTGAGAAAAATTGGAGTAAGGAAGTGCAGATATTGGGATTGGTATGATCCAGAGTTATAGAATTCATGGTATAAAGGACATTTGTATAAGATGTATGCAGTTTTAAATCGCTCAAAGACAAGAAATATCAAATCGTTATGTTGATAGTGAAAACCAAGCCGGAATATAAATTATATCGTGGATATTGTATATCAAAAAATAGCGGATATTGCCTACGTGGAAACAAATGCTACTGATCCCTAGTAGGTTACCATGTTTGTGAAGTAAAACAAAAGCAAGGTTATTGTTGAAGTCTCGTAATAAAAAGTAAATGGTTCTAGGCGGACAACTTGAAATGCGGCTGCTATTGTATGGTTTTACTCTACTTGTAAATGAAAAATGTGTTCATTTGATAATTACCACAACGTTAGATATCCATTTTTTCAAACCTTAGTGATGTAAGTGGAAAGTTGAAACTTTAAGTTTAAAACTTGTTTATTTTAAACTTTGCGTAATCTAAGTTTATAGTTGTTGTTACTAAAACTTATAAAGATCATAAAATATAAATAAAGTTTTTACACGATATTTGTATTAACAAAATTTTGGCCGGGATTGTTATTGTAAACAAAAGACTTACCAACATTTAAGGAATTACATATCCAAGAAGTGCATGCATCTAATGGCTTTTAATATGTGAAGCAGTGGAGATACACTTTATATATCCTTGAAGATTGTATCAACCACACAAATTGAAAGAGAATACATTAGATGTGCTAGAGAAAAGAAAGATTCGCATCGAGCGATTTTTCAAAAGTATTTTTTCAATCAGAGATACTTTTTGTGTTTTAAAACATGAATACACATTCGATGTACTAGAGAAAAGAAGATTTGGACATCGAGCGGTTTTTCAAAAGTATTCGTCAATTCATTTTCTGGACCAAGGTTGATTCAAGAATGAATAGCCCCATTGTTTCTATCCAGTTGTCACAAGCTTGATCTTTAGAAAAGATCTCACATGTCACCACCAAGAGCTTGTTTGATGTTGGCTTTAGAAGGATTTCCATCTTCATTATGAGTACTTTTACTTATCTTTCGGATGTTACGGAAATACCACAAGGATAATGCGTAGGACTCTTAATATATACTTACCACCATTGTGTGAAACAACAAGTCTTCATTAATTTTGTGTCCTAATGAGATATTGTGGATGATCTCTTGGCTCTAGACTCAATTGTGTACATTTGGTTTCCTATGTACTAGGAGAGGGTCTCCTTCTTCAATATCAACCATCTCTAAGAGAAAATCGATAGATTATGTAGGTTCCCAGTGAGAATGAAACAAGTCCTTTTAAGAGGAACTTGAGTAATTTGGGAAGATGTAGTGCTTCTTCTTTGGGTCATTACGTCTTGTCTTCAATACGGTGTTACCTAGGTAACAACCGATATATATGAATTGAACCGGTTTACGCCTAAGGTTGAAATAATGGAGGGCTATTTCTTTTCACCATTTTCACATTCATTTCTTTTTCATTCTTGAACCCCTTGATGCTTACAGAGACTTCATTACTAGAACCTTGTTGGGTTTATTCCAGTTCTAGCTCTATCTCAGTCGGCACTCTTCCCATATTCTCATTTTTCTCCTTTTTTCATCATACCTAAGGACTTCTACACTATTTAGTGGATTGTCCATGGGTAGATCCCTCCGGCTCTGGCGGGATTGTGGGAACGAATACCTATCCTAACAATCCTTATAACACCATGCATAAAGTAAATTGGTCGGTCTTTTGGTATAGTTCTTTCCTTCATGAAACCAATAGAAAAATCATTTGGAAAATCAATCAAGGTACTTGTGATATAATATCAAAAGCATTTTATACCTTAATTGTTTTTGATCATTTAGAAATGCTCCTCCTCAATATATGCATATGATTTTGAAATTGTTTAGCACATGGAGGCAAGAGTTCTTTGAAACTATTTCTTGATCACAATTTCCTTGGAAAAAGCCTTTTAATTTTCATGGTAAATTCTCCCCCTCAAAATGTGCGATGGTTGTTTCAAATAATTTAGCACATAGAGGAAAGAGTTCTTTGAAGAACTTTCAAGATCACACAACCATTTAGAAACCAATAGAAAATCAATCAAGGTACTTTATGTTGAAACATAGAGATCTTTGTACCTTGAAAGTTTATTTTCTTTTTGAAATGCTCCCCTTCAATATGTGATTCGAGAATACAGGAAAGAGTTTAGCACATATTGGAGAGCAATATGCACTTTTGCATCAAATCGATCATCTTTTATCAAATTTCATTATTAAATCACAAATTCTCCCCCGATCAAAAATATCAAACCCTTTGAGATTTTGGATCCCAAGTGATTTAATAAGGTTTAGAAAACATGGGAGAAAATGTACTTGATTTAAAAGCTCTTACGTTTATGGTTAAATGCTCCTCCACAATCATGTGCATTATGTATTAGAAATAAACGGCACATGAAGGAAGAAGTGCTTTGAAACAATCACCCTTTAAAACCGATTTGAGATTTAAATCGATCTCTCACGATCAAAAATTTCAAATCAATTGAGATTTTGGATCCCGATTGATTTAAATCATTTAGAAAATTTTGAGGAAAGACGTGGCAAAATTTAATTTTAAAAAAATGATAGATAAGGACCAATATAAGACATTAAAGATTGTTAGTGTCAGGTATGATTGTTCTAAGAGATCTTTGAGTAAAATAAAACAATTTCACAATCAAACAAGAACAGAAAAAAAATTCATTTTGCAAGATCTTTGAGTTTTAAAGAAAATCATACCATGACATAACATTAAATCTTTAGATCATCACTTTATTACGTACAAATGGACTTTTATGAAGAAATATCATTTGAAAATACTTAAGTTTGAAATCACTCTCCCCCTCAATCAATGACCATAGTCGTTGATTGAGTGACTTATGTATAAAATGAAGTCTGGTTGATTTCCAAAATTTGAGTTCAGTTTATTTTCAAAACAATAATTTTCCATTTTCAAAACAATTTTAACAAATATGTTGAAAAATGGTATTATTCACTACTTGTCCTGCACAAAGATACGTTAGGTGGTTTAGCTGCTTTTGTTGTTGTTGCTGAGGGTGAAAGAAAACCGTCTGCTGATGCAGTGAGACCTCTCGGTTGCATTTATCGTGCCAACTATCCATAGAGAGATCTGATTAAGCTCCGTTTCTTCATTTGTCAACCCAAGAGATAGTTGCCCTTTCCATTCGGCATCCAATCATCATGATTTGTGGGATCCGGATAGGGAACATTCTTATATACCAATATACCTGCATACGTTAGTGAACACACATACAGATATATGGTGGTCGATATCACCCAAACAACAATCGACTAATAAAAGTCAATCCAACATATCAATCAGATCATACAAATGCATGGGAATTATGTGTTTATCAAACTATAATCATCTAATTCTAACAATCATATCCTAGGCACCTAGTCCTTCAACGTAGGTTAACATGTTTTACATTTAAGTATATTGGATAATTAGATAAGCTCATTAGATGATATAGATTTGAAAACATTCTCCCCTCTCATCAATGACTTATTTTGAAAAGTTTAAAAGCGAAGTCAATGATTGAGTTTTCAATTTTACGAAAACTCAAAGCGATTGATTTACAAGCGACTCATTTACCACCATTTTTTTTTTGAAGAATTTATAGAAGGAAAAACATTTGTGTAAAACGTGATCCTTTGACATACTTTCATCAATTTGTTTTTTGGATAAGTGCATGAATTTTGTGAAAATCGTTTAAGCATAGCACTTTCCTTCTTTGAAAAACGGGTTGCTATCTGAAATAATAGCAAGCCATGGTTTAAGCACGGGTTACAGTCTCAAGTAACTGTAAGCCATTGTTTGAGACATGTTTTGAAAATAAATATTTACACCTCCTGCTCGACCTTCATCTATGGTCTCGTGCCATTATTGAATAACATTTCTAAGACCGTAGATGTTATCGATACCAGGAGACATGTCTTGAGAAAACAATATTTTTTGGTATTTTTCTAATTTTTATGGGATTTTGAGATTTTATGTTTTTCTATTTTCTTTTTGATGGTTGATAATGCTACACGCGTCGTTCGGGGTCAAAGGAACTTCCTTTTCATCGAGCAAGTTTTTCAACACCCTAGGCAGTGAACCTAATCGTTGTAGTGTAGTATTAGGGTAAGCCACGGGAATTGATATCGTTCTCTAGGGGAATAGGAATGCTAGTGAGAAGTTACTACGCTAAGGTTGGGGTTGAGGAAGATTATTTTTTATCTTTTTTTTTTTGGAAATGGAAAGGTACGAATCTCGGGGTTTGGATTTGGGGGTTGGTATTTCTACCGATTACTCTACTTATCTAATTGTCTAAACTAAGTTGTATGTAGTCTATGTCTAATTATTGTGTGCTCGTATGATGATTTAAAGATGTGTTTACTTAGGTTTTATTACTCCTTAATTATCTCCTATTGATGGTTAAATTGTCACGTCCTTATTCTTAATGCGTTGTGTGTCTAAGTCGTAGGGTATGCGTTTATCCCTAACTCTTTGAAACTACCAAAGGTTATAGCCTACAAAATCTCTAGGATTTATAAACTCAACTCTAAGGTACTCTTTGGATGGTTTAGCCTACAATGACTCTAGGTATTATAAGCTAAGGTTCACAAAGATTAATCAAGCATTAACTACACAGCGAATGACCTATCGCAATACTAGATCATTAACAATTAAGATAAGAGACAACCAATCAATATTCAATAATTAAGTTTCATATTCCCTAAGCAAACACACAAGTAAATTAGTTGGACATGGAGAACATGCAAGCATACACACAAATAATTGAAGACATAATTGAATTAATGAAGTAAAACACTTATCTTAATGTAAGATAGGGTTTGGAACCCTAAAATCTTGTATAAGATAGCCTTGGTTAGGTTTAGGTTTTTACTCCAAAGACTACCACGAAAACTAAAAATTGGATTCTATATATAAGATTACAAATGCGGCAGCCACTTTTGATTTGTGGCGTCGTTGGGTGCCGTCATTAGGGTTTCGTCTTGGCCATGTTAGTCTTGCGACGGCGTCACCTTATGCTTGTGCCGTCCCGCCGATTCGGCGTCGTTTGGATCAAATCTAGGCGTCGAGTTCGCGACGACCTACTCTTTTAAAAACACGAAGCCGTCACTTGTATTTAAGCAATTTGGCTCTCTGAGCCGTCACAAAAGTGGTCGACTGTCACGCAGTAACAGGCCGTCACCTTCGCTTTAGCGGACTGAGTGTCTCGATTCTTGACTTTGGCCATTTTCTTCGTATATTCGGGCCTTTTCGTCCGAATAAGTGTCATTCTAGCAATTTGCCTTCAAGAGACCTAAAAAGTGAAAAGGAATGATATTAAGTAATAACGAATACAAAAGTGACCAAATAAGGGCTTAAACGACCCCTCAAAAAGGTACATTTTAAAACCTTATCAAATATCCCTACATTTGGTATTTGCTTGTCCTCAAGCAAATGTGCTTTTAGCCAATTAATTTATAATTTAGGGGTCATGAAGCATTGGTTTAGAACAATCCACAACACATATAAGCCCCGCAAAAGTCATAACCGGCACGGAAATTACATACTAGCACCTCACATGGGGTGTTTGGATACTCACATCTCTCGGTGTATATGAAATATAACAAGTTGGAAATGGAAGATAAACACTCATTAACCGGTCCTAGTACATAGATTACCATAGGCTTGAGACTAGATCAAACCTCCATCGCTTTGGCGTAAGCACCTAGGAAAGACTATCAAAGAGGTCTTTTAAAGGGTTATAATGTTAGGCTTACAGTAGGGAAACAAAGGGTTTGGTGGGATAGGCTATTTAGTGGTGGCAAGTCAAAATCTTTATGTTACAAGCATGCGAAGAATGGCGTTAAGCCAAAGCTGACAACTCTAGAGACTTTAGATAGCTGAAATAAACATAAATTAAAGATATATATATATATATATATATATATATATATATATATATATATATATATATATATATATATATATATATATATATATATATAAGTTAAAATAAAAAGATAAATATCCGTAAAAAGAATAAAAAGATTTTTTTTTTTAAAAAGTCTTAAAAAATTCCAAAAAATCCACAAGATCGGGTATGTTGGTGCATAAAACTTTTGTGAAAAAAGTTTTTCTAATTTTGAGTTTTTATACGTTTTTTAATGCACAAAAGCAATTTTGATCTTAAAAAATTTTGATGCACAAAATTTTCAACTTGTTTTAATTTGATGCTAATGTTATTTTGATGAAAAAAGTCAAAGAAGTTTGGTGCAAAATGAATTTTTCTTGCACAAAAAGCGATTTAATGCACAATATTCTTTCATAAATTTTTTTTGGAAAAAGTATTCAATTTTAGAAAAACTTCCTTCACAACTTTTCATGCACAAACATACCGATCTTGTGGAATTTTTATGGAATTTTTCGAGAACATTTTTGAAAAAATTCTTTTTATTCTTTTTACGGATATTTATCTTTTTATTTGATCTTTACCCTATATATATATATATATATATATATATTCATACACTTTTACTCTACCATCCTCTACGATAACATCAAAATAATAGGGATTTATAGGCACATCCCTACACTTGAGTTTTTATTACTCTAACACTAATATGACCCGAATTGAAAAGATCAAAACACTTGGAGTACATTATTACGCAAATAAAGGGAATTTGAATTTAATGTTCCCTTCCCGTCATTTCATAAACTTTAACTTTTCCGATGAGTCCCAATCGTCCCAAAACTGTATACAAAGGATATGACTCGACTTAGCAACTTATGCAAGCAACTAGATAATTGAACTAAGAGTTTAGTGTGATAACAATAATGCACTAAAAGTTAGTGCATACAAGGTAGGCTAAGGCGATTTGGGTGTGCATTTGGGGGTGGGGTGTAAACAATGCTCTTCATTGATATTATGGAAAACCGAAACATCACGAGAACCGCGAAAAGGATAGGCTCAGAGGGGTTAACTAGGGTTATCGTGTACTAAAAGTGAGTACAACGCAAGGGTGTGGGGGAATTACTCAACCGATGTGGAAGAAGTAATTATATTACAGGTATCAAACAAGGGTTATCCTAATGCCTCTTATCATTTAGTTATTCCTAACTACACAAGTGTAGTCTTACTAGCGATCTCGAGATGCATCACAAAACAAGTTCTAGAATCTATTATACTACCAATTCACACACTAAGCATTAAAGATGAATGCTTTAATTCCTACTAATCTAAGGGCGATCCTCAAATTTTGGGTAGAATTTAAGTGGTAAAGGGTTTTTGTGCTAGTCATATAACTTCCTATCCATGAGACGCTTTTGTTAAGACTAATAGCCCACTCCTATATGTTATGAAAAATTTTAAATTTGGTGCCAAAATTACCCTAACCGACATTTTCTCATGGTTTATTACACAAATGCAATTGGACAAAGCAAATATTCAAGGATAAGCATAGTTTCAAAGTTCCCGTTTTATTTTTCCTCCCTACACTTAAACTGAACATTGTCCCCAATGTTCCCCGAAAGTATCAAAGTTATTGTGGAAAACTAGAAGGGGGGGGGGTTGAATAGTTTTACCAATTTAAAACTTCCTTTTAAATATTTAGATCGACTTATGTCAATCTATTTGATTGTTTATGTTGGACGTTGATAGATAGATATATAAACGTGTAATGAAATATAAAGAGTAAGAAGCACATCACCACAACACAAGTTATTTATAGTGGTTTTTCTACAAGGACACCTTCCTTGCCCTACTCCACTCCCCGAGTCACCTACTCGAGAGTTAGTAAGCACTACACCAACTCCTTGTGGCGGAGAAGCCTTCACAACGTCGCTTAACCTTTTTTGGTACAAAGCTAAATACCGAGTTCTTTCACACAAGGCGAACCACACCTAACACAACGTCGCCTACCCTTTATATGGTGCTAGGCTAACCAACGAGTTCTTTCACACCTTAGGAGAACTAATCCTATCACAACGTCGCCTACCCTTTATTAGGTACTAGGCTAAGTACCTAGTTCCATTACTATGGAGGAACTACTTCCCTTCACAACACAACACCTAACATCAAGGAGATCAATTCCTTGTTACACCTTCATCAAGGATATCACCATCCTTGGAAACAAACAAACAAATACTTATATGTATAACGATGCACCTCATCGATTATACGACCTAGGCATTCTTCCCAAATGCGACTTGATTTGATTCTTCGGCATCCTTCACTAATGCCTTTGACACAACGCTTGGCACCCTTCACTAATGCCTTCGTCTTGACACCTTTAGCATTGTTCACTAATGCTTTGACACGGATGATGAACATCTTTCACTAATGCTTTCATCTTGACACTTTCGGCATTCTTCACTAATGCCTTCAACCCAACATCTATGTAGAAAGGAAGAACTATCAACAAGAGAATCTTAGTTGTCTTGATGATGACGAAGCATGGCAACTCATGGACTTGAGCTTGCACGTCTTCAAGAAGTGGTGATCTCTCCTTTAACAAGAACCTATAAGATCACACAAAAACAAAAGACAAACTACATAGATCACTTAGATCTGAGGTTAGAGGGTTAGAATACTTTGGGGAAGTATATGTGTAAAGTTGTATGTAGAAAGGAAGAAATGACTCTCTATTTATAGAGAAAATTCTCTACTGTTCCCCGGATCCCACAGATCCCTTCCACTTAAGGATCCGCTAGCACAAAGCGGGATCCGGCAGCCCTCTTTGCCCATGGGTATTTTTGGTTATGGGTCATGGGTCATGGGTTATGGGTTGATCCATGGTTTTCTTTCTAGATACAATGAACTTGGTTAAGTGGTATATATAAAACCATGGGTTATGGGTCAATACTATTTGCTAGTTTATTACCCATTTTAGTATTAACATGTTTTTACCCATTTTAGTATTTACATGTTTTTACCCATTTTAGTATACTTAGTTTAAGTATATGTTAACCCAATATGTAAATACTAGTTGTTGTACATATGTATCTAAATCATAAAATCACTTAGGCTTGTTTTAGTATTTTATGTGAAAACGTAAGTGTGTTAGAAAACTATTAACTCAAACTATTTACGTACTCTATTTGTTTCGTTAAAATGATTTTACGTTTGTTATCGACAAAACATTAGAAGATCGTAAAATATAAATAAACGTTTTTACGGCTTATTTGTATTAACAATCTCCCCTTTTTTGTTGATGACAAAACATAAAATTATTTTAAGGAAAATCAAAAATTCATGAAAGTTTGAATTTGTAGTTTTTACTTTCTTCTCCCCCTTTTTGTGAAACAAAAAGTGTTAAAAGAAACTAACACAATTTTTATAAAAAATATGTAAAAATGTAAATAGAGCAAGTGGGGAATGGTACTCGTCTTAAGTCCCCTTGGCGAGTCCATCCCTTTGAAAAGCGTCAAGGACATGACTTAAAATAAACTAATTGTTGCAAATGGTTCGTCTAAGTGACGAAAACGAGCTCCCCCTTGAATATTGCAATGTTGCAATGGGGTGTCATGAAATGTAATCCAAAATTGGATTAAGTTGCAAATGATTTTGCAATGTTGTTTGACACAAAGCTCCCCCTAGCTTTATGGTGTCAATATCTTCATGTGTATTTTGAATAACTACAAAACAAAGGTTAGAAAAGCAAGAGTATAGTGCAAATTTCACTGCAAAATAAAACTCAAGTTAGTAGAAATTTGTGCTTATGTACCACGGATCCCACGGTTCCCTTCAAGGAGGGATCCGTCTAGATATTAGGGAGGGATCCGGCTATCTGTTTGATAGTTTCTTGACAATGAGAATGTTCCATTCAATGCTAATGAAGATGTAAAATAACAAGCACAATGCACTAAATAAATATAGCATATAGATATTCATTCAATAAAACAAGAGATACACAACCAAATCTCTAAAACTAAGAGAATGAACTAGCCAAACAAGTGCTACTAATGCTAAAGAGTTACCCAAATTCAAGGTTCAACTATGACTAAATGATGATCAAGGATGAGAAAGGTTTCCTAAACGTTCTAAGTTTGAGCTTTTGAATATGATGCTCATTGTAGTTTAGGCTTGTTAACCTCTTCGAAATGTTCGAGGAGGTGATAAAACATGAAACGTTGCTCTTCACATAGTTCATGTATCAACCTTTCAACATGTTTACAATGATAGCAATCCTTGTCATGGTTTTGAGTTTCTTGAAGTGAAAATTCAAGTGAAGTGGGTTGAGGATCTTCAAATGAAGGAGGATTTGGTGGAGGCTCATTAAGTGGTGGCTCTACAATGTTTGAGGGTAGATGTAAAGAAGCATCAACTTCCATTTGGTCGGGTGGTTGCCTTTGATGTCTTCTCATAATCCAAAATGGACTATTGGGAGGAATGATAGAGTTTGCTTTTGGAGCAAGTGTTGATTCAACACTTTGATTTTGTTGCTCAATTTTTTCAAGTGAATTAGTTGGTAATGGTGAAAGATGAGATGGCCAAGAGGGTAAATCCTCTACATTGTGAGAGTGTGGAGATGATTGTGAGGTGGCTCTAGGCACTAATGATGTTGGTTGAGTTGTGGAGGGTATGTTTGGTATAGTAGAATTTGGTGATGAAATCTTAGTTGGAACTCTCTTCTTGGGGATTAGTTTGATTGGTTTCCTTGGTGTAGGGGAAATCCCAGCATTAGTGGACTTAACCAGAGATGATTCGGTTGAGGAAACTTCGTGTATGATTCTATCATGTTTCTTTGGTGGTTCTTGAGTGGATGAGTAAGTACTAGGATCTTTTCTCATGATGAGATGACTAAGGAGGATGGTTGCAATTGCTGATAATTATGTTTGTGTTTGATGACTAAAGTGTTCTTGGCAATATGGGTTATAAAGAGAAGAATTTTGCAATTGCATTTAAGACTTAATCAACTAATGTTCTTGGAAATGTGATGATTAACATGCACAAGGTTGAGATTCAGAGATTCACTGATCTAGGAATTCATTTAAAATGAGATGGAGTGTTTGAGTTAGGAAGTTGAGTTGAAATGATTGTTTTAGCCATGTTTGACACAAACTGTCACCCGGATCCCACGGTTCCCTCCTTGGAGGGATCCGGCTAGTCTAATCCTAGGGATCCGGCTCTCAGCATTTATGACATGCCTGAAATGAGGTTTCTAGGAGCTAAAGCCTATCTCATTTTGAATGTTTCAGTTCTCCTAAGTGTTTAAGATGAAAGGGTACTTGAATGACCAAAGGTAATAAGTGTTATTGCAAATGATTGCTTCTTAAGGAAGGAGGATGGGACAAGATGACTACCAATGGATGTTTAAGGATAACACTAAGATTTATGGAGGTGTCAAGTCATAATAAATGATCCTAGTGATCAGAATTAAGCTTGAGGTGATATTTAGAAAAATTCTTAAAAATCACAAGAATTGAAAAACTAATTTTTGTCTTACTTTGAGATAGACATGACTAGAAGCAATTTCCAAAAATGTTTAATTTGTCCTCTTTAAGTGTTTTGAGAGATAAAAAAATTTGTGAGTAGTTGAAGCGGAAATATGGTGAGTTTAGATGTGTTGATAAAATTAGACTAAGATCTTAAGTAGGCCTTTAGTGAGTCTAAGCCTTTCTCATCCTTGAAGTGGACTTAGTTGGGTTCTAAAATCATATGCTAAGCTAATGTGATGTTATCTAAAAAGCTGTTTTGATGTAATGAATCTTTGTATTCTGTCGATGTCACGGATCCCACGGTTCCCTCAAGGGAGGGATCCGGCTAGGCTAATCCTAGGGATTCGGCATCTGCAGATCAGAACCAACATAGAAATGATGCGCAGTTTATGCACACTAGTAAATCCAAAGACAAACAATAGAAACAAGCATGTTTATCACAAAACACTAGTTTAAAGAACCATGATGAAAAGATAATATCCAAGTTACCATAAACCGAAAGTGCTAAAATGTAATCATCCAAACATAAGATAAAGAAAATAAGCACAATCCTATTGTCTCTTTCGTCAATCCTTTCTTTTCCTTTTTGACGGCGTAGTGAGGTTGTATGCGAGGTTTTGAATCATGCCCCTCAATTGCTTAAATTCCGCGGTCTCGTTTGGAATGGTTGGAAGTTGTTTGTGGTATTCAAGGATTTCCAATTTGATGTTGGCTACGGGGTCGACATCTTCTTCATCTTCGCCGGCCGAGGAGTCCAAGAGAGCTTCCGGTTTCTCTCCATTGATCATGAACCGTTTAGAGGGTTGTTTGGTAAGAGGTACCATGACGTGATCGGAAAGGTAATGATCATCGTTGATAGGAGATGGTTGCAATGTACCAACATACTTACAAAGTCGTGTTAGAAGCATACCATACGAAAGTACCATGTTGGAAGCTTTGAATACCCCAACCATTCTCCTTACCATGTAATAGGCAATATTAAATGGCCTTTGGTGGATAAGACAATAGATCATTTGCACAAGACATGCGTTTGGATGATCTTTGTTTCCAACTAGGCTAATGACATTTTCCTAAGGATTTCTTCCCATTTTCTAAACATGGGATGCATTTCGAAAAGTTCCATTTGAAAGGGATTACGGTGAATGAGCTTATTGTTTGGTCGAAAGCGGGATTGGTCGGCTCTTATTTTGAAAATAGTATCTCGGATGGTTTCGGGTTCATCAAGAGGAGTGTTATAGAAAGGCTTAGGATCAAGTGCAAGGTTTTAAGCGTTAATTTCCCAGTCTTGAGAGTACATACAAATTCCTTCACAAGGAATGCGAAGAATTTGAGCAAAGGTGTTGAGAGGAAGAGTGAAGTTTTGTTTATTGATGATGAACGCGATTGAAATGCTATCATCGACGTTTCGAATGATCCTAATGCTTTTGTAAAATTCAAAAATGAAAACCGGACAAATTTGTTCATCAATGTCAAGGAGACAATCAAGGTTGATTGTCGAGAAAACTTGACGAATGTCGGTATCTTCAAGGAAACATTCCTTGACTATACGACCTTCGTGGATAAGTCGTTTTACAAGGCTTTTGAATATTTTACGGTCGGTTTTGGTCAATCCCCTTTTATGATAGTAATGAGTAAGGTAGTGAACGGTGTCATGATGATCTTGTTGAGTAGCTTTGGGCATGGTTGGTCCTAAAAATACAAATTTTCCAATTAGGTAAAATTAGTTGGGATGGGTTTATGGTTTTGATTTGTATTAACAATGTTGTGAACACAATGTGGTTAAAAGCCTCTTTTCATGATTAATTTAAAAAGCCCTAATTAAATTAATTGATTAAAAAAAATTAAGAAACCATAAACCCTAGGATGAGGATGATGAAAATTAGAACAAGTTAATGTAATTACTTACAATGGTGTTCTAGGAAGGAATACTTGAGAGTATGGAAGCCAATGAGGATGGGTTCAGTAGCTTAGTCGTTTTTGTGTTATGTGAATAGAGGGAAAAAGATTAGTGGTGAATTTTGAAAGCTATAGCTGAGTTCTGTTCCACGGTTCCCCCGGATCCTTTTATTTGGGATCCGACTCACTGGGACGAGAAAAGGAGTTGTTTGGCATTATTTTTGTAGTAGGCTTATGAATTAGCTTGCTAAAAACCAGTTCGGAGATATTAGATGAAGATTGTTTTTGAATGACGACTTTTGATGAATTACATATCGAGGGTTCATATGTGATGACGGCGTTAGTAAAAAAAATAATATCATTCCCGATGTTGAAAAAGACGAAAAGGTGACGAAAGAGACTTCTAATGATGTTAGTGATTAATAAACAAAGAGAACTTATGACAATAAATGGAACTCATGTAACCTATCTAATGAAGAGTAAAACATACCTCTATGCTTCTTGGTTTGGCATAACACCAAAAATACTTCATGATCTTTTAAAGTAATCCTTTGTACTTGGTGTACGTAAGTTGTGATTAATTTTTAGATCCTTCCTTGAATGTTGACTTCCTTATTTTTTGAATGAAGATTTTGGAGAGATTCTAGCATGAAGATTTCTTAAAAGCAAAAGTGGTTAGAATCATCTATCAATGTCCAACAAAATGATTTAAAAGAAATATGACCAACAAAAAAAAATCCTTCTTTGTAGTTTTCAAACATACACGGATCGTATCAAGTCTTTAAAGTACAACATACTTTAAGAAACTTGGTAACGAAGCTTTGATACCAATTGTGGAAAACTAGAAGGGGGGGTTGAATAGTTTTACCAATTTAAAACTTCCTTTTAAATATTTAGATCGACTTATGTCAATCTATTTGATTGTTTATGTTGGACGTTGATAGATATATATATAAGCGTGTAATGTAATATAAAGAGTAAGAAGCACATCACCACAACACAAGTTATTTATAGTGGTTCGGCTACAAAGACACCTTCCTTGCCCTACTCTACTCCCCGAGTCACCTACTCGAGAGTTCGTAAGCACTACACCAACTCCTTGTGGCGGAGAAGCCTTCACAACGTCGCTTAACCTTTTTCCGGTACAAAGCTAAATACCGAGTTCTTTCACACCAAGGCGAACCACACCTAACACAACGTCGCCTACCCTTTATATGGTGCTAGGCTAACCACCGAGTTCTTTCACACCTTAGGAGAACTAATCCTATCACAACGTCGCCTACCCTTTATTAGGTACTAGGCTAAGTACCTAGTTCCATTACTATGGAGGAACTACTTCCCTTCACAACACAACACCTAACATCAAGGAGATCAATTCCTTGTTACACCTTCATCAAGGATATCACCATCCTTGGAAACAAACAAACAAATACTTATATGTATAACGATGCACCTCATCGATTATACGACCTAGGCATTCTTCCCAAATGCGACTTGATTTGATTCTTCGGCATCCTTCACTAATGCCTTTGACACAACGCTTGGCACCCTTCACTAATGCCTTCGTCTTGACACCTTTAGCATTGTTCACTAATGCTTTGACATGGATGATGAACATCTTTCACTAATGCTTTCATCTTGACACTTTCGGCATTCTTCACTAATGCCTTCAACCCAACATCTATGTAGAAAGGAAGAACTATCAACAAGAGAACCTTAGTTGTCTTGATCTTGACGAAGCATGGCAACTCATGGACTTGAGCTTGCACGTCTTCAAGAAGTGGTGATCTCTCCTTTAACAGGAACCTAGAAGATCACACAAAAACAAAAGACAAACTACATAGATCACTTAGATCTGAGGTTAGAGGGTTAGAATACTTTGGGGAAGTATGTGTGTAAAGTTGTATGTAGAAAAGAAGAAATGGCTCTCTATTTATAGAGAAAATTCTCTACTGTTCCCCGGATCCCACGGATCCTTTCCACTTGGGATCCGCTAGCACAAAGGATCTGTGGGAACGCTCCTCTTTGCCCATGGGTATTTTTGGTTATGGGTCATGGGTCATGGGTTATGGGTTGATCCATGGTTTTCTTTCTAGATACAATGAACTTGGTTAAGTGGTATATATAAAACCATGGGTTATGGGTCAATACCATTTGCTAGTTTATTACCCATTTTAGTATTTTCATGTTTTTTTACCCATTTTTAGTATTTACATGTTTTACCCATTTTAGTATACTTAGTTTAAGTATATGTTAACCCAATATGTAAATACTAGTTGTTGTACATATGTATCTAAATCATAAAATCACTTAGGCTTGTTTTAGTATTTTATGTGAAAACGTAAGTGTGTTAGAAAACTATTAACTCAAACTATTTACGTACTCTATTTGTTTCGTTAAAATGATTTTACGTTTGTTATCGACAAAACATTAGAAGATCGTAAAATATAAATAAACGTTTTTACGGCTTATTTGTATTAACAGTTTTGATAACAGAAGGTAATAAAAAACGAAAGAAACTAGTACTCCCCTGATTAGCTCGGTAGGATCCGTGTAAAGTGGTGGTTACATTTTTCTTCAAGAAGAACGTTTGCGTGAAAAGATCCTTCTCATCTTATGTATCTTTTTCTTGGTAAATTAAACCTGCACACTTGAAGAAAACAAATGAAACCTTCGCGTAAAATCGGCGGTAATAATATATACAGGACTCTAGTAAACTAGGATATAATGCTTGTGGAATGGATGTTTACAGAATTTCTGGAAAATTAAGACCTGGAAAATTCCAAAAATTTTATAAGTAGCACATAAAATGAGAAAAAGTAATCAGTTGTTTCTGCTCCTTCCTGACGCCGTCAGGTTGCGATCTGACGCCCGTCAGTTATCCGACAAAAGCTGGTCTGCGATTTTACGGAAAAATTCGGAAAATTTACATCTTTAGAATCTGGAAAAATTTCACGCAAAATATCCATTATGACTCGATACAAGCATTTGACTCGAACAAACACACATGTATATCTTTTAATTAATTGAAATTCCCATGTTTACGTTTCTTTTGAAAACGTGTGTAATCCTCCCTACACTTATCCCTTATGTAAAATACCTTTATATGTGATTAAGACGAGGTTAAAAACAAAATAAAGCATTTTTACAAATTTAAACATGAGAATAAACAATCAATAAAATATATATGACACAAACAAGCAAACAATTAAGCATGGGTTGCCTCATGAGCTCTTTTCTTTATTTATGAGTCTTGTAGCTAGACTCGTAGTCGTGCCCCTATTGACTTCATTACGTCACCTTCTTCCAAAACAATATCTTCATCGTTGACCATTTCATTATTGTCCAACTGATAATGTTTCATACGTTGCCCATTTACGGTAAATTCCCTTCCATCGTGGTCAAGTAGCACCACAGCTCCACTGTTCATCTGCTTCTTTCTTGAAAAGGTCCATACCATCTCGATTTGAGTTTTACAGGAAATAATCTCATCTTGAATTATACAAGAGCACTTTATCTCCTTCCAAAAACTCTTTAGGATTCTTTATTCGTTGATCATGCCATTTTTTTGCCTTTTCTTTGTATGTGATAAACGATTCATAAGCTTCCAGTCTTAGTTCATCCGTTCTTGAAGCTGTAGAAGCTATTTGACCCTGCTCAGAATAATCCATATTACAGGCCTAAGCCCAGACGCCTTTGCTCAAGTTCAATAGGAGGTGGCGCCTTCCCGTACACCAAGCGAAAAGGGGTTGTTCTCGATAAGAGCGTTTTGTAGCGATTCTGAATGCCCAGAGTGCCTCATCCAGTTTGAATGCCCAATCCTTTCTATTCTGGTGGACCGTTTTTTCAATTATCCGTTTTAATGCTCTATTTGTGTTTTCTACTTGTCCATGCGTCTGAGGATGATATGCAGTAGAAAATCTATGCGAAACGCCATATTTCTTCATTACCTTATCCATTTGAGCATTGCAAAAGTGGGTTCTTCTATCACTGATCAATGCCTTGGGAATCCCGAATCGTGCGAAGAGCTTTTTAAGAAAATGAATGACTACCCTCGCATCGTTAGTTCTAAGGGTTTGGGCCTCCACCCATTTGGACACGTAGTCGATAGCTACGAGAATGTAATCATTTCCTGCGAATGATGGAAAAGGTCCCATGAAGTCTATACCCCAAACATCGAATATTTCGCAGACCTGGATATAATTCTGAGGCGATTCATCCCTTCGCGAGATGTTTCCCGATCGTTGGCATGCATCACACGTTTGAACCAATCTTTTAACGTCTTGAAAAATAGTAGGCCAGTAGAACCCGGCATCGAAAACCTTTCGTGCTGTGACATTTACACCGTGATGTCCCCCAGATGGTCCCGCATGGCATTCTTTCAGAATTCGATCAATCTCCTTCCCCACGCATACGCTAAATGATTTGATCGGGGCATATGCGGAATAGGAAGGGTTCATCCCAGAAGTAATGTTTAAGTGTGGTGAAGAATTTTCTCTTATCTTGCTTGGTCATGTAATTCGGCAAAACCCTACTGGACAGATAGTTAGCGTAATCAGCATACCATGGCTCAATTTCCTTAATGGCCATTAGTCGTTCCTCGGGAAAAGAGTCGCGAATCTTGGTATGGTCCAACTTCTCAAGATCAGGGTTTTCCAAACGTGACAGATGATCAGCTGCAAGATTTTCAGCCCCCTTTTTATCTCGAATTTCAATGTCAAATTCTTGAAGTAATAGAATCCACCTAATGAGACGGGGTTTTGCATCTTGCTTGGAAAACAAGTAGCGTAAGGCGGAGTGATCAGTGAAGACGACAATCTTGGAAAGGACGTACGAGATATTTCCTGAACTTGTCGAAGGCAAAAACCACAGCTAGAAGCTCTTTCTCGGTGGTCGTGTAATTTTCTTGCGCTACATTCATGGTTTTTCTAGCATAGTAAATTGGTTGAAAATGCTTCTCTTTTCTTTGGCCAAGCACGGCGCCTACATCATAATCACTAGCATCACACATGATTTCGAATGGCTACGACCAATCAGGGGTGACCATTATTGGAGCTTGAGTGATATCTTTCTTTAGACGATTGAATGCTTCTTTGCATTCTTCAGAAAAATCAAAAGAGGCATCCTTGACAAGAAGATGCGTCATCGGGCGGGCAATTTTCGTGAAGTCCTTAATAAACCTACTATAAAAGCCCGCATGTCCTAGAAAGCTTCAAATGGCCTTAACGGTAGTAGGATAGGGTAGTTTGGATATTGCCTCGATTTTTTCTCTATCGACCTCGATTCCACTTCCGGAGACTTTATGCCCCAAGACAATTCCTTCTCTTGCCATGAAGTGACATTTTTCCCAATTCAGGACCAAATTAGTTTCTTCACACCGTTTCAACATCTTCCTAAGGTTGGATAGACAAAGGTCGAAGGAATTCCCAGACACCGAGAAATCATCCATGAAGACTTCCATGCTGTCCTCAATTAATTCATGGAATATGGCCATCATACATCGCTGAAAGGTGGCGGGGGCGTTGCATAACCCGAAAGGCATTCGCTTGTAAGCAAAAGTCCCATATGGGAATGTAAACGTAGTCTTTTCTTGATCTTTAGGGGCAATGGGGATTTGGAAGTATCCTGAGAAGCCATCAAGGAAACAGTAGTAGTCATGCCCGGCTAACCTTTCGAGCATTTGGTCAATGAATGGCAGAGGAAAATGATCCTTCCGGGTGGCATCATTTAACTTTCTGTAGTCGATACAAACACGCCAACCAGTAACCGTTCTCTGTGGCACTAAATCTCCTTTTCATTTTTACAACCGTCATTCCTCCCTTTTTTGGAACCAGTTGGACTGGGCTGACCCATGGGCTATCTGAAATGGGGTAGATGAGACCGGCATCGAGGAGCTTGATGACCTCCTTCTTTACTACCTCCTTGATATTAGGGTTAACCCTCCTTTGCGGTTGAACGGTTGGTTTGTAATCTTCTTCCATGAGGATTTTATGAGTACAGAATGTAGAATCAATACCCTTAATGTCAGCAACACTCCATGCGATCACTCCTTTGTATTCTTTTAAAACTTCCAAGAGCTTCTCTTTCTGTCCAGTGGTCAGCGAAGAGCTTATGATGACTGGGAGTTGGTCCTCTCCTTGAAGGAAGGCGTATTCCAAATGGCTCAGGAGATCTTTCAGTTCTAAAGTAGGGGGGTTCGTTGATTGATGGTTTTAGCTTGTTTTCTAGCTTTTGAAGCTCAATGGGTTCGATTTCTTCCCTACGCGGGTAAAAGGAAACAGATCCAACCATCTCAATTTCTTCGTCGTTGTATATTATGTTGTTATCATCATTCATGAATTCGTTTAATAGATACTCATTAATGCAGCCTTCTATGTCATCAACAAATTCATCAACTTCCTCAACAAAATAAACAGGGTGATCGTAGGAGGAGGAGTGACTCATAGAATCCTTGATGTCGAAGGTTAAGCTCTCGGAACCCACTCGTAAAGTGAGTTTACCATCATGAACATCGATAATGGCACGAGCTGTAGCCAAGAAAGGTCTTCCAAGGATTATTGGGACTGAGTTATCTTCCTCCATTTCTAAAATCACAAAGTCAACCGAAAATTTGAACTCTCCTACTTTCACAAGAACGTTTTCACACACTCCAATAGGATATTTGATTGATCGATCAACTAACTGAATACTCATTCTAGTTGGTTTCATCCCTGAATATCCGAGTTTGAGGAACAAGGAATGAGGCATCAGGTTAATGCTTGCCCCAAGATCCGCCAAGGCGTTTTTCATAGAAAGCACCCCTATAGAGCAAGGAATGATGAAACTGCCTGGATCTTCTTTCTTCTTGGGCAGGCCTTTCTGGATGACAGCCGAGCATTCTTCTCCTAGTGATATCAACCCTTCAAGTTTCTTCCGATTAGAGATTATCCTTTTTAAGTATTTGCTATGTTTAGGGATATGATAGAATATATCGAGAAGTGGTATGTTGACGGAAGCCCTTTTTAAGTAAGACAATATTCTCTCATTGTCTTCTTCAGCCTTTTGGTTCCTCATACTCGAGGATAAGGAATCCATGCAGAGTTGGTCGCTGGGCAGGTGCTTTGGTGTTTGTGGAGGGGATCGTGAGGAGGTTCAGAAGCGCCCGTTTCTTGACGTGGCTCCCTGGTGGTGGGATTCTGGTCAGGGTGTGGAGGATCTTTGGTAGTAACTCCTGACCGAGTAGTGATGGCACAAGTTGGATCGTGATGGGTTAGGCCAGGTTCGCTTATTCTTGTGTGGAGCTCGGCGAATTGACCCTCTAATTCAGCTTGCTGCTCTTGAATGAATCCTTCAAGACCTTTTAAGAGTATGGCCCCTTCCATGGTAAAATGCCCGAGTTTGTTTTCAAAGGCATTACGGATGGTGTATTCAGACCCCTCCTGTCCCTCAGTCTTCCATTTCAGATTACCCCAAAGATTGCGTTCATCGTTTTGATAGAATTTAAGAAGTGAAGGATTATCATAAATATCACGACTGGAAAGGAAGACCCTCTCATGGCGTGTGTCATCACACTCATCACTCTCGTGTGGCCCTCCACAAATGTCGCATATAAGGTATGGGTTAAATAACCTTTTGGGTTCTGGCGATTTTGTGAGGTATGCAAGCTTCTCTTGTGCTCTCTTAATCCGATCATCAAGAGATGATAAGTTTTTACTCGAGAAAGCAGAGATACTCATTGCAGTTACTGGCTCGTTCCAAGGGTTGTCCTGGTATTGAACATACTCCTCAATGCGGTCCCACCCTTCTTCCGCAGTGAGATTAGAAATTCTTTGGCCAGTTAAGAAGTCAATCCCTTTTTGATCCTTTCGAGAGACATTGTCGTAAAAGATTTGAACAAGCAACCAAAGGTTGATACCATGGTGTGGGGCTTGTTGAATGAGATCTTTGTAACGAGTCCAGGAGTTAACGATAGACTCTCCGTCTGTTTGATGGAAGTGAATAATTTTGCTCCTGATGAATGCAGTTCTTCCAGGGGGAAAGAACTTCTTGGTGAACTTGGTCGTGAGTTGTTCCCACGTGAAAATGGACTTTGGAGGCAGCTTATCTAGCCACTCCTTGGCCTGTCCTTGAAGATAAAATGGGAAAAACCGGAGTCTAGATGTCTCCTTAGATGCACCGTCGGCATAGATAGCATCAACAATTTTTAAAAATTGTTTGATGTGATGAATGGGGTTTTCACTGTTGGATCCATGGAATTGACATGCATTCTGAATAAGCCAAATGTCGGAGGCATGCAACACCTCATTAACTTGCTCCTAGGGGTAGACAATGGCATTGGTAAATCCTGATGCAGTGGGAGAAGAGTATTCCCTGAGGGACTTTGCTTCAGGTGGATTGATGGGTCCATTGACCGGAGTAGCGGGAATTTCCTCGCTATGTTGGCTCAAATTGTCAATGTTGATGGTTTCAGGTGATTGGGGGGAATGAGTGGACTCTTCGTCAGTTGTGGCTTCATCAAAGTTGATGGTAGTGCCTTGAGGTTCCGAGTTATGGAGAGATTTTCTTCGCCTATTGAGCTCTCTTTCGGGTTCTGCAAAAGGTTCAAGAAGGGTTTTGGTGGAACTGCGGGTTCTAAGTTGTCTAAGGGGGTTGGTAGGGGGAAATGGCAGGTTTGGTGGTTGGTTATCACCTTCCATGATGAAAAGTGATGGGGTTACGAACAAAGGTTACGAAGAAGGGGGATAGACTACGAGAAAGCTAAAAAAAATGATAAAAATTTACTTGATAGGAATCAAACAAAGAAACCTAAACGAGGTGGACTCCTAACTAGCTATTCTATTCCCCGGCAGCGGCGCCAAAAACTTGATAACGCTACACGCGTCGTTCGGGGTCAAAGGAACTTTCTTTTCGTCGGGCAAGCTTTTCAACACCCTAGGCAGTGAACCTAATCGTTGTAGTGTAGTATTAGGGTAAGCCACGGGAATCGATATCGATCTCTAGGGGAATAGGAATGCTAGTGAGAAGTTACTACGCTAAGGTTGGGGTTGATGAAGATTATTTTTTTTATCTTTTTATGTTTTTTTGTAAATGGAAAGGTACGAATCTCGGGGTTTGGATTTGGGGGTTGGTATTTCTACCGATTACTCTACTTATCTAGTTGTCTAAACTAAGGTGTATGTAGTCTATGTCTAATTATTGTGTGCTCGTATGATGATTTAAATATGTGTTTACTTAGGTTTTATTACTCCTTAATTATCTCCTATTGATGGTTGAATTGTCACGTCCTTATTCTTAATCGCGTTGTGTGTCTAAGGTCGTAGGGTATGCGTTTATCCCTAACTCTTTGAAACTACCAAAGGTTATCGCCTACAAAATCTCTAGGATTTATAAACTCAACTCTAAGGTACTCTTCGGATGGTTTAGCCTACAATGACTCTAGGTATTATAAGCTAAGGTTCACAAAGATTAATCAAGCATTAATTACACAACGAATGACCTATCGCAATACTAGATCATTAACAATTAAGATAAGAGACAACCAATCAATATTCAATAATTAAGTTTCATATTCCCTAAGCAAACACACAAGTAAATTAGCTGGACATGGAGAACATGCAAGCATACACACAAATAATTGAAGACATAATTGAATTAATGAAGTAAAACACTTATCTTAATGTAAGATAGGGTTTGGAACCCTAAAATACTGTACAAGACAGCCTTGGTTCGGTTTAGGTTTTTACTCCAAAAGACTACACACTGAAAACTAAAAAATTCGGATTCTATATATAAGATTACAAATGCGACGGCGTCACCCTTTGATTTGTGACGCTGTCGGGTTGCCGTCATTAGGGTTTCGTCTTGGCCACGTTAGTCTTGCGACGGCGTCACCTTATGCTTGTGACGCCGTCCCCTTTAGTTTCTGACGTCGTCTGGATCAAATCTAGGCCGTCTGAGTTGCGACGACCTACTCTTTTAAAACCTGAAGCCGTCACTTGTATTTAAGCAATTTGGCTACTGAGCCGTCACAAAAGTGGTCCGACGGCGTCGCAGGTAACACCTGACGCCGTCACCTTCAGTTTTAGCAGCCTGAGTGTCTCGATTCTTGACTTTGGCCATTTTCTTCGTATATTCGCGCCTTTTCGTCCGAACAAGTGTCATTCCAGCAATTTGTCTTCAAGAGACCTAAAAAGTGAAAATGAACGATATTAAGTAATAACGGATACAAAAGTGACCAAATAAGGGCTTAAACGACCCCAAAAAAAGGTACATTTTTTAAAACCTTATCAATGGTTTTATATTTTTGTATTTTGTTTTTGATAAGTATTTACAATGATAGAGAAGATGATATAGATTAAGAAGATGATGATACGAGTACCGAGATAAGGATATCGAGCAGCACGTCGTAGAAGATAGAATTCGTCATCTCTTAAGCTTCCACCACTAAAGCTTCCGAGGCTCCAGAATAGAAGATAGAACATTAGCCTTTGAGAAAGAGAGACTTTGGCAGCTTCCCCACCAAACCGAAAATCCATTAGATGAGCAAATTCGAAGCTCTATTTCAAGCTTGCCTTAGCCAAGTGCACAGAGAAGCACACCATTGTCATAAATCCCGCTGCTCCTTTTAAGAACGATAATCGAGATTCTCCATTCGGGGTTATATCATCAAGAAGAAGAACATCAACGTATCATCCCACATTTAAATACCCCTTCTCAAATTCCTTTTACACTGAACTCTGAAGTGATCCATACCAAAAGGTTGTCAAGAGACCACTTCCCCCAAGTAGATGAATTGATGCAGTCAGTCTTTTTGTATAATGCTCAAGAACTCTCCCGAATACACATCATGCCCGGAATGAAAACACCTCCCCAATGTTCACATTTTTCTTCCCTGATGATCGTGTATGAAGCTCAAGAACCCGAAGTACACCAATATCCAAGAACTCTTCCGAATACACATCATGCCCGGAAAGAAAACACCTCCCCAATGTTTGTGCTAAACAATTTTCTTCCCTGATGATCGTGTATGAAGCTCAAGAACCCGAAGTACACACATTCCCACCGAAAGAATAACTGCTAACACCTCCCTCATGTTATACATTTATCTCCCCTGAATATGTCATACTTGTGTACCTCTTTAATCATCAGAAACTAACTCTTACATCTCTTCCCCCACGTAGTTGGAATAAGAACACTAAACGCCACGATGAGATAAACATTGAGTTTCTCTGCGGTTATGACATTCGTCTTCCCGTGATATCTTCAATTACTTAGAAGAATTAAGTTCATCAAGTTTACTCACGTTTAGATGTGTGTCTCCTTCCCCCTTGTTGGTTTTGACACTTCAGAATCAGCAACATATTATAAGCCCAAATACTTGAAATCTTTTTGAGAAGACCACATTTGATCTTTGTGAGAATCAACTTGCTGAATTAGAATGTGAGCAGGTCTAATTGGGGATTAAATCAGACATTTCACCCTCCCCCAATTAGTGCTCTCGCCTAAACCGACAATCTGTTTGATAAATGCCCGGATTAAGAAGAAGTCTTTAGATAATCAAATGCAACTCGTCTTTAGTCTTCTAACATGTAGCAGAGAATGTAGAACCGACTGTAGACTCGACCTTCTTCAAGATTGTCCATTTGGGGAATAGATAGTTAACATCTTCATCTCACCAAATGCATTCCAATTACCTTATATGTAGCAAATCTCCTTAACTAAAATCCCTCCCAATCAAACAAGAACAGAAAGATGTTCATCAAAGAAATCAGCCCAGCAGTTAGAAGCACTTTGTAATTAATCATATTAGTCCATAAGAAGATGTCAACCAACGGCTCTTAGAAGAAACTCCATGTAAAAATGACCCGATAAGAAGAAGTCTCGGTTTTTACATGAGTTAGGAGCCGTATGACCATATATTCTCAGATATAACTCAACCATGCATTAAATTCACACCTTTTCTCCCCCTCAAGAATTGTATACGGAGTTGCCATTCTTGATTGAACAAGTGATTATCTTCATAATGTAGTTGATTCACACTTCTCCCCCTCGAAGGTTGCAAATGATGTCGCCATCGCCATTTTAATTGAGCAAGTGGAATAAGACTAGTACTAGTAGTTCGGTTCACTTGATAATTGTACGCGCATGGAAAAAGTATGAAGCATGTTGATGAGAATGGTCATTAATGAGAAGATTTCTCTTCTTTAGAAGATAAAGCGCACTGACACGTACACTTTTCTTTTCTTTAGAGAACGAGGCTTGAACTGTTGTGTTTAAACGTCATAAGAAGATTTCTCTTCTTTTGAAGATAAAGCGCACTGAACCGTAAACTTTTCTTTTCTTTAGAGAACGAGGCTTGAACTGTTGTGTTCAAACGTCATAAGAAGATTTCTCTTCTTTTGAAGATAAAGCGCACTGAAACGTACACTTTTCTTTTCTTTAGAGAACGAGGCTTGAATTGTTGTGTTCAAACGTCATAAGAAGATTTCTCTTCTTTTGAAGATAAAGTGCATTGAGACGTACACTTTTCTTTTCCTTAGAGAACGAGGCTTGAACTGTTGTGTTTAAACATCATAATCTCTCTCTCTTTTCAGCTCTCTTGGCAAAACTTGTAATCAACCCCATTATCATTCAGTAGGCTCTTTGTCGTGACAGATGATGGAGAAAACCCAATATGATGAATTTGACTTTGAAGTAAACTGACCCGAACTCGTGACTTAAACTTGCACATATGTAACAAAGAGCGGAGCCGATTCCCATTAGATTCTCTAAGTACTCTCTAAGTACTCTATACTCTTCAACCAACCAACCATCAAGTATAAGACGTACATCACCTCTTGAAAATCCACAATTCAATGTGACACTGAGCACTACAACGTAACTCCTTAAAGTGATAGTTATTTTGTGGTGGTAAGAGCCCAATTCCCCCAGGTGGTAAAAGAAAAGGAAAAAGTCACCCAACAATAACTAGATTTCCAAGTCTTCGTTTTTTGATAATAAGCTCAAACAAGGATCTTGAAGAATCTTCATCCAACCATCCCCGATACCTTTAGATACTAAGTACACTCGCCCGTGATATTTCACTTCAACCTCAAATAAATAATAACGAATTAACCCCGTTGTCACATTTTCTGGTTAAAAGCTCAAATCTAGCCTCCTTTGACGTTTTAAGTGAACTATGATAATGGTTTCATCCCGACCATGGTTAAAAGCACATAACCCCATAAAACTTTGAAATAACCAACCTGTCATGAAGAAAATCCAAACAAAAATCCAATTCATGAAGTACACCCTTTTATCCCTTCTTCGAAGCAGAAACCGTATCACCAACATCAGATATGATTCCAAAATACACTTTCCTTTCTCCAGAATGATTCTATGATCACGGGATTTTACAATTCTATGGTTTAAACCGAGAAACAGTTTCTTTCGCGGGATTTTACAAAACCAAGAATAAACCGTAAGATAGATCCAGAAATGCACTTTACTTAAACCGGGATGTTTCCATTGTCACGGGATTTTACAAGTCTATGATTTAAACCGAGAAATAGATTCTTTCGCGGGATTTTACAAAATCAAGACAAAACCGTAAACAATGTCAGCTTGAATGTGTTATGACAACTTTGGTTTCAGAGAATATTTGTTTTAGGGGAACATGCAGCGGTTTATCAACGGTTCTTCTCCATTACCAACAATTCTTTACCTATATGTAGACAACTTCACAAACCATACTAAGTCGAGTAGTATACACTACTTCCCCCTGAGGTTGACCGTAAAACATCAAAGTACACGATTCTCCCCTATGATGGTTTCGAACTTTCGGAAGCATCATTGACGTGTACGATCATTTGCACGAAAGGTTCTTGTCGTAAGCAAACATCTTGAAGAATCATGGCTGACACTGAAGATTTTAGAAAGATTTTGCTTAGACAGTGAAGTGTCCATGACATTCAATAGCATCGAATAATCTATGGGAATTGCTGATCACATCTCATCCATTCAACACTTTGGCGAACATATCATCCACGTATTTAGTCGGCTATTGCAGTGACCACTAGAAGAAGTAAATCCGATATACCAAGCTTGAACATGAAGTAGAATTCCCCAGATTTGTTACTTAAGCTTGTACTAATCCTTGTGAAAAAGAAACGGCGTACCTAATGTACAAAACCTCTTGACGTATCCTCAACTGCGTGAGACACCGAAGTGATAGTTACGTTGTGGGTTAAGCGAGAAAGAATCACAAAAGTAACTAAATATCCAAGTCTTTATCACACTCTATAAATGCCCAAACAAGTCATCTTCGCGGAAGGGTAGAAAGAAAGAAGACGAAATAAGTAAACGTGTCCGGAAAATCTCACTGCAAATCCAAATAAGAAATATCGTCCAAACAACCCCGTAGTCAACATTTTCTAATAAACACTTCAAGCCATGAAATAGTATCCTTCGTGATAATGTATAACCCAAAGTATCAAATTGCACAACACAACAAATCTTATCATCAACTCGCATCATATCCAAAGCTCATAAAATCCAAATCTTGAAGAAACCCATCCTACCCAATCATGTGTATGGCCCAAGGTTGGTTACTTGTAATAATCGAGACCCGGTTCATGAAAAGTAATATAATCATCCAAGTTAAAGCCTATGATAATCACAAAACCAAATGTCCTTTCCAATTCCAAGCCCTGGTCCAAGTGAGATGAGATACTCGTCCTTCAATATCCGTGAAAGTTATGATCGATATACCACTCAATCTCGATATTACAAACTTTGTATTCAATACTTTATAAAAAGTATTCGGATAGCAAATTTTGATACTCGAGATTAACTATTATAACACAAGACCAAAAAATCATATAACCAATTTCAATTAACCGAAAGATTTAGTCCAGTTTATTCCCTCGTTAACACAACTCCAACCAACAGATCCAATATATCACAAAGTAGTATACACGCCCGGCCCATTTAGTAACACAAGAACCCGATCCAATATCCAAATCTCCTATCCAAGCCCACGAAAAAACTGGTACCCTAATTTTTAGGGGATATAAAAACGAACCATAACCACTTGAAGACCTAAACTTACGTAACCCTAAATATAACCTCAAAAACATACGCCTCCATCATTTCTTTCTCACATATCCAAAACGCCTCCCCATATACTAAACAATAGCAGACAAACAAAAACAACCCCAAACCCTAATCTCACTTAATCATAATTCATCCGCCCATTTTCTCTGACTTAATCTCACACAGCAATCTCAAACCCTAAAACTTCTCATCTAATTACCACCGCCTACCTCTCCATACGCTTCAACAACACACCTTACAAAACATGTTGACCTCGCCACAGAGATGGCTCGAGGCTTAGAACTTGGCTTCAGAATCATGTACCACTGAGATGGCATGAAGACAACCAACAAAGCCACGGGGATGGTCTAAGGTAGGTTCCAAATCATGTTTAAATTTTGATGTTTTAAATGAACTGAGAGGAGAAATGACAACATATTTGTTGTTGTTTCTTTTCATTATGGTTCGAATATTCACATGAAGATAAGACTTCATAAATTATAGATCAGTGATGCAAAATAGTTTCGTGAGGTTAGACTAAAAAGGTCTTGCTGTATAACTTTGTTAACCACGAAACCATTGGCTGAGATCTAATTACCCTTTAATAGTTTCGACCTTATTGCTGTTTTGATCTATTCATAAGAGTTTTCAGATAATATCAACCTTTTGATTAATGTTTTAGTAAGGTATACCGATTTGAAAGAAAAATAATAACATACTTGTTATGATTTTTTTTTTCGTTGAAATCGAATATTAAAAAGAAGTTAGGCTTCACAAGGTGGTTTAATGATGATGAGGTTCAGGAAAAAATAACTTTGAAAGATTGAAAACCTTTCAACCAGATCTGAGTACCATTTACTTTAAATATTTCGAATCCAGTTTAGTCGTGTTTTGATGTAGATTAGTTAAGATTTTGAAAGATATGATTTACGAAATTGATGATGAGTTTGATACATGTTTAAATGAAGTTTAGAATGATGATTGATCTTGTTCTAGTATTTGTTGAGATCTTTTCTTGATGAACGAAACTTGTAGATTGAATCTTCTTCTCCTTAACTGTTAAACCGTACCACTGTATGGTCAACAAATCACCACTTATATAATCACCACAAGTCGCTTCTTTCATAAACATGATAAATCGCTTTAGACCTTTGACCATAAAATAACCAACTGCATCCAGTTGATTTAGTTTGACAAGTCGCTTTTCCAGTTGACTCAATAGTCAACAACTCGCTTTTGACAAGTCGCTAGGTCATTTCAATCACACAAATCGCTTAACTGTGGATACATTGAATATGGACAACAAGTCAAGTTGCATTCAAAAATGCAACACAAGTCGCTCATATCAACTTTGCAACACCAGCAGCAGATTTGGACACATAAAACTTGCTTAGAAACTACTCCATCCGTCCTAAAATTATAGTCCTGTATTGACTTTTTTGCTCTTTCTTTTGCAACTTTTACCTTAAATATTTTTGTTTGTGTTATATAATAATTGATGCAAATTATATGAATGGATTGTGCTTTAAATGTATTTTTCATTAGTATATTTTTCATCAACTATTGTATAACACAAACAAAAATATTTAGGGTCAAAGTTAAAAAAGAAACACCGAAAAAGTCAATAGGGGACTATAATTTTGGGACGGAGGTAGTAGTTAACAAACCATTTTAAAACCATTAAAAACCAATATTATTTGACATTCAAAATCAGCATTAGATTTAAACCCACCAGCAGCGTTTGTTTTAAAATCAGCATCAACTCAAACCAGTTATGTACGCAAACTAGTATTATGTGTTCAAACCCGCCAGCAGATTTAATGTGTTCAAACCAGTTATGTCTTAAAATCAGCAACAACACAACAATGAACATCAAGACTAGCAGAAGAAACTATAACCAGCAGCAACAGTACAAACCATCAACAACAAACAGCATCAAACGGGTACAAACCACATAAAGAACCCGCTAAAAACCATGAAATAAACCACGAGAATCAACACAAACAATAATAACCTGGCTCTGATACCATTTGTAACATATTGGATTTCATAAACACATAACAAACACTAGTATGGATCGAATGAGATAGATAGTTTAGAGAGAGGAAGTAGGATGAGAGCCTTTCTAGAGAGAGAAAGTGAAAGAAAATATAGAAGGTTAGATTAAGTGAAAGGTCCAACCCTTTACCTTGGGAGGTAGAGGTTATTTATAGTTTTACATAATACGCCCTATGTCGGCCTGTGGATCAGGCATACAGTGGGTAAAGACCCGTCCTTCCTCCACGGTGTTGCACTAAACTAAACTACGCTACTAACTAACTAATAAACTAGCAAATAACGTAACTAACGATATGTCTACGAGCTAACTTATGCTAGATTATATTTGGGGTGACCGATACTTCACTATGGAATTTCCAATTCCTAACAAAAGGTGTTCTTCTTCTTCTTCGAATCAAACGTTCGGGGTTGGTAAGAGGTGAAATTGGTTCTATTCCCGCTGCACGAGTGTTCATACAATGTCCTAGGGAATCCAGGCAATATCTAAACACACAGACAAACAACGAAAACAGTTTTCTTGACAGAAAAGGGTAATCGGATCGGTTGCGAGGAGCGACCGATCGGTTAGATCAGTTTGGTTGGGTTAAAGGCGTAACCGGTTTGGTTGTGAGGCAACCGGATCGGTTGATGTTTTTGAGAATTTTTTTTTGGAATGAATCGACTGATGGGGATTCAAAACTTGCTGAAACACAATCAAATCCCCGGCAGCGGCGCCAAAAACTTGATGTGCTACGTGTGTACAAGTTTTAAATTTATAAAAGACGAATTACCAATTTTACCAATAACACATACGAGCAAGTGCACTAGTCCGTTATAGCAAGATTATAAAGGTAAGTCGGGATCGTTCGCAGGGATTTGAGTGAATCTGATTAACAAGTTTGAATCAACTAAGACAATCCAAAACATATAACAACGCAAATAGATATAATGAAATTCAGATGATTAAAAATTACATGTTGGTTGTGATAATTAGTTGGTGTACTAATCTATTGTTCTTACAAGTTAAACCTTCGTCAAGATTTGAGTTTATAAAAACAAGCATTAAGTTTAACCAATCAATTCAAGTTTCATAAGTTCACTTTCATAAACTTAAACACAAAAACATCCACTTGTCTTATCAAATTGCTTAAGAAATGGTCAATACAAAAGGTAACCGATTATAGACAAAAGGCTACAATTGATTATTAACAACTAATCTTACGACCTTTTAGATGTTTCCAATCAATCCAACTTGATAATCAAAAAGCGTCTTTATTACAACCACACTTTAGTTTCTTTGTTTAATCAAGAATAATGGGTAAAAACAATCATCCATAGACAAAATGATTATAACTAGTTGAACAACAATAAGTTCTTTCGACCTCCACGATTATTATCAACTAGTCAAACTTGATTAACAAATGTCACTATGAAACTTTAGCACAATTGGTTCTTAGAATCAACTTGAAATTGAATTAAAACATGTTAACACAATCACTAACTAATCATATGATAATCAACATCATTTAAGCAAGTGTATAAAGAAACTAGCCACTCATAGCAAACATAAACATAAACTCAGAACTTTGAACATTAGAAAACATGATTAAGAGTCTTACAATGCTTAGAATAAGATTACAAATGGTGAAGTAATGATTCCCAAAGTATTGGGGTAGACTCCTTGGTGTTTTGGCCTCTAAATGTGGAACTTCTGGAACTCCAAACTTTCCTGGACTTCTAAAGACGAATTTGAGAGCTTAATAGCTTTGTTTGATGAGTAGAGAGAGTTGTATTGAAGTGTGTGTCTCATATGCTCAAAAGAGGTCTCTATTTATACTAGTTCCAAGGCCTAGGGTATTAATTGCTGAACTTGGCTTCCAAGGAGTTAGGAAGGGACTAGAATACACCAAGGGAAGAACCTAGAATCGTTTGGATGCAAAAGGGAAACTTAGTGATGAAGATTTGGCAGAAACAGGCTCTCCAACCGGATCGGTCATATGACAAACCGATCCGGTTGGTCTTCTACAAAGGCTCCAACCGTTCCGGTTGCGGGCGGCGACCAAATGGTTGGATGGGCGTCTGGGCACTTTTGGTCGACTTCCAACCGATCCGGTTGCTATTGCAACCGATCCGGTTGGTCTTCCTGAGTTATGGAAAATTTATCTTTACTTCGTTTTGACTTGTAGAACTTGGTTCTTCAATCACTTTGGTCTTCAATAGCAATTGAGATACTGATTTGTGCTTGACATGCTTCACTGAAACGGGAATCTTCTAATTGTTGATCATTCCTTTGCTTTTCCCTCCGTTTCCCTGCACTTAGTTATAAACACTAGACAAACATCTTTTGATGCGATTAAGCACTGAAATCGTACAAATATAACCAAATAACATATACAAAAGCACACATAACGCTATTGAAAACATGTACAATCTGAGCGTTATCAATAAAACAACAGCAGATTCGACGGGTTCCTATGACTTTCTCAAGACTCCAATTTAAAAACAGAATGGTCAAAGTTTAGACGGTGTGTCTACTAACGACATTCTGAATTTCGGTAAAATCCGAAGGTTAACAAATCGCATATCGTGTTTTTCCCACAGCTGTGCGGACAATGACGAACGAAAACAAAACAACGGAAAAGAAGACGAGATCACTCTGGTCCACTGACAATTAGCCTATAATCGGAGAAAGACAATACTCAGGTGACTTGTACCTAAGGATCTGATGCCATGTAGAAATCAGAGAATATTGAAATTATATTATCAGTAATGTACAAAACAAGAGATTAAATAAAAACATAATAGACTAAACCCAGACTAGACATGCCTAAATGACTATGGGCCAATGGGCCTTATAAAACTAACACATCACATACTCAATCATTGCCAATTGGCCTTATTAAACCATCAATACTCTTGTCCAAACCCAAAATTATTATCTTCTATTGCATGTCCTGCTTGAATGCACACGAGAACTTTATCATGAAATACTTAGTTCACTTTAAATTCTTCTTTTGGTCAGTCGCACCTTGAGACCATCCTTCATCTGAAGTACCATAGAATCTATTGGTAGCACACGATGACCTTCCACAAGCTCAATGTGGTAATGGTAAATGATCGTAGCTAACACTATTTTCGGTTGAGAGAAAGTCATTTCTTTCCCCAAGCAAGATCGCAGCCCAGCATTAAATGTCGAGAACTTGTAAGATGGCTCATGTTTGATTCCTCCTCCCGTAGCAATCCACCTCTCGGGCTTAAACTCCATGCAGTCTTCTCCCCATATTGATTTCATCCTTCCCATGGAATAATAAGATAAAACAATTTTCGTATTTTGATCGACTTTATGACCGCTTAGAAGGATGTCTGGTTGTGATGGAGATTTGTGGTTAAGAGGAATAGGTGGGAAAAGCCTTAAGGATTCACATAAAGCTCCATGAAGATAAATCATTTCGCCTAACTCCTTTGCATTCCATCTCTCACCTACTTTCGCTCCCAAATGTGCGTAAATCTCGTCTAAAATCTTATCTTCTACATTCGGATTTTTTGCAAGGATATAACAGAACCAAGATAAAGCACTGGCAACGGTATCCTTACCTGCAGCCATCAAAGTAAATAGGGTGTCTCTCAGAAGTTTAGTAAGATCCATATTTATCTTTAATCTCTGTTAGTATAGTTGGTAGTAATAAGAAATCTCTCTCTTGTTCGTCATTATTCATAGTGTTGATGTACTCATTATGTTTTTGAGCTAAGCATGTGTATAAGAAATCATCAATAGTTTTCCATGCATCACTCAACTTCTTCTCATTCCCCACTCTAAAAAGTTGTTGCAATTTCCAAAAGCTTCTTGGTGCAATATGCCTTTGCAAGAGGGCTTCTTCAGCATCGGAAAACGCCTTCACACATGCAACGTACGGAAAATCAATACTCAAGCTTTTTGGGTCGTGATCTAAGATTATTTTACATGTGGTATCGAACGTGAACCTTTCAAATATTTCTTGCAAATCCATCTCTACACTTTGTCCACAAATGAAATCAAGTATGGGCAGAAGACCATTTTCCACCTTGTTCCAAGTTATTTCTTCCAATAAACTTGGATATTTAGGATGTTTAAGTAAGGACATGGTGACTTTGCGATGGATCTCCCATAACTCGCCATCGGAGCTAATGATTCCATCTCCAAAGATCTCAAAGATCTTACGAAATTCATCACTTTTGGGATAATTAATCAAGTTTTTGCATAGAACATGTTGGAAGTCTAAAGGGTCAGTAGTAATGAGTTAGTATGTTCATTTTAGCGAACCAAGGGCCTTTCCACATAAAGGTACCCCCTGTATGTATGAGAGCATCAGTCATGTAATCCAACACTCGATGGGAGTTTACAAGTATCCCTGGTATCATACCAAGAACAGGCCAGTTTGTGGGGATAATGGCTCTTTTGTTTAAATGTCTAAACGTAAACAATGTAAGTGATATGAGAGTGAAGAATATTGAGAGAATGGTTGCTGTGTGTTCTAGGAAAGCCATAGGAAGGGAAACGAGAGAGAATGATTATGAGTTTGTGTTTTAATGGAAGGTTTGTGGTGTGTAAATGTGATTTGCTTGTTGGTTCTTAAGTAGGCATAAAAACTTACTTCAATAAAAATTGAACTTACACTTTGATCCACTTGACTCCCATATGTCACTACGTTAATGGGTTAATGAATTTAGTATCCACATGTCATTAAGCAAAATGAGAAGAACAAAAACACTAGACACACCCTATCGCATAATAACTTAACGTGGTAAACATTACACATATACAGATTTTTAATTCTAAGAGATGATGTTTAGTCCCACCTATCCTTCTACCCATATATGCTTCATCAGTGACACCACTTTATCTCTGAATTGAAAACATATATGTGGTGTGTGCACTCTACAACAAGATGATATATATCAACATTTTTGTTTTTATCTTTTACACATTCTCTTTGAATTATCAATGGACTTCGATGATGATGTATGGGTTATTGTTGTCTCATCTGACACCATTCATAATACTCTAGTATTTTTTAATATTTTTTTGGCCTATGACAACTGTTGCCTGCTTCAGTTCCAAAGGGTTTAATGACTTTTATCCATGAAATTCCTCACCAGATCCTTTCACTAACTGTTTCGTTTTTCATCCTCGTATTAAAGAGTAAATTGCAAAAATTGTTCTTATCGTATTTTTGTCATTACCTTTTCGAAAGTTGAGACGCTGTTCCTGTGAAAAACCATTGGTGCAGATATCGACCATTTCCCAAAGTGAAATGACAAAGTCTCACTGAAAACAAAAACATTTTAGTCATTTCACTATGAGGCAGGGATAATATGCGCACAAAAGGTTTTCCACAGGCACGATGCCGCGGCACTTTTAAATAGGTAAATACTACGTTTGCTATTTGAATATACCATAGTGATTACTATGGTTTTCGCAATTAAATTGCGCCTCTCGTTAGTGTGTCCACGGCTGAATCACTACAATGTGACACTAACATGGGCGGAGACAAGGAGGGGTCACAAAGGGCAAGTGACCCTCTAGCGAAAAAAAATTGTAGTAAAATTTTATATATACATACTATATATATATATATATATATATATATATATATATATATATATATATATATATATATATATATATTTGTAATTTGCTTCCTTTAGAAACCAATTTATAGTGTAGTTTTTAAAAATTATTAAAGTATGCCCCCTTGAGCAAAATTTGTTGGCTCAGCCTCTGGACACCACTATAATTTTAACATTAATTATTTTTTTTGTTTATTTATTTATTTATTTTTAAATTAACAAACATGAATCCTCTTATTAAACTTAGACAATTTTCCATATTATAGTTGTTAAATTTTTTCGATTTACATAGATGTGCAAGGCAAACGAGCAACAAGCTGCGCCACTGGCCTTTTTTGAGTTGTAAAGCAAATTTTTTAAAAAACTACGTTTGTAAATCTAGGTGTCATAACATTGCTATGCATAACTCGTTAGACTCTGTTGAGGAGCTCCACAGCCTCAGGTGCTAGGAAACCAAAGGTACCAAATGCGAAAGGAATAAAAACATGTTGATTTTCAATGCATGCTTTCTCGTGTTTAGCCATTTTGTACGAGACGGCTTTCAAAGCAGCTTGTCCTACTGTAAAACCCCGACTACTCAAGCCCACGAGAGGAGAAACATTGTTAGATCCACACATGCATGTTTCCCTCCAACCCATCCAAACACTAAAACATATGCCGGTTTGAGTGTAGATCTTCCATCCAACGGGTCAGTCAAAAAGTTCACATGTGCTTCTTTCTTGACAAAGATCCCAGCACGCCTACAAACGTCAAAAAGGACATCTCTAACCATATCGTGTCTGTACTTGAAGCCCGATAGTTCTTTGCAATGAATTATGAACTGCGTATTCCCCAAAGGAATCCAAACAAGCCTTGCGACAAACCGGGCATATCTCATTAACCGAAAATAAAGGAATCATAAAACGATACTTAAGGATAGTATGATATTCCACCGGTGATTGGTCAATTTTAAAATATACATTTATTATAATTTGGTAACGTTGAGTGGTTTGACATTTGTTGTAGTTATTACTTCTCCCTAGCCTTTTACAAGGTTCTTTTTCATATATTTCGTTGAAAAAAAAAGTATAGAGTTAATTACATAAATCATCCATATGTTTTACACACTTTTTCATATTTTGTCTTAAAACTTAAAAAATTACACTGCCCGTCCATCTACTTGGCTTTTTTTAACAGACTGGTCTTTTGACCATTAGTCCGTTAAGTTTCAGCTGTTAACTTTGTCAAATGTGTTATTCACGTGAGGGCATTTTTAGGTCATTTTGTCCATCTTCATCTTCAACCTCATATCTTTTATTTATTTTTCCTTCAAAACTTTCTAACTTTTCAAAGCAAATTCATGAAAAACACAAAATTAAAAAGCCACAATCTTTCAGTAATCAATTTACACTTAAATATATACAACCAATATTATCAAAAAGGTTTAAATATGTACCAATCATGCCATCCTCCTTATATTCTTTCTTTTCCTAGAATCACTTTTTTCATAAATCACACGTCAACTAATTTCTAAACATATTTTTCCAGAAATCATAAACTTGTAATTAATCTAAACCATTTTTTAGGACAATTCCTTCTAAACTCATAAACATCCACAACTACTACCACCATATTCCCCCAAATCAAATAACGAACAACCACTCAAACAAAAATTTCAAAGCATTTTCATATGAATTCCGAAACCCTTTTTAAACCGCAATCACCGCCACGAGTACACACTATGCCACCGTCACTGCACCTGCAGCACCATGCCTCTGCCTCCCACACCGTACCCGCCTTCAGATTGTCGTCACTGCACTCTGTAGCCTCCGCTGAAGTTGATCAGATTTAGTGTATTATGTAAGTGTTAAGTTTTTTATTTGAATATAGTTTTAAGATTATAGATTTAATATGATCTTTGAGTTTTAACTGAAACAAAATGAAAATTCTAAGAGGTTGAAGATGAAGTTGGCATAAAAAGACTATAGCACCTTTATGTGCAAGAACTTAACGGATCAAACCTAACGAGTGTTTAGTCAATGGATCGGTCCATTACAAAATGTCAAGTACAGGTAGGGCGGTATAATTTTTGAAGTGTTAGAATGAAAGGTGAAAAAGTGTGTAAATCACAAAGACAATTTATGTAATTAACTCATACCCTTATTTGAGAAATACAAATAAGGATAGACGGATACGAAATTTAGAACGGGAGAATATAATTTTGTTAAAATCCCGTTTTTAATGTCATATTTGGTTTTGTGTTATTGATTTATTAAAAAAATAGATTTTTTTTAATGTAATCCTTGTGGCTATGGAGGTTCACATGCGTTGACTTTGGGCTATCCAAAAGGATAGTCACTCTGTGATTAGTCGGTTCGCAATGTTGAGTCGAAACCCAAGTATAAAAAAAAAAAAAAAAAAAAAAAAAAAAAAAAAAAAAAAAAAAATGTTAGAAGATGTTTTTAAAGAATTCTAGGGTTTATAATGAATTAGTGATTTCTGTTTCTGAAATTAAGATTAATAGTGTGTTTGAGTGTCCTTAAATGTGTTGGTTTAGTTGTTAAAAAAAAAAGCTAGCATTCAAGAATATTTTAAAGTTTGAAGAATAGATGTTTAGCATAATTTGTGATGTCGCTTAAAAGGGTATAAAAAATTTCACTTATATCCTTTATTTAAAAAATTAAATATTTTATAAACCGTTAATTGTTAAAATTTAAATATTTTATAAATTGTTAATTGTTAGATAAAATTAATTACACCATCATATCGAACATAAAATCAATTTTCATTAGAAAGGTACTTCGATATACTTTTGACGAATTTTTTTTGAGTTATTTTTGTGTGTGTTGAAATTTGGGTCCTGAAAAATCACGTGTGATTTGTAATATGAAAAATGCGCGTGATTTTAAATTTAAAGCTCGCATCACAAATCACATGTGATTTCGTATTGCCTAATATTTAATAGCTACAAAAAAGGGAAAAATGTTTGTCGAAAGTATATCGTAGTGTCCGTCTACTAAAAGATAAAAACAGTTCTAGTTGTGATGGTATATTTTTTGTCACTTAACGATTAACCGTTTGTAATATATTTTATTTTCAAAAATGAAAGTAAAAAGTGGGATTATTGGTCAGGATTTGGCAGTGTAATCTTTGATTTTTTTTTTGTTAATGTTTACTAAACTCTCCCCTTGGATATATAATGTTAAAAAGTCTTAATTGCCCCACATTTAATGAGCTGAATAAAGAGCGTTAATTATCTCGGATTATTGACGTGCAAAACTTTGTAATGCTGGATAGGTCAGGTGTAATATTTCTCTAAGAGGACTTAACATGATCTTAGTTTTTTTTTTCTTCGTTTCCTTTTGATTTTGTTGTGCTAGGTTATTGGACGCATGTAATCAGGGGGACCTTTATGAGGGCAGGGGAGGTCCCCCCCCCCCATTCCCCCCCAAATTTACATTAAGTAAATATTATAGGTTTTAGGTGTAATTTAGTTGAGGTTATAAATAAACCTTCTATTAGCCCCCCCCCCCCAAAATAAATTCGGCCCCAATAAATGACCAAGTTCCGCCATCTCATATGGAGTGGGGTTTTTAGTCCTAGGGGTCAAACAAAAAAGGTGAAAATGTTGTGACAACAACTGCAAGTAAGGGATAAAGATGATGGCACTACTGAGCAAAGTGGATAAAATTGGTCCGTCGAGATGTCATAATTCTAGGACGGATTTAAACGTGGAGTTTCTACCTTGGAAACCATGTGGGGAAATGAACCGAGGAGCTAGTTGGTGTTATTCAGAATGATTTGAATTTAGCTGCTAAGATCCATGATATCAAAGCCCTACTGTTAGAGGAAAACTAGTGTTATTGGGAGATGATGGGAAACCATTTGCTAGAGTGTTTATGATATTGACAAGGCTACACGTGAAGCTTGTGAATGCTTCGATGCTACCATGAAAGAGATAAACTCCCAATCCAATACTCGTGGGTCCAGTTTTGGCGAAGGAAAATGATACAAATGTCCGTGGTAGACCGACCGTACAAACAACCTCTATATCGTTTGCTAGTGTGGTAAATAATGAATCAACTTATCGCAAGGTTAATTTTAGATCTTATGATTAAGGAAAACCTTCTAACGACATGGATGAAGTCACACCCCGCCTTGGGCGGAAATGCGAGGCGTGACGGAGGGGATCGTCATAACACATTGGTACAAAAATATATAATATTAAATGAAATCATACAACGTGTCATGACATCGTCCGACATATAGAGGAAACTTGTGCCGTGAGTAATCAAAACCACGACAACATAGTTAATAGTCATACATAGGAGTTCCCACAACTCGGGACAAGTACAAGTCAACATGATCCCAAATATACCAAATAAACATCATAGTTCCAAAGAAGTGTTCTAATGCAAATAAGCCAACGAAAATTATCCGTGAGGGTTAATCTTAGGTCTTGCTATGGCCAAGTAGGAAGCTTTATCATCCTTAAACATTATTAATGTTATCACCTGAAAATGAATACTCGCAAACATCAACATAAAGTTGGTGAGCTCGCAAGTTTAGAATGTAAACCACGTTTGTTGTGCTTATAAAGCGTGTAGGACAATAGTGAATAAGATATGTATATACAAGCACTTAATGAAATCACACGATGAGCAACAACTAAACCTCATGACTTGCAATCATGCATAAATTGACAGGAGTATATTCACCCTTCGTTTAGAACCACACAGAAGTCCAAGGGTGAGGGTGTCAACCTAAATAGTACTAATACATCATTTGGCCCCAACCTGGAGTTAAAGAATTATGCATAATTGTTATCACACAAAGTGAATCCACACAATAAGGCACATACTACAATACAGACACACATCTTGTCCAAGTTAAGAACACAGTGTTCACAACATAAAAAGCATTCAAAATATTATTTGAGTATTATTTTCCCTCAAGGAAAATATGAATATAAATGGGGCTACGAAACTCACCTTAAAAAGGCAATGATAACGAATACGAGAACGGGTCAATAAATGGACAACCTAAGAACCTGAAGATCACGTACCTCTACCAACGACCTATAGTAAGGAAATAAAGCTTAATTAGACTCTATACGATATTATCGGACTCGATAACTGATACTAATTAAGTCAAAATACCAGACTCGTCATTATTTAACACTTTATACATTTTCCCATAAAATGATTCTGTTTCATTTTTAACGTCACTTCGGACGACCGTTTCACCAAGTTAAAAAGTCTTTCTATCCTTTAGATATGTGAAAATACCATGTTTTAAGTATGTTCTAGAATTTTTGTAGATTTTATAAATTAGTTTAACCTAAACATTTAGACCCGATAGAAAAAGTACTCAAATCTATACATACAAAAATATTTTAATGATCATATGGTCTAAATCAAAGTTTCATGTTCTAGGCCATTGGGAGTCTCAAGTTAACACTTACAACCATCTCTCATTTCAGCTTCAAGTCACCAAATGCATGTATGAGTGAGATGTGATCTAAGTAAGTTACTACATCAAATCAGGAAAATGAGACTGTTTTGATACTTCAGTTGTTTCGCCTCTTTAAATGACTAAATGACACGATGTTTTTACAAACTCAACATCGTTAGAAAGCTAACTTAGAGTACTTCACTTTAGGCTCAAGAATCACGTAAAAACAGTTTGACCAAGTTATGACTCAATCAAATCGACAAAAAGTTATCACAACCAGCTGTTTGTGTTTTAAAGGTCTTTTACATGCACTTTCACCCATCCAAACTCTCATGAACCACCAAGACCAACCCAAATCTCTCTTTAGACATGTATTATAATAATTTTAAAGTACTATGTGCATGAAATCATGGGGGCGTTTAAATTATGCACGTGCGTTAATTGATATTAGAGTTGATCGGGAGCTTGAGGATAACATGGTCATATTGAAGGTTATTGATTCCTTGATTTGCATTATCACATAATAACCGTATATAAAGATTACAAGAGATTTCTAGACTAATCATGTGGGCTAGGCCTATACAAATGTAAATGGGCTCAATACAAAACATATACATATAATCGTCTAATACACCCCCGCAGTTGGAGCGGGAGGAGGTCGGACGCTCAAACTGGAGTGAAACTCTTCAAATAATGCGCATGGAAGCCCTTTGGTGAAGATGTGGGCATACTGATAGCGTGAAGGGACATGCAGAACGCGCACCTGTCCAACAGTAACTAAGTCACGGACAAAATGTATTTCAATCTCAATGTGCTTTGTCCGTTGATGTTGAACTGATAAAGCTTACACAGCGCGTTCGGGTTCAAAGGAACTTCCTTTTCGTCGAGCAAGTTTTCAACACCCTAGGCAGTGAACCTAATCGTTGTAGTGTAGTATTAGGGTAAGCCACGGGTATTGATATCGTTCTCTTGGGGAATATAAATGCTAGTTGAGAATTACTACGCTAAGGTTGGGGTTGAGGAAGATTATTTTTTAGATTTTTATGTTTTTTAGGAAATGGAAAGGTACGAATCTCGGGGTTTGGATTTGGGGGTTGGTATTTCTACCGATTACTCTACTTATCTAATTATCTAATCTAAACTAGTGGGTAGTCTATGTCTAATTATTGTGTGCTCGCATGATGATTTAAAGATGTGTTTACTTAGGTTTTATTACTCCTAATTATCTCCTATTGATGGTTGAATTGTCACGTCCTTATTCTTAATCTCGTTGTGTGTCTAAGGTCGTAGGGTATGCGTTTATCCCTAACTCTTTGAAACTACCAAAGGTTATTACCTACAAAATCTCTAGGATTTATAAACTTAACACTCAGGTACTCTTCGGATGTTTTAGCCTACAATGACTCTAGGTAACTATAAGCCAAGGTTCACAAAGATTAATTAAGCATTAACTACACAACGGATGACCTATCGCAATACTAGATCATTAACAATTAAGATAAGAGACAACCAATCAATATTTAATAATCAAGTTTCATATTCCCTAAGCAAACACACAAGTAAATTGCCACATTGGGAAACATGCAAGCATACACACAATTAATTGAAGACATACTTGAATTAATGAAGTAAAACACTTATCTTGATGTAAGATAGGCTATGGAACCCTAAACTACTGTACAAGACAGCCTTGGTTCGGTTTAGGTTTTAGTCCACAAACTACACACTGAAACTAAAAAATTCGGTTTATATATATAAGGTTACAAACGCGACGGCGTCACCTTTTAGATTGAAACGTCGCCGGTCGCCGTCTTAGGGTTTCGTCTTGGCCACGTTAACATTGTGAGGCGTCACCTTATGCTTGTGACGCGTCGCCTTCAATCTCTGATCAAATCTAGCCGTCTGAGCTGCGACGCCCTACTCTTTTAAAACCTGATGCCGTCACTTGAAAATAAGTAATTTGGCTACTGTAATCGTCACAGACATGTCGCGACGCGTCACAGTTAACCAGTGACGCCGTCCCCTTCCGTTCCCCAGCAGCTGAGTGTCTCGATTCTTGACTTTGGCCATTTTCTTCGTTATAATCACGCCTTTTTCATCCGAATAAGTGTCATTACACGAATTTGCCTTCAAGAGACCTAAAAAGTGAAAAGGAACGAAATTAGGTAGTAACGGATACAAAAGTGATCAATTAAGGGCTTAAATGACCCCTCAAAATGGTACCTTTTAAATCCTTATCAAATATCCCTACACTTGGTATTTGCTTGTCCTCAAGCAAATGTGCTTTTATCCAATTAATTTATAAGTTAGAGGTCATGAAGCATTGGTTTAAAACAATCCACAACACATATAAGCCCCGCAAAGTCATAACAAGCACGGAAATTACATACTTCACCTCACAAGAGGGTGTTCGGATACTCACATATCTCGGTGTATATGAAATATATCAAAGTGGAAATGGAAGATAAACACTCATTAACCGGTCCTAGTACATAGATTACCATAGGCTTGAGACTAGATCAAACCTCCATCGCTTTGGCGTAAGCACCTAGGAAAGACTATCCAAGAGGTCTTTTAAAGGGTTGTAATGTTAGGCTTACGGTAGGGAAACAAAGGGTTTGGTGGGATAGACGATTTAGTGGTGGCAAGTCAAAAATCTTTATGTTACAAGCATGAGAAGAATGGCGTTGCTAAGCCAAGACTTGACACTCTAAACTATAGATAACTGAAATAAACATACATAAATTTAAAGATAGATGTAGGATGGTAGCCCGTATTTATTTTTTTCACTCTATTTTTTCTTTATCTCTTTTTTTTTTTTTTTTTTTTTTTTTTTTTTTTCATGCACTTTTACTCTACCATCCTCTATGATAACATCAAAATAATAGGGATTTATAGGCACATCCCTACACTTGAGTTTTTATTACTTTAACACTAATTTGACCCGAATTGAAAAAGATCAAAACACTTGGAGTACATTATTACGTAAATAAAGGGAATTTGAATTTAACTTTCCTTCCCCGTCTTTCATAAACTTTAACTTTTCCCATGAGTCCCAATCGTCCCAAAACTGTGTACAAAGGATATAACTCGACTTAGCAACTTATGCAAGCAACTAGATAATTGAACTAAGGGTTTAGTGTGATAACAATAATGCACTAAAAGTGAGTGCATACAAGGTAGGCTAAGGTGATTTGGGTGTACATTTGGGGGTGGGGTGTAAACAATGCTCTTCATTGATATTCCGGAAAACTGAAAAATCACGAGAACCGCGAAAATGATAGGCTCAGAGGGGTTAACTAGGGGTTTCGTGTAGCAAAAGGAGTACAACGCAAGGGTGTGGGGGAATTACTCAACCGAGGTGGAAGAAGTAATTATATTACGGGTATCAAACAAGGGTTATCCTAATGCCTCTTATCATTTAGTTATTCCTAACTACACAAGTGTAGTCTTACTAGCGATCTCGGAATGCATCACAAAACAAGTTCTAGAATCTATTATACTACCGGTTCACACTCTAAGCATTAAAGATGAATGCTTTAATTCCTACTAATCTAAGGGCGATTGATTGATGCAAAACCGTCAAGTTATCTCACGCAAGCTAGCCACTTGTGAATGACCAACCGTAAGAAACTCAAAACAGTTCACACACCAATGCAATTTAAGATCAGAGGAATATAGTGTATTCCTGGGTCGTTAAGTCCCACGGAGGATGAATTGGTGTAAAAACACTTGATCAGATGATAGAATGATCACTAAGGATAGTGATCAGTAAGGATATTGATGGAAAATTACCTACAGAAAAGATTAATAAATTACAAAGGACTTAAATGCAAATTAAGAAAATTAAAAAGTTAAAATATATTAAATAACGCTATCACTATTTTTACAATGATGTTTTTGTGATTTTATAAAACTAAATAACTTAAATAAACTATCTTAACTAAAACGTAACCTTAAATTACCTAAAAACGTGGTTTAAAATGAAAACGAAATGCTACGCTTAAAAATTAGCGCTGGGAAAGCCGAAGCAAAAACAAAAACGTAAAATTTATGAAATAAAAGGCCTACGAATGTAAAACTAATTTTATTACGTACTATATGACAAAAGAAAATTTTTAGAAAAAAGATTTATATTTTTTGACTTTTATATTTTTTATTATGAATTAATTACTAAAAACACTAATTAAATGTTTAAAAATACTAAAACAAATGAGAAAAATCTGAAACTTTTTAATAAAATACTTAATACTAATACAAATTTATGAAAATTGCAAAAGTTGAAAATTCTATTAAAAATAAGCTGGAAATAAACTATTTGCTACGTTTAAGCTTATTGTGGAAAACGTGGTTATATATTAAGTTATGTAAGGTTTTAACGAGAAAGACCCAAGGGCTTAATGGCATAACAGTGTACACCACTATCATCCTCTTGAGGGAGAGGTCTCGTGTTCGACCCTGCCTCTCCCTTTTGTGAAACATTTTATTTTTGGAATTTTCTTTTTGCACTTTATTAAGAACAATGAAATAAGCAAAATTTAAAACTACAACTTCTTATAAAAAGTACTAATAAGCTCTGCAATGCCTTATTATTCCAACACTAGACCTATATGAATGAAATAAGCTTAAGGATAGGCCAAATGGATTATAAGCTACTAAATAAGACAAGGCAACTGGAAATAAGCTAAGATTATGATAATAAGCTAATACAACATTCAAGAAGCTCAATTAACTAGAAATAAGCACATGATAAGCTATAAATAAGCACTACTTAACCGTATTGCACAGACACTTTATTTTTACTAGGCACCTATAAGCTTAATTTTAAGCACTTAAATAAGCTAGAAAATTAAAACAAAGACTGGGATTAACAAGTTGACCAACTCAACTTTTCAAAAGCTAAAATGCTCACTGATTTGTTCCCGGATAGCTTTTATGAGCTTATTAAAATTTGGAAAACTACTGAGCTATCTTGGACTAAATGAAATGGTAAGAACTAATAAGCACTTGCAGTCCTAGAGAATAAGCTACAAAATGGAAACTTAAGTCGGTGTCCTCAAGATGGCTTGGTTGGCTATCTAAGGAACCAAGAATTACAAGCTATAGTACACTGGAGAGCTTTTTACAAGCTCTTGAAATTGATTATCTCAACTGTTCGGGGGACAGGGTGCCGTTTTACTTTTATAAAACTAAGTTAGTTTGACTTTAATGAACTTAAGATTGAATTTACTCACTAATTATGTTATATAAAGTCATATAATATGAAATTAAGCTATGGTAACAATTTTTAAGCTACTGTGATGATTTATGCAACTCAAAATCCCAACAGTGATTAACTAAGAGAGATTTAAAGAGAATATTGACTTTTTAACTAACAATGACATAATTTTATTGCTTGTTTGAGTTGTTATAACCAGGTCTGAGACTTGAACCAAATAAGAACAACAGCTATATCAACCTATAACACAGTGTTACAAGCAAAACCAAACACCCTTTCACAAGACTGTTTTGGAAGCTTTATACACTAAAACTAGTTTTTAACCAAAATGACCTATTGATTAACTGATAATAACCATATTGAGACATGATTGAACTATAATTAACAAGGTTTGATTACTAATAATGGAAAATGCAATTTTCAAAGAAAAAGGCTTACAAAATGTGAGTTCATGCAAAAACAGGGAACTGAGGATCAAGAACACTCCTATAGCTTACCAATAAGCTCTAAACCATTAATCCATCCAAAATTAGCTCTGCTCCATTATCTTGATCATTTCTTATAGACTTTTTTTTATTTTTAACTAATATTTTTGGTATTTTTGATAATTTTTGAAATTGCTAAGTAAACCGATTTGTTAAGGTACCTAAGAGCTTATAGCTTTTCAAAAGCTTATATGAGCTTAAGTAGCAATTACAACAACTATTGACAACATTTGCAATTTATGAGAATTTAACATAGAAATTAACATAAACCTGAATTCGCTCACAAAAACTGATTTAACACCTGGAATTAAGTTTTTATTACAATAAGATGACTTAACAAAAAGCTTGAAAGCTTTGAAATATACTGGAAAATTTAGAATAATTAAAAACGAGACAAGTAAATAAAATTACACTAGATATTCTATTCCATTGCACCACACTTGTATATATTGAGCTTTTCCAGTCTTGTCGACATCTTTGAGCAAATCCCACCACATCTTGACCATTGGTTTGAGCCAGATCATTAGAATTGCCAAGTGGCGATTTTGGCGCCAAATTTCAAAGAGTAGGTTTTCTGCATTAATGGAGCTTGGATTGATGTAGAGGTGGAGGGGGATGTAATCAAGTGTTAGGAGGTAGTGTGGAAAGGTGGAAGTGAGCAGGTGGAGGTAATGGAGTGGATACAGGTGTTAGGGGGGAAGGGGATGAACAGTGCGCGCTTTTTATCTGTTTTAAACACTGGACCAGGTTGTATATTGGGCCTGGTTAATGGATTGGATTGGATTGGTGTTAATATAAAAGGATCCGTTTGGTTTGTAGCTTTAATAATCACAAGGACCATAAATGTAATTTGCCAATTCTTCAAGGACTGATCTTGACAACTTTCCAAAGCTCTCACAAGGACCATTCCTGCCATATGTGAATAGTACAAGGACCATTGTTGATTATTTTCCATTTTTGAAATGTCCAAGGACTAAAATTGCCAATTTTGTAACTCTAGGGACCAAACTTGTAATTTTCTCCAAAGTTTATCATAAGGACCATTCTTGTCATTTATAAATAGAACAAGGTTAACATTTGATAATTCTCACTTTTTAAATTAACCAAGGACTATTTTTGACAATTTTCAAAGTTAAAGGACTAAAGTTGTCATTTTGTGATATTTGAACTTTAAAAGGTTTGTTTTGACAACTTTTGAATCTCATGGACCTTAAATGACATTTTACAAGTTTTTGAATTACCAGGGACTAGTTTTGACAACTTTTGTAACTTGGGGGACTAAAACCGCCAATTATGCAAACTTGATACGTTTTTTCATCGATTTTGATGTTTTTTTTGCATTTAAAACATATAAAACACTTGTTTGTGATATTTTATCATTTTGATGTGTTTCTGAGTGTTTTCAGATGTTTTTGGCATTTTAACAAGATAAAATGATGAGTATTTAGACACTCATCAATCCCCACACTAAGATATTGCTAGTCCCTAGCAATGATTTGAGAAAATTTAATGGATTTTATCTCATTACCAAAAGCCATTACTCGAGTAGCCAATTGTTTTGATTCAAGTAAGAATCTTGGCACAACGATAACCAAATGATTTTGAGCAAATCATAAGTCATGAACGGATTTGATTTGTCTTTACCGTAAGCCGCTTGCTTCGACTAGCCAACTCTAGATAAATTATCAATATTATCTTTGGTGAGCCGATTACCAATTATGGATTTTCAATCGCCTTTACCACAAGCCATAAACTTGCGGGCTAGCCAACTTTTCACTAGTTTAAAGATATGGTGAGTTTAACACCATACAATTTTGGGCAAATTGCAAGCCATATAAACGGATTTGAGAAAAATCTTTACCAAGAACCGCTTGCTCCTCGGATTAGCCAATCCTTATGTGGGTTAGACATGGCGGATCGATTACCATTTGCCGAGTAAGTGAAAACACTTACTCCAAAAAAATTTTGCCAAAACGGGAATTATATGATAAAATTCAGAATTCCCCCCACACTTAGAAATGAATATTGCCCTCAATATTCAAAGTACCGGCGGTTATGCCGAAACATAGAACATAAAAAGGGAAATACTACGGCCATTATTTTGTTTTTGATATATACACTTTATTTTATTATTTTTTTTTATTATTTTTTTTTTAGAGAAAATGATTGATATATACAACAGCGTGGGAAAAACTCCCCCACACTAGGGTGATAGAAAGGGGATAAGAAGACAAAAATATGGATGAAAACCCATATGATGTGTGCTACTATTTTTGATTCCCGAGTCACTAGCTTGACTCGATCCCCGCATTCATTGGTTCATGGGGAATGTTTGTAGATCCGGGACAACCACAGGGGGAATGTCCTCTCCAAAGTAATGCTTTAATCGATGACCATTTACTTTAAAATTAGGACCATCAGGCTGAGATAACTCAATGGTGCCATAAGGATAAACCTCAGTGATAGTAAATGGACCGCACCAACGGGATTTAAGCTTCCGAGAAAATCTTTAATCTAGAATTGAAAAGAAGGACTCGATCACCAACGCTTGAAAACGCGGTTCTTGATTTTAGAGTCATGAATCTTCTTTGTCTTTTGTTTGTAAATTAAAGAGTTCTCGTAAGCTTGATCACGAAGTTCATTTAGTTCATTCATTTGAACTGTTCTGTGATCACCGGTCTGTCAGATATCGAAGTTTGCATGTTTTTAAGGCCCGCAGCCTTGTGCTCTCCTCAATCGAAGATGACATGCCTTTCCGTACACTAGCTTGTAAGGAGTACACCCATTGGTGTTTTGTAGCCGCACGAAAAGCCCGTGAGTGCGCCATCCGCTTTATCCCACCAGATGCACGATTTTCACCATCCGTTTTCAAGGATTCTTTTAATACCACGGTTTGAAACTTCCACCGCCAATTTGTTCGGGTGGTATGTGCAGATAGACGGTGGGTAACAATACTTTGCATGACACCATCAAATTGGTCATTACAAAATGTGTACCACGATCACGATTATAGTACGAGGAGTTCCAAACTGGCAAAAAGAGATTTCAAAATTTCACAACTACTCGGGCATCATTTGTAGGTAAAGCTTTCTCTCAACCCATTTTGACAAATAGTCACAGCCACGAGTATGTACTTGTTACCACGAGATGATGGAAATGGCCCCATAAAATCAATACCCAGATGTCAAATATCTCACAAACTTGAATGGCATTTTGTGGCATTTCATTTCTTTGAGATATGTTTCCATGACGCTGACAAGCGCCACGTGTTTTGACAAATTCGTGGGCATCTTTATAGATTGTGGCCAATAAAACCCGAATCAAACACCTTTTGGCGGTGTAGTTTGGACTATGATGGCCCTTGGGTCCAGCAGATGGCAAGCTTTGAGAATGTCAATAGCTTCTTGTCCATAAACACACCGCCGGATGACTTGATCCGCACAGATTTTGAATAAGAAAGGGTCGCCCCGAAGTAATGTTTAACATCTTTGAAGAATTTGTTCTTCTTCTGGGTCGACATCCCTTTCACTATGAAGTTACCCGCATGGTAATTTGCAAAGTCAGAAACCATGGGGTAGAAGAGTTTCCACCAAAGAAACCGCGATTGAGTGTCTCGAGAGGAAATGTTTCATTTATTTCCTTTTCTCAAAACATTCTTGGTGAGGGTTCTCTAATCCGACAGATGATCAGCATTCTGTCCTTTTATCAATGTATGATGATATCAAATTTCCGAGAAGGAGAACCCAACGGAGCAATCTCAGCTTTGCATCTTGTTTTGCAAAGAGATATTTGAGAGCTGAGTGATCCGTATACACCACGCATTTGGTCAAGATTAAGTACGACCGAAACTTCTCAAATGCATACACGACGGCTAATAGCTCTTTTCTCGTGGTGGTGTAATGAATTTGAGCTTCGGTCATAGTCTTACTAGAGTGAATAATGAAAATGCTTTGCTCTACGCTTTCCTAAGACCTGCACCGATAGCAAAATCACTTGCATCGCATTATGAGCTCAAAAGTCAAGTCCCAAGGGAGCAACGAGAATGGGTGCTTCCAGTTTTTTCTTCAATGTTTCAAAAGCTATGATGCACTCGTAAGATAAAAGGAGCATCCTTTTCAAGAAGATGGGTCATTGGTCGGGCGATTTTGGAAAAATCTTGAATGAATCTACGATAGAAACCAGATGACCTAAAAAATCCTAATACCTTTGACGGTAGTAGGATGAGGTAGTTTAGCAATAACATCGACTTTTGCTCTATCTACCTCAATCCCGTTCTTTGAAATTTTATGGCCAAGGACTATGCCTTCTTTGACCATAAAGTGACTTTTCTCCCAGTTTAGACAAAGATTGGTGTCTTCACACCGTTGAAGCATTTTATCTAAATGGGAGAGACATGTTTGAAACGAATCCCCAATGACCGAGAAGTCATCCATAAACACCTCCATTGTTTCCCTGATCATGTCGTGGAATATTGCCATCATACATCTTTGAACGTGCGGGAGCATTACATAAGCCAAAAGGCATACGTCTCAGAGGCAAAAGTTCCGTATGGACAGTGAATGTAGTTTTATCTTTATCCTTAGGATCAATGGGGATCTGAAAGTACCCCGAGAAACCATCAAGGAAACAATAGTATTTATTTCCTGCTAATCTCTCAAGCATTTGGTCCATAAAGGGTAGAGGAAAATGGTCTTTACGAGTGGCCATTCAACTTTACGATAGTCAATGCAAACACGCCATCCCGTCACCAATCGAGTTGGAATTAACTCGCTATCTTCATTTGTGATAAAGGAATGCCACCCTTTTTAGGAACACAATGAATGGGCTAACCCAAGGACTATCTCGATTGTAAATCAACCGCATCAAGAAGTTTGATAACCTCCTGTTTGATGACATCATGGATTTTTGGATTTACTCTTCTCTCGATGTTGAATGCGGCTTGAAGTCATCCTCCATCAAGATTTTGTGAGTACAAAACTCGTGGTTGATAATTTAATGTGAGTTTCCAAGCAATTGCTTGCTTGTGTGACTTCAAGATTTTATGAGCAGTTTTTCATCTTTACTCAAATCTCGAGCAATAATGACGGGTAATTTATCATCGCCCTCAAGAAATGCATACCGACGAGATGGTAAGTCCTTAAGCTCAACCTCGAAATTCTTCAGCTTTTCTAACCGATTTGATTTCCTTGTTATGAAGTTTAATGGGAAGGAGTGGAGGAGAAATGTCATGATTTAACAACTTCTCAAGAAGAAAATCTCCTCCATTAATCTCATGTGAATTGAATTAGTGTGAGGGTTGATGATGGATCATCATTGAGCAACTTCTCAATAAGAAGTATGTCTCCCTCAATATCAATAGGAGCGTGATCAATTTCCCATGGAACAGAATCACTAGATAAGTAAGCTTCAATCTTTTCTAAGATGAAGTCACTTTCCTCAAATGGGGTGAGAGAAGAGTAGAATTGGCATGATAGGTTGAGATGAATGAGTGAGATTATCACCAAGAATTATGATCATAACCAAGAACTTCTTGAGAGTACTCTTCCGAAGCAACATCAATGATATCTATTCGTTAACCGACTCAATCATAGTTTGCGAGTACCTCAAGTTTGATCAAGGTTAAAAGTGACGTTCATTACCAACACTAATGTGATTTCTTGCTCAAATACATCTATGAGAGCACGTCCGCTCTCGAATCCTCGACCAACAATGAGAGGAACCCGATGATCGGCATCAAAATCAACAACCACGGTCGTACCGAAAATGGAACTTTCCTACTTTAAAATACGCCCTGCAATGCCAAGAGGACGGGATATTGTACGATCCGCAAGCTCGAGAGTCATGCATGTAGGAGTAAGTTCTGGAAGAGAAAGTTTCTTCCATATCGAATAAGGCATCGGTGATGCTTGCACCAAGATCTGCTAGGCAAAGCATTCAACCATTCCTGGAAATACACAAGGTAAGAGAAATTTTTTAGGATCTCCAAGCTTTTCGAAGCTTCGTGATAACCTGCAGGAGCGTTTCGTAAGAGGAGTTTTAGCCATTTCAAACAGATTTTCCTTGTTGCTTAACATGTGTTTGAGAGTTGATGCAAACTTGGGCATCAACATGATAGCATCCGTGAAGCTTATGTCAAAATGTAACTCTTGGAAAATTTGAAAAAATTTGTCCATTTGATGACTAGTTTTTCACGCGAGCTTTTGCTCATTCAAACGTGATGGATAAGGAATAGAAGATTTGGATTTGGTATTTTCAATGGGAGCTACAGGTGGTTCAAAACAACTCTGGATTAGACTTGGGCTCGGACAACTTGAGGATGGACATCATTGGTTCCTCCGCTATTAACGTGAAGTTCCCGATAACTTGACTCATTTCTCCTAGTGGAGGAGGCATTGGAGTCGAGGTCCATTGGTGTCTTAGGTTCACTTTCCACTACCTTAGGGAGAGAAGAAGAAGAAGAGGTAGTAGGAATAGCAGGTCCAGTGTATGAAACACCACTTCGGGTCGCGGATCGCTTTAGCATCGCCCCTCGGGTTAGCGATCGTGTTGCTCGGAAGTTTTCCTGAGCCGGAGGGTTGATCATTTAAAGACTTTTGAGATCGCAACTGATGACCAACAACCTGTTCATTTCATCTTGGGATTTCATGAATCGTCAATAACTCATCGATGGATGGTATCGGAGGATGTGGAGGGAAATTCTGAGGTCTGATATTTTGATTAGGACCTTGTTGTTGAAAATTCCCTTGATTAGGATTCACATTCCCATGAAATTGATTCCCTCGATTGAAATTGTTTTGATGAAGGTTTCCTTGTTGTTGGAAACCTTGATTGGGTCCAAGATAGAAATTACCTTGGTTTTGATAACCTTGGTTCATTCTAGGTTGATTCTCGATTCGGTTAGGATTCTCGGTTAAAACCGGGTGGTGCTCGATAAATGTTAGCACTGGTAGCTTGGTTCATTCTCGAGGACGGATTGATTACCTCCTTGATTTGAAGTACCGGCTATAGCATTAGCTTCAAACGGACTACCATCGGTGGCAGCATTTGTAGTATGCATGAGGACCACCACAAGTGACACAAACTTCAACTTTCTTCACTTCACCATGTGATGGTGTTTGAGTGAAAGTGACTTTCTTTTGGGCAAGAACCAAAGCTCTAACAATGTCTCGTGAGTTTATCAATCTTAGCATCGGTGCTAGATGTACTCACAGGAGATGAAGTAGAAGGTCCAACATTAGACCGATTCTATATGTCTTTGCGATGCCTGAAGAGGCTTCTTTTGGTTTTGCCCTCGCACCAAAGCATCCATTTGCATTAACTCTCTGGAAAACCATGATTTTAATAATTTCATGAAAGTAAATTCTTTGTAACGATCCCATGCCTCCCCGAATGATTCATCAAATCTCTCAGAAAATTTCATTATCTCATTCTTAAGACTTGTAGTTCGATGGAGGATAGAATTGTTAACAAACTTGGTAACTAGATCCTCCCATGTCTCAATGGAACGAGGGGTTGTTTCTCAAGCCAATTCCGGGCTTGTCCCTCTAGAGAGAATGGGAACAAAAGAAGCTTGATAGCTTCATGTGGGACATTCTTATACTTGATGGTAGATGCAATCTTGTTAAACCATCGAATGTGCGCATGAGGATCATCCCGCTCAAAACCATAGAATTGGCTTTGGGTTACCAGATTAAGTAACCCGTTTTTGAGCTCGAAGGTATCGCCCACAATGGTGGACAACAATGGCATCTCCGTAACCCTCGATGGGTGCTTGGAGAAGCTCAGTCATGGGTTTGTCTTCGCCATCGACAGGGGTGGTGGTGGTAGACGCTCCTACCACGGGAAGGGTGAACGTCCCTCTACGCTCACGAGGAATGTCAAGTCCGAAGTGGACTAGTAGAATGGAAGAACGGCGCGCATGCACTAAGTATAAAAATCAATTTTTCAAAACAAATGAGGCAAAACAACAAGTGAACTTAACCAATAATCACAAATGAAATGGCTTCTTTGAAAAAGGTACACCAAATCACAAGGCAAGTTTTAAATCGTGGTTCGGAACTTATTATGGTCACACCCCCGTTAGTAGGTAATCGCCTTGATTTGCGGTGGTTGATTTTTATGTATATATTAAGTACCACTGAAAAGACGTAGGTAATGATTTGTGCAGATGGTTTAAAAACTTTGGACAATATTTTTTTTTGGTATCGTCTCGTTTAACCAAATCGTATTTCTTTAAGAATCACCTTAAAAGAAACACAAGCTAGAAAACGTTACGATTGTTTTGTTATTTTATATTGTTTTTGGGTTTTTAACACTTTAGGAAATGTGTTAATGAACTTTTTTATTTATATAAACTTTACAGAAAACGTTTTACAAACTGTGGTATATGTGCAAGTACGGATCTGGAAATGCTAAAAACACGCTGCGACAGCGCCGGGCAAAATTTTGATTGATGCAAAACCGTCAAGTTATCTCACGCAAGCTAGCCACTTGTGAATGACCAACTGTAAGAAACTCAAAAAAGTCACACACCAATGCAATTTAAGATCGGAGGATATAGTGTATTCCTGGGTCGTTAAGTCCCACGGAGGATGAATTGGTGTAAAAACACTTGATCAGATGATAGAATGATCACTAAGGATAGTGATCAGTAAGGATATTGATGGAAAATTACCTACAAAAAGATTAATAAATTACGCTGACTTAAATGCAAATTAAGAAAATTAAAAAGTTAAAATATATTAAATAAACGCTATCACTATTTTACAATGATGTTTTTGTGATTTTATAAAATAAAATAACTTAAATAAACTATCTTAACTAAAACGCGAACCTTAAATTACCTAAAACGTGGTTTAAAATGAAAACGAGCGCTACGCTTAAAAATTACCGAGCTGCAAGCAAAACGGTAAAATTTATGAAATAAAAGGCCTAATAATAAAACTAATTTTATTACGCTACTATGATAAAAAAAAATTTTAGAAAAAAGATTTATATTTTTTTGACTTTTATATTTTTTATTATGAATTAATTACTAAAAACACTAATTAAATGTTTAAAAATACTAAAACAAATGAGAAAAATCTGAAACTTTTTTATAAAATACTTAATACTAATACAAATTTATGAAAATTGCAAAAGTTGAAAAAGCTATTAAAAATAAGCTGGAAATAAGCTATTTGCTACGTTAAGCTTATTGTGAAAACGTGGTTATATATTAAGTGTGTAAGGTTTTAACGAGAAAGACCCACAAGAATAAGCATACGTGTACACCACTATCATCCTCTTGAGGGAGAGGTCTCGTGTTCGCCTCTCCCTTTTGTGAAACATTTTATTTTTGGAATTTTCTTTTTGCACTTTATTAAGAACAATGAAATAAGCAAAATTAAAAACTACAACTTTTATAAAAAAGTACTAATAAGCTCTGTAATTTTTATTATTCCAACAAGAGACCTATATGAATGAAATAAGCTTAAGGATAGGCCAAATGGCTTATAAGCTACTAAATAAGCAAGGTGAAACTGGAAATAAGCTAAGATTATGATAATAAGCTAATACAACATTTGAAGAAGCTCAATTAACTAGAAATAAGCACAAGATAAGCTATAAATAAGCACTACTTAACTGTATTGCATGTGACATTTTTATTTTTACTAGGCACCTATAAGCTTAATTTTAAGCACTTAAATAAGCTAGAAAATTAAAACAAAGACTGGGATTAACAAGTTGACCAACTCAGCTTTTCAAAGAGCTAAAATGCTCACCGATTTGTTCAATCGGATAGCTTTTATGAGCTTATTAAAATTTGGAAAACTACTGAGCTATCTTGGACTAAATGAAATGGTCAGAACTAATAAGCACTTGCACCTGAGAATAAGCTACAAAATGGAAACTTAAGCCGGTGTCCTCAAGATGGCTTGGTGGCTATCTAAGGAACCAAGAATTACAAGCTATGGTATTAATCGGAGAGCTTTTACAAGCTCTTGAAATTGATTATCTCAACGCACAGGGACAGCTTTGACTTTATAAAAAACTAAGTTTGACTTTAATGAACTTAGGATTGAATTTACTCACTAATTATGTTATATAAAGCTGTTATAATATGAAATTAAGCTATGGTAACAATTTTAAGCATCGGATGATTTATGCAACTCAAAATCCCAACGCTGATTAACTAAGAGAGATTTAAAGAGAATATTGACTTTTTAACTAACAATGACAGAATTTTATTGCTTGTTTGAGTTGTTATAACCTACTGAGACTTGAACCAAATAAGAACAAACACTATATCAACCTATAACACAAGAACATAAAGCAAAACCAAACACCCTTTCACAAGACTGTTTTGGAAGCTTTATACACTAAAACTAGTTTTTAACCAAAATGACCTATTGATTAACTGATAATAACCATATTGAGACATGATTGAACTATAATTAACAAGGTTTGATTACTAATAATGGAAAATGCAATTTTCAAAGAAAAAGGCTTACAAAATGTGAGTTCATGCAAAAAAAGGGAACCGAGGATCAAGAACACTCCTATAGCTTACCAATAATCTCTAAACCATTAATCCATCCAAAATTAGCTCTGCTCCATTATCTTGATCATTTCTTATAGACTTTTTTATTTTTAACTAATATTTTGGTATTTTTGATAATTTTGAAATTGCTAAGTAAAACTGATTTAAGGTACTAAGAGCTTATAAGTTTTTCAAAAGCTTATATGAGCTTAAGTAGCAATTACAACAACTATTGACAACATTTGCAATTTATGAGAATTTAACATAGAAATTAACATAAACTGAATGCTCACAAAACCGAATTTAACCTGAATTAAGTTTTTATTACAATAAGATGACTTAACAAAAAGCTTGAAAGCTTTGAAATATACTGGAAAATTTAGAATAATTAAAAACGAGACAAGTAAATAAAATTACACTAGATATTCTATTCCATTGCACCACACTTGTATATATTGAGCTTTTCCAGCTTTGTCGACATCTTTGAGCAAATCCCACCACATCTTGACCATTGGTTTGAGCCAGATCATTAGAATTGCCAAGTGGCGATTTTGGCTCCAAATTTCAAAGAGTAGGTTTTCTGCATTAATGGAGCTTGGATTGATGTAGAGGTGGAGGGGGATGTAATCAGGAGGTAGTTGAAAGGGCAAAGTGGAAAGGTGGAGGTTCAGCGGATAATGGATGGAAATAGTGTGGGGAAGGGATGAATGCGCTGGCCTCATGCTTTAAACACTGACCGGGTTGTATATTGGGCCTGGTTAATGGATTGGATTGGATTGGTGTTAATATAAAAGGATCCGTTTGGTTTGTAGCTTAATAACACAAACATAAATGTAATTTGCCAATTCTTCAAGGACTGATCTTGACAAGTTTTCAAAGCTCTCACAAGGACCATTCCTGCCATATGTGAATAGTACAAGGACCATTGTTGATTATTTTCCATTTTTGAAATGTCCAAGGACTAAAATTGCCAATTTTGTAACTCTAGGGACCAAACTTGTAATTTTCTCCAAAGTTTATCATAAGGACCATTCTTGTTATTTATAAATAGAACAAGGTTAACATTTGATAATTTCACTTTTTAAATTAACCAAGGACTATTTTTGACAATTTTCAAAGTTAAAGGACTAAAGTTGTCATTTTGTGATATTTGAACTTTAAAAGGTTTGTTTTGACAACTTTTGAATCTCATGGACCTTAAATGACATTTTACAAGTTTTGAATACTGTCAGGACTAGTTTTGACAACTTTTGTAACTTGGGGACTAAACCGCCAATTATGCAAACTTGATACGCTTTTCATCGATTTTGATGTTTTTGCATTTAAAACATATAAAACACTTGTTTGTGATATTTTTATCATTTTGATGTGTTTCTGAGTGTTTTCAGATGTTTTTGGCATTTTAACAGTATAAAAATGATGAGTATTTAGACACTCATCAGCGATCCTCACATTTTGGGTGGAATTTAGGTGGTAAAGGGTTTTTGTACTAGTCATGCAACTTCCTATCCATGAGACGTTTTTGTTAAGACTAATGGCCCACTCCTATATGTCATGAAAAATTGAAAATTTGGTGCCAAAATTACCCTAACCGACATTTTCTCATGGTTTATTACGCAAATTTAATGCAATTGGACAAAGCAAATAATCAAGGATAAGCATAGTTTCAAAGTTCCCGTTTTATTTTCCCTCCCTACACTTAAACTGAACATTGTCCCCAATATTTCCTGAAAGTATCAAAGTTATGATAATGGAAGGTAATTAAAAATGAAAGAAACTAATACTCCCCATTGGCCCTAGAGGATCCATGTGTGAAGTAGTGGTTAAATATTTCTTCAAGAAGAATATTATGCGTGAAAAGCTCCTTCCAATCTTTTGTATCATCTTCTTGATAAATTAAACTCGCACACTTGAAGAAAACAAACGAAACCTTCAGCGAAAATCGGTGGTAACAATATATATACAAGACTCTACTAATTACTAGGATATAATGCTTGTGGAATGGATGTTTACAGATTTTTCTTTGAAAATTAAGACCGGAAAATTCCAAAAATTTATAAGTAGCAAGTAAAATCGAGTAGTAATGTTGTTTTCCTTCCCGGCACGCCGTCAGTTGCGACTCGACCGCAGTTATCCCGACAGAAACCGGTCTCCATTTTCGGAAAAATTGAAAAATTTATATCTTTAGAATCGGAAAAATCCTCGCAAAACCATCCATTATGACTCGATACAAGCATTTGACTCGAACAAACACACATATATCTTTTAATTAATTGAAATTCTCATGTTTACGTTTCTTTTGAAAACGTGTGTAATACTCCCTACACTTATCCCTTATGTAAAATACCTTTATATGTAATTAAGATGAGGTTAAAGACAAAATAAAGCATTTTTACAAATTAAACATGAGAATAATCAATCAATAAAATATATATGCATAACAAACAAGCAAACAATTAAGCATAGGTTGCCTCAACAAGGCTTTTCTTTATTTATGAGTCTTGTAGCTAGACTCGAAGTCGTGCCTCAACGTGGTCTCGCTTTTTCATCCTCAATGAGAATTCTATCATGTTGACAAAATTTTCATCGACTCTATACCTAGGGTCAAACAATCCCTATAGTAAAGTCTCTTTTTCTCCCACATGAAGGGCATACTTTCTCCCACATGAAGGGCATACCTTTTTCAACATCGTCTTTGCTTTTTTCCTCAAAAGCTCTAATGCTGTCTCGTTCATAAATGGACCAAAAACCATATCCACTCATCTTCCAAGGCATCCTATAAGTGATCTCATCGTTCCCATTTACAAATCTAATTCTTCCCTCAGATTTGTTATAGCTTAATTGAGATTTCTCAACAAACGGTTTTCCTAGAACAACCTGGGACAAACTATAGTCAATGACGCACCCTACATCTTCTAGGACCTCAAAATCAACTAGGTAGGTGAAATTTCCTATAAAGACGTGTACATCCTTGACTCTTTCCACAAAATTGCAAATCCCACCTGGATACTTAGGGTCTCTCCTAATCTTAAGTCGCTCATTCATGATGTCATTGTAAACGGATGATGACATCACATTAATGATTCTCAGATCTATATAAGCATGCTCAACATTCCTATAGCCAATCATACAAGGGATTTTAATGTTCCAAGGATTTCCTCTCCTAATCTTTGGGCATATCCTAATGATGGGTGATCGAGGATTGTCGACTATGTATTGGTGGTATGCAACTTCCTCCTTAGTGGGGTAAAGGTTGAAGTAAGCACTATCTTCCCTTCCTCATTCTTACTCTCTAAACCTCTCTCATATCCAACTACCGCTAATCATAGAGCCAACAACGGTGCGTTAACCAACTTCTCAACAACATCCCTAATTGTACTATCAAATACCTTTTAAATCCTCAAGGTCATTGTTTCTACTAACGTAACGGCTACGGCGGTTGTGATGGTCATTGGGTTGGGTTTTGAGTGAAAGTGATTTATTTGGTGGTGGGTTGTCGAATGGTGATTGTTTATCACCTTCCATGATGAAAAGTGATGGGGTTTACAAACAAAGGTCACGAAGAAGGGGGATAGACTACGAGGAAGCTACAAATGGAAAAAAATTTACTTGATAGGAATCAAGCAAGGAAACCTAAGTGAAGTGGACTACTAACTAGCTATTCTATTCACAAGCAATGCGCCAAAAAACTTGATAACGCTTAGCACACGCTGCTCGGGTCAAAGGAACCTTTTCGTCGAAAGTTTTTCAACACCCTAGGCAGTGAAACCCGGTAGTGTAGTATTAGGGTAAGCCACAGGTATTGATATCATTCTCTAGGGGAATAGGAATGCTAGTTGAGAATTACACCAAGGTTGGGGTTGAGGAAGATATTTTTTAGCTTTTTATATTTTTTAGGAAATGGAAAGGTAATAATCTCGTGGTTTAGATTTGGGGGTTGGTATTTCTACCGATTACTCTACTTATCTAATTATCTAATCTAAACTAGTGGGTAGTCTATATCTAATTATTGTGTGCTCGTATGATGATTTAAAGATGTGTTTACTTAGGTTTTATTACTCCCTAATTATCTCCTATTGATGGTTGAATTGTCACGTCCTTATTCTTAATCACGTTGTGTGTCTAAGGTCGTAGGGTATGTTTTTATCCCTAACTCTTTGAAACTACCAAAGGTTATTGCCTACAAAATCTCTAAGATTTATAAACTTAACACTAAGGTACTCTTCGGATGTTTTAGTCTACAATGACTCTAGGTAACTATAAGCTAAGGTTCACAAAGATTAATCAAGCATTAACTACACAACGGATGACCTATCGCAATACTAGATCATTAACAATTAAGATAAGAGACAACCAATCAATATTTAATAATCAAGTTTCATATTCCCTAAGCAAACACACAAGTAAATTAGCCGGACATGGGAAACATGCAAGTATACACACAATTAATTGAAGACATACTTGAATTAATGAAGTAAAACACTTATCTTGATGTAAGATAGGTTATGAAACCCTAAAATACCGCGACAAGACACCTTTGTCTGGCTTTGGTTTTACTCCACAAAACTACACATCGAAAACTAAAAAATTGGTTTCTATATATATACAAACGCGACGGCGTCACCTTTAGATTGTGACGCCGTCATTGTCAGGGATTTTGTTCAGCCACGTTAACATTGTGACGACGTTACCTTATGCTTGTGACGCCGGTCCGCTTTCAATCTCGGGATCACGGATCAAATCTAGTCCCGGGAAGCTGCGGCACCACTCTTTTAAACTCCGGTCACTGATAATAAGCAATTTGGCTCAGATCGTCATTAAGACATGTCGCGACGGCGCCGCAAGTTAAAGGATCGGCCCCTTCCAGCAGCACGAGGTTCGATTTTTAACTTTGGCCATTTTCAGATAATCAGCGCTTTTGTCCGAATAAGTGTCATTCCGGCAATTTGCCTTCAAGAGACCTATAAAGTGAAAGGAACTAAATTAGGTAGTAACGGATACAAAAAGTGATCAATTAGGGCTTAAATGACCCTCAAAATGGTACCTTTTAAATCCTTATCATGAACCGGGTTAGCTGACATATAGATGGCACTAACATTGTCACAGTAGACAAGGGTGGCAGATGATAGTGGAGAATGTAACTCGTGTAGCAGATTACGTAGCCATGCAGTCTCAGTGACAACATTAGCAACGCCCTGATATTCTACTTTGGCACCGATCGCGAAAGAGTATGCCACGCTTGGAGGACCGAAGACAATAAGTTATCGCAAAACACCAGAACGATAACGGATCATCATCTTAGAGGGGCAACCAACCACCGCATCTGTGGTAACCACCAGGAAAGAAGTAGGAGGAGGAGTATAAGTGTAAGCCTAAATCTAAAGTCCTTGAGCGTATCGCATGATACGCTTGGAGAGCAAGAAAGTGAGGCCTCGTGGATCGGTGTATAAAGGAGATCGCTAAACAACATAAGAGATATCGCCGTCTAGTAAAAGTGAGGTAATCGGAGTCCACCCGCAAGCACCGCGATATAATGTAGGATCTGTCACGCAGAACCCCGGCCGACCCGGGCGAATGGCGATCAACCGGTGTTCGAGGCCATGTAGCCATGTGAGAACGCCAAGAAGCCGAGTAGCATACTTCCGCTTGAGATAGAAACTTCCCTGTGAATGGCGAACAACGGATATACCAAGAAAGTAGTAAGAGGCCCAAGATCAAATGTCAAACTCCACCTGCGGCAACGATGCGAGCCGCGTGAGAAGAGTCGTGGTGGGACGGTAAGTATGTCATCTACATATATAAGTAGATAAGCAACCTCGGAACCCCTCGCCTCGAAAATAAATAGAGAAGAGTCACATCGATCGTGATAAAAATCCGACCGTGTGGTAACATGCAAAACCGAAACCAAGCCTCGAGGAGCTTGTTTCACTTATAAAGATCTCCGCAAAATACAAACATGATGAGGATATGAGAAATCAAAACCGGCTGATGCATCTAAACCGTCTCCTGATAAGTCATCGTTAAGAAAAGCATTCTGTGACACCAAGTGGTGAACCGCCAATGGCGATACGGCAAGGCTAATAACAATACGAATGGTAATGGTTTGACAAACCGCTAAAATTCTCATCAACATCAACGCCAAGTTGCCGACTACTACCATTAGCAAACTCGCAGCCTTATAGCTGCTAAGTCCCGCCAAGATGAAACTTATGCTTAAATAACCACATAGAGCGAACCCATTAACACCTAAGGGCCTCAGACAAGAATCCAAGTGCCATTTTTAACTAACGCATTATACTCATCATACATATCATTATGACACCGAGGATCTTTTAAAGCCGGAAAGGGGATTTAGGAATTGGAAATATGGAGAAAGATAAGCGATTAACAGGTTTGACAATGCCCGATTTTGACCGACCAGGGAGAGAACGAGGTCGTGAGGAGGTAGGAATATGAGGCATGGTAGGTTCTGTGGTAGTTTAGAGGTAGAGGAATCGGTGTTGGGATGTGGCCGCTTGGATTTAATGGGGATTGAGAGGATTGGTGATGGACTTCGTGTATGTGTGGGTGGAGATGTGGTATTTGGGTCATGGCGATTGGTTTGAGGGCTATCCATGTTTGTGGTCAAGTGATGTTGTTGTCGGATTGGGTAGGGCAATGGGATCAGAGATAAGGGAATTAAGGAGGGGTGATGGTGGCCATCGGGAAAGGTATAGGAGGGTGGAGATAAGGGGTCCTAGAGGTAGGGAATTGTGTTTAGCCAAATGTGACTTGTCCGGGAGAGGATAATTTTGTTGGTTTCGAGGTTTAGGCAACAAAAGCCACGGTGGTATCCGGATAGCCCAAGAAAATGCAAGGTGGGAGAAAGAAGTTTGTGAGGTGAATGGAGGTGTGGTGCAAAGACAATATGGAAGATGTATTTCATTTTAATTGATGTAGAGGGAAGTAGGTTGAGAAGGTAAGCAGCCATATGTAGTGCTTCAACCCAAAATGTAGGTGGTAGGTGTGCTTGGAACAAGAGGGTACGAATAACATTCGTTCGGCTTTGCCATTTTGTTGGGAGGTTTTAAGGCAAGAGAATCTGAATTGGATTCCGTGGTTATTAACAAGGGTATGTAGTTCGTTGTTATCGAACTCACCACCATGATC
>OU343217.1:23640671-23778014 GCA_910596185.1 Chrysanthemum makinoi
AATCATAAAACTTATCATTATGCTCTTTAATTCAAGATAATTCGATCTTCTCATACGTCTCTTACTAAATCCATCCTTCAATGCTTACGTGTCATCGTTTGTTCTCATTCGAATATTAATTTGAGACTACTAATTCAATATCATATTTAATTGTCTCTTACTATATATGCTTTATTCACGGCGGAAACGATTTTCTACATTTATACACAACATACACTTCTAGGCAATCTTCTATTTTGGTTTCTACTAAGGTTCATCAATCTTTCATTTATTTCTTACTATCACTAGTACTATTCATACTTATCATTCACAATTAATCTACTTTTTTTACACAAGTTTTCTATACTTTCTATTTCAGCATGTAGCCATTCATGCTTTCATTTGCTAGTAATACATCATAACTTCTTTTAAACTTTCTATTCATGCATATCACTCTAGTACAATTAACATTTCATCATATATAGACATTCACATGACATCTATTCTATAAGGACCATTCTAAATTCTCTTCTGTCATTGTCATTCTACTTCGTTGAAAGCTGAACACCAAAATAATTACTACCTCCGTCCCATAATAATTGTCCATTTTGAAATTTTTAAGTCTTTTTTGTTAAACTTTGACCATAAATATTTTTATTTGTATAATACAATACTTGATGAAAAATATATGAATAGATTAGGTTTTAGATGTATTTTTATTTGGTATAATTTTCATCAAGTATTATATAACTAAAATAAAAATATTAGTGATCAAAGTTGAACAAGAAAGACTCAAAAAAGTCAAAATGAACAATTATTATGGGACGGAGGGAGTAAGACTTAACAATTTTTCTATCTATACCTACTACTCATGTATACATAAACGTATGCTTTCTAATTCTATTACTAACATATATATCAATCCATGAGCCGGCATTCATACTCCTATACTTATGTTGTTCTAGAAATTTCTCGAGACACTCTATGACTTCAATAAGTTCGCGTTATATCATATAATTATTATCACGTTGGTCAGGCGTCATAATAATTGCATCACATAATCATGCCCTTACTGTTATCATATTCTATCTTAAGTCATAAACTAAAACAATTTATCTAACATCACATACTACTAATTATGGCATTCGTTAATCATGCCAATTCTTTCAGTAACCATGGCATTCATATACATACTAATTATTCTATGTCTAACATCATAATTCATGATACTCCATTTCTGTCAATGCATCTATTTTCATGCATTTTAATTTTTGTATGGTATACTAACGTGTTCTACATTGCCATCTATCATTCCACATATAACGTACTAATTTCTAATGTCAATATCGAGATATGGGCGGATACTTAAATCCCTCAAACCATTACTCTAGTACTAAACTGAAACGTCCAAGATTTATTTATTTATTTATTTTTTTAATCAGAACTCCTATACGCCGTAGAGTCTAAATCCCTCGACGCCATATAGGCTATACGCCGTAGACGGTTCTGGCCTTTACGCCTTATAACCTTCTGAGACACAAAACTACTTTTTCCGAAAACTGGACTTCTACTAATCGTAAAACCTTCAAACCTGGAAAACATATTTCATATATAATAAACATAATGTCTGATTACAGGTTTCGTATCGATGACGCGCGGAAGCTTTGTTATACAGTAAAAAATATGGGTGCTAACCCAAACACTCCCTGTTGACCCATAAGACATAATCTTTGTTTATAAAGATACATATACAAAATACTATAGCCTTACTTGACATCATTTGACACAAAAGATCTATTAATGCTATCAAATGTTTTGGCATCTCTGTTTAGTTTTTACAGAATTATTATTTCTAATATTCTTAATTTCATATGAAGCATGACTTAGCTATTCGACTCGTATTAGGCCTAGGAGCCCTGGTGGTTCGGCAAGTAACTTGGCCCGTAATCGGATAAGCATAGCCTTGTCACCCTTCGGTGACGAGTGTTTGTTTACACACAATTTATCATAAATAAGAAGGATGGGGATTGTCTCAAGTTGGAAACCCAACTTGACTCAAGTTGGGAAAGTGTGAGCCATTGGATTTAATCCAATGGCTCAAATCAAAAGAACTTCTTTTGATTTGAGCCATTGGATCAAATCCAATGGCTCACACTTCCACAACTTGAGTCAAGTAATGGGAGAGGATCCCCACCCAAATAAGAATTGCTCAACATACTTTAATCATGCTGTTCTTTTATAGCTCCATTTAGCAACTTGTTTTCTTTGTGTAGGCTTATTTTACAAATAGGCTATTACCATGACGCTATGAGTTCTGTGTTCTAGATTGACCAACATAGCTATACCGTATGAAGTTTACAACTGATCACATCTATATGTAGTGCATGAACTGCAATACTGCATAACATAATATTTGCCCATTGCTTAGAGGGTCACTTAAGTCCTAATTTTCATATCTTCTAAAAGATGACATTATTTTTCTATGCAGGTTACACTCAGCTCGACAATTATTGGATGTGTGTTTGCAAAAAGTGGGATTAAGCCATTTGGAGCCAGGCAAAACCTATCATTTCCCTAATAGGTATGAATACGATTAAACATGCTACACATTCTATACTTTTTTTTTTTTCTTTTACTCATGCTCTTTTAGAACGGTAGCCGCATATAATAAGAAATATGTTATCAGAAACAAATTTTGTGAATGGTCTTCATGGTCTTTGGTCAGTGTTAGTGTTTCTTTATTGTTGGTTGCTGCATTGTCAGCAAAGTTGAAAACATAGGTCTCGTTGACGGTCTTGTTTCAGTTATCCAAATGTTTAGGGGATTTGTGAGGAAGTAATTAAGTTAGTGAATTAGAGGTAGAAAATTCAGCCCATTTTCTTATAAATGGGTCGATTTGGGTTGTGTTTTATCTCAAACGGCCCAAGTTGTTTTTTTTATGCAAAATAGGAATTCAAAGATTTAAATGATAATTTTTGTATTTAATATTATAGTTAACACATTACTTAGTTATAACTTTTTGTGAAAGGACAAAAAGTTATTTTCCGGGTTAACCGGCCCAACTCAGATCGTTTATACACATCCTAAAATTGACAAGTATCAAGCTGAACCCGTTTTGAGCTGTTCCGTAACCCACCCATCTTACCACCTCTAATCTCTATTGTGCTATTTATGGCCTGTACGCACTTATAGCTTACAAGTAGTAATAATTTTCTCTTAAGCTGACTACTAAATCGTTATTAATCAACTGTTCTTTTTAGGCCATATGTTGAATATAAGGGTACAGTTTCACAATCTTAATTGCAATGCAAGCCAAAGGAACTAGAGTTAGAAGCAAACAATCTAATTTCAAAGGGAGTAAAGGTGGTAATTTTTATAGATTAAAATATGATTCTTTTCCGCAAACCATTCATTTATACTCAAAGTAATTTACATTTTTTTTTCTTTTTTTGAAACTTTCAGGTTCTGTTGGTATGGCGGTGGCCTCCCTAATACATTCCTAAGGCGCGAAAGTATAAGTAACAGAAGCTTTCAGGATTTTTTTTATTTTTTTATTTTTATTTTTACCGAACAGCAACTAACTCTCAAGAGTTTATTAACTACAATAACGTACTCAATGTACCTTTTGATTTTTTAGGTCAAACTTTCAAACGTACAACTCTTGAAATTTAAACCACCATGGAACACCCAACATGTAATATGATATGTGATGTGCACAAAATGGTCAACATAAGTCAAAGGAGAAAACTCAAGAAAAAGTCAAAACAATATCTTTAAACTTTCATTTGTATAAATATTGTCATTGTCATTTACATTTCTCAGCTTATCAGTTGTAAAAACTACTTTCTCTATCTGTAACAATTCATCATTCTTAATACCAATCATTGTTCTTCAATTCGTGTTTCTATTCTTATTTGCTTGAACTCCTGTTGTTGAACCAGGCTATCTTCGATTCTTTTGGAATCCTGGATCAGTCATATCTGTTGTGTATATATCAATTGGTATCAAGAGCCACTTTCCCGGCTAGATAGATCCCAAATTTTGTTAAAGATTCATCCATACTTTCCTTTTCGAGCCAAAATCCAAAATACGTACCAAAATCATTTGTCTTTCCGATTTCCAATCACAAAACGTGTTATTGTGTCAATTCTTCATAGTTAGTTACAAATCTTGATAGTTAGTTACAGTTCTTGAAAAGTTGTTACAGTTGTTACTCTATTTTGGAAAAGTTTGTTAGTCTGTTTCAATTCTTGATTCACTTTTGATCAAAATGCCTAGTTTAACACGTTCTAGTACTAGTAATGAAGATGAGCCTATGAGGGAGATGATGAGGCAATTGAAAGAGGAATTAGGTGATTTGTTGGTAGAATTAAGGGGTGGTGTTGTTACCGTGATCGAATATGGTGGCAATGAATCAGGGTGTTAATCAGGGGAAAATACTCAGTTCAATACGGTCACAAAGGTTGAATTTCCAAAGTTTGGAGGAAATGGGGTTAGGGAATGGATGTTTATGAGTAAGCAATTCTTTAAAGTTCGCAACGTTCCTGATGAGAATAAGGTAAATCATTTCTTACACTTGTTTGGCGAAGCTTTGATGTGGCATAAGAACGTAATGAGAATCTTGGAAAATAATGTGACTTGGGTGATTTATAGAGATGCGATTTTGCAAAGATTTGCTAATGTACAGACTATGCAATTTTGCAAAGATGAAACACCTTGTAATGCACATAACATAGTTGATGAAATGCCAATAACGGAAATTTTCAAACAAAGTGTTAAAGAAGCAAGTGATATGGTTGAAAACAACATTGGTTATATGGTTTTTGATGAAGTTTCTAAAGAATGTGATAATGTGCAAGAATTTGAGTTTAAAGATTCGAGTAAATTTGATGATGGTTGCTTTGTGGGTCTTGATGAAAATGTAGTAACTCATGATAAAAAAGTGAGTTTTGAAATAAAAAAATAGTGTATTGGAAGTGAATGAGTCAAGTAGAGTGGACGTCAATGGGGCGGTGAGTTGTAAAGAGGATGGGAAATATCATGGAAATGAACCAAGTGGGGTGATCGATGACGATATTGGTTTAAAGGACCTGGTTGAATTTAGTAAAGCATGGGATACATATGGGAAGAAGACACCAAAGGATTGTATTTTTCATCAACCACATGATTGTGGTGTTGGAAGTGGTATTTCTAGGATTGATTCCATGGAGTCAAAAAATGGTCAAACAACTGTATTTGAAGATGCTATCAAATCAACAGGATGCAGATGGATTTGTAAGGAACACATGGATAAAACCTTTGTAGAAGACATGGAGTTGGAGAGTAAAGTGGAAGCTGCTGACACATGTTTGGTGGGTTTTGATGCATCTGTTCATGAAAGTGTGGAGATTGAGTTGTTTGGTTATTGTTCTTCGGATATGGGGAATTCGTTTGAAAGGGAACCGACCCTTCATCAGTTGTTGGCAGAAATGGATGGGTTTGCGGGTAATAATACTGGAGTTAGTGTGTTGACTGCTACTAAAAGGATTGATGATGTTATTGATTCAGATTTGTTGAAACCAGGGTGTTTGGATAGGTACTTGTGTGATGATAGAACTGATATAGTTTCGCTATGGTTGGATATTGCCAATCAAAGTAGTAGCTGGACAAATGTTTCAATAAGGAAAGAAGATGTTATTGGGAAGGAATCTAGTTTTGGTCAATTGAAGTTTTATATATGTAAATGGTTGAAAAGGAGAAAGAAATATGTGATGGTTGATTATTGGAAATGGCCGACAAGGAAGAAAATGGGTGACACACAATGCAACGTTAAGTTTAGAAAAGGGGAGTTTGATATGTGGAAATGGCCAAGGAGGAAAAAGGAAGTTATGGGTTGTTTGGGTAAGAATGAGTTTTTGGGTGAGCATGAGTTTTTGAGAGGAGTTGGTTTTGATAAAGGCTGTCTTAGAAAGGTAAAGTCAATTGGTTATATTGGTTGCTATGTGTGGAAAGTGTGGAGGGTTGTTCAGAGAATAGAATTCAGAGGGTTGGAAGTCAGGAGTGTGACAAAGGGTGTTCAAGACGAGGGATGTGTAGCTGATGCAGCTAAAGATGTTGTAAAAGTCACACCTTCAGGAAATATATTTGATCGTCTTGGTAGTAGTGCTGATATAACAAGAGTTTTTGACATTGGGTATAATGCTAAGGAGTATAATAACATGAACATTCAATTTGGGAGATCAGATTTGTGTAATAATTTTGTGATATTGCACTACGATGTTGCAAATGTTGGGAATCAGACTTTTAATAACCCACAAAGAGATCAGAATACTAAAGATGGTTTTTCTCAGCACTTCAACAAGATTGGTGATGTACTAAAAGTGGTCATAGTAACTGAGGAAGTGACTGGGCAGTCAAGAGGATCATGTAAGTGTTGTTTCCAGTTGAGTTACATAGTGGTTATTGAGGGTGATTGGCGTGGGAGCAGTTGGCCAATAAAGAATGGTCATAACTTGTGTTTTGGGTGGTTGGCATAAGGAGAGAATTGCTGTTTTTGGGTGTTTGGTTAAGACAAGGTTTGTTGATGCTACACGAGCATGGATTAAAGATCCTATGGAAGTTTGTCTTAATTTTTTCTTAGATGCTTGAGGACAAGCATCATTTCAAGCGGGATGGTTTGATATGTGCACAAAATGGTCAACATAAGTCAAAGGAGAAAACTCAAGAAAAAGTCAAAACAATATCTTTACACTTTCATTTGTATAAATATTGTCATTGTCATTTACATTTCTCAGCTTATCAGTTGTAAAAACTACTTTCTCTATCTGTAACAATTCATCATTCTTAATACCAATCATTTCGTATCAATGTTTATAAGTCCAAATGTAGAACTCACTCAAAAAGCTAGCTTGATGAGGAGGGGACACTTAGACATTATAAACCACCGCCCAATCCCATACTTGGGCGATGTGGGATCGTAACAAAATATGAACCCTAAAAAGAAAACTTACTCGGTGTAAACAACAAAACACCAACTGATTGGGAATTTTGATTTGAAACTGATTTGTTATGATTTTGAAACATTATTTTGATAAGTCATGTTCTATTATAAATAGAAATAAATTTCATTATGTAAATATCACAAAACATAATTAAATAATATATCTACTTGTTAGCTTACATGGTATTAGAGCTTTAGGTAATATATCTACAATTTTCGTTTTATTGTTTTTTTTTTTCGATTTTGAATTTCGTATTTAATTCAATGCATAAAACTTAGACCCTGGCCGTCAAAACACACAAAATTTGTTGAGTTGCCTTCAATCAACCATATTGTTTTTCCCTTCCTCGTCAAATTGTTTTCATTGTTAAAAATCATTTTCGTCGACAACAAAATTTGACCACCAAATTGCAACTTCCTCCTAAAGGCAAAGCAAGCCATGACGTAAAAAAATATCAAACGCCATAAAAAATGGAGGAAACCCGGAGCTCTATACAATCATGTAGTTAAATACAAGTCCATCCCCGTGCAAACGAACTACAAAAAAGATGAGAAAATGAAAAGAAGAAGAGAAGAAGAAGGTAATTTCACTATTCTATCCGGTTTGTATGTCTGGAAACCTCTCATTCAAATTGCATGGAAGTGTTAGATGATAGATTAAGGACCAAGCCTAAAGGCTTGGGATCCATTAGATTTAAAGTTACGTTAAATTGTTCTCTAAACCATGTTCAATTATAAATACTTAAATAGACATGAAATTTCATTATGTAAACATCATAAAACACAATTCAATAATATATATTTGTTATCTTACATAAAATTATTGAAAAACACAAAAAGATAAGGATTAAGGAACATGCCCATAATCTCCTAACTGGCCACTAAATTAAATGCTTCTAAGACTCAAACATACTAGAAATAGGAAATAAACAAGGATGTTATCTTGATGCAGTCAACCAACAATATCCTTGTCCAGATTATTGCATGTCCTACATGACTGCACATGAGGACTTTATTATGAGATGTTAGATCACTTAACTTCTTTTAGTCAATCTTACCTTGAGACCATTCATCATTAGAAGTATCATAGAATCTGTTGGAAGCACAGGATGACCTTCCACGAGCTCAATGTGGTAGTGGTAAATGATTGTAGCTAAAACTATTTTCAATTGAGAGAAAGCCATGTTTTTACCCAGACAAGATCTCGGCCCAGCATTAAATGCCGAGAACTTGTAAGATGGCTCATGTTTGATTCCTCCTCCCTTAGCAATCCACCTCTCGGGCTTAAACTCCATGCAATCATATCCTCATATTGATTTCATCCTGCCCATCGAATAATAAGATAAAACAATTTTGGTATTATGGTCGACTTTATGACCACTTGGAAGGATGTCAGGTTGTAATGGAGATTTGTGGTTAAGTGAAAGAGGTGGGAAAAGCCTTAAGGATTCACATATAGCTCCATGAAGATAAATCATGTCGCCTAACTTTGTCGCACTCCATCTCTCACCTACATTCGCTCCCAGATGTACATAAAGCTCTTCTAAAATCTTATCTTCGACGTTCGGATTTTGTGCAAGGATATAAAAGAACCAAGATAAAGCGCTACTAACGCTATCTTTTCCTGCAACCATCAAACCCAATATGGTGTCTCTCAAAAGTTTAGTAGGATCCCCAAAACTTCCATATTTATCCTTAATCTCTCTTAGTATTGTTGGTAGTAATAAGAAACCTTTCTCTTGTTGCTCACAATTCATAGTGTTGTACTCATTTTGTTTCTGAGCTAAGCATGTGTATGAGAAATCATCAAAAGTTTTCCATGCATCACTCAACTTCTTCTCATTCCCCACTCTAAAAAGTTGTTGCAATTTCCAAAAGCTTTTTGGTGCAATATGTCTTTGCAAGAGAGCTTCTTCAGCATGCAAAAACGCCTTCACACATGCAACGTAAGGAAAATCAATAGACAAGCTTTTTGGGTCATGATCTAAGATTATTTCACATGTGGTGTCGAAAGAGAACCTTTCAAATATATCGTGCAAATCCACTTCTATGCCTTGTCCACAAACGGAGTCAAGTATTGGTAGAAGACGCTTTTCCACCTTGTTCCAAGTTATATTTTCTAGAAAACTTATGCTTAAGTAATGCCATAGTGACTTTGCGATGGGTCTCCCATAACTCACCATCAGAAGTAAAGATTCCATCTCCTAAGATATCGAAGATCTTACGAAATTCATCACCTTTGGGATAATTAATGAAGTTTTTGTATAGAACATGTTGGAAGTCTAAAGGGTCACTAGTAAAGAGTATGTTCATTTTGGCGAACCAAGGGCCTTTCCACATAAAGGTACCCCCTGTATGTATGAGACCATCAGTCATGTAATCCAACACTCGATGGGAGTTTACAAGAACCCCTGGTATCATACCAAGAACAGGCCAGTTTGTGGGGATAATGGCTCTTTTGTTTAGATGTCTAAACATAAATATTAAAACTGACATAATAGTAAAAAATATTGAGAGAATAACGGATGTGTGTTTAAGGAAATCCATGGGAATGAAAGAATGAAAAATGAAATATAAGAAATGATATGTTTGTGTTTGCTAGGATTGTTTATTGTGTGTAAATGCGAAATGCTCTTGGTCCTTAAGTAGGCAAAATAAATAAATAAATAAATAAATAAATAAAAATAAAATAAAAAAATTACTCCAATAAGAACTTACTCCTTGAGTTCCATTTAATCTATATATTTAATGTCAAAGGTTTTTAGCCTATAAAAAGTGAGGGAGAATTGTATATATATCCTTTCAAAATCTTATAATTTCATATATATCCAACCAAAACTCATAATTGAATATATATCATTCTAAAATCTTAAAATTGTCAAATACATCCAAATGATTATTTTAAATATTTTTAACTGAAAAAAGAGGAGAGTTATTTTACATACCAAACTTTTCTTACATACCAAGAGACTCATCTCAACCATTCATTTAAAAAGAAATCAATGGCTGAGATTAAAAACATTTTATTATTTCACTTATTTTTATAATTTAAATATCTCTTAAACCGTTAATCAAGTAAGCAAAAATACACCATCGCGACGAGCATTTAATTATCTTTTTATGACGGGCACTTTGATATACTTCGAAAAAAAAAAAAAATCGTTTTTTTCACGTTTTTTCATCTTTTTTTTTGTTTTTCTTCAAATCAATTTGCATGAAATATAATATATGATTTAACACTAATTTGAATATCACATGTGATATTAGTGTTAAATCACATATGATATGTAATATCATATGGATACTAGTGTTAAATCATATATGATATAAATATCATATATGATATAACACTAATATCATATATGATATAACACTAATAGTGTTATATCATATATGATTTTTAACGTAATTTATAACGTAAAAACGAAAAACTTAAAAAAATACGTAAAAAATACGAATTTTTTTTTTTGTCGAAAGTATATCAAAGTGCCTATCTATAAAAAGATAATTAAATGCTCGTCGCAATGATATTTTTTTTTCCGCTTAACGATTAACGGTTTGAAAGTTATTAATATTTGAAAAAAGATGATGAAAATGGGTTTTTTAAATTGTTGGGATTAATCTCATCCATTAGATCAAATAAAAATGGATGGTGGAGATTGATCCCTTGGTATGTAAATAATTTTTTGTCCTCAAATGATCTTAAATCCTGAAAAAATAAATGTCTAATAATTATAATTACGAAACATCAACTCATCATGTTTTATGATTTTTTTATGGTTTCATTTTGTCAAAAAAATGTCTAATAATATATATATTTTTAAAGTCTTAAAATTGTTCCTGAATATCGATCCGTTTCTTTTATTCGTTGAACTAGTAGAAACTAGAAAGTAAGAATTTTGTGATATTTTCAAATCAATTTTCAATAGGGACACATATATCATCATCAGTTTGTTAATTTAGTATATAAGTGAAAGACAATGAATTTGACCTATGAAGAAAATTTTGTCGAATGCGTGATATAATTAGAAAGAAAATTCAAATTAAATATGTTTAATTAAGAGCAAGAGAGGTAGAAGAGGTGCTAAAACCAAGATAGATTATATTTTTTTTGGAAATGACCGGTATACCTCTATGTGTATATGTCTATGTTTAATATAGTTGTCTAAATTTAATTGGATTTTGAATTATGATCCGACGATTGTAATTACTTTTTCACTTTTTTATATGAGAGTTGATACTTGCATCTAATTTTTTGATTGTTTCATCACAAAATCAAGACACTAATGCATAAAGTACAACATGATACAACATAAAGTGTGGTGTTTGCATCAATATAAATGGTACCAGTATCACAAGCCAAGCCTTTTTATATTTATAAGACTTTTTATATGATCGTATTTGTTAATGTCAAATGGCAATACTTTTGTTTTATATAAATTAAAAAGTATATCTTTCTTTTTTTTTAAATAAAAATGAAATTACCATACATCAACTTTTGGTTAAGAACAAAAACGCTATTTAGTACTTGAACTGAAGTAAACGTCGAATTTTAAACTATTTATACTGCATATAAAACATAAATAAATTACTTAGAATTGAAAATTTCTGTAAGAATATTACCAAAATACTCACCATTTATATTAACAGTGTTTCACTATACTAAATATAGAAAACATGAATTACTTAGTGTTAAAAAAATTCAGTAGCAACATTACCAAAATACCCACTATTTAATTTGATATTGTATTGTTTAGTAAAAAGAATATATTGAACTTTATTAGTTATGTGAACTTATATCTCCTTCCAGCATTTTCAAACGTAGGTCACTTTACCTTACTCTATTAATCTAAAGAAATGAATACTCGTGAATAGCAACGAAATTTTAAAATGGCAAACAATTATAGTTACAATATTATGAATAAGTGTTTCATATAACGTTTATACATGCAATTAAGATTACAAACCACGATTGATTGAGAGCGATATTGGGAACATGAACGAGATAAATCTGTAAAGCATGAAGAGAAAACTGTGAATATAGATATTAATACAACAAAAAAGACGCAGCACATAAAAGATAACAATTATACTAACCTTATTTTGGTTTGAAACTTTTTCAACAGTAGCATCTACATTCTTTTTGATCGTTCATTTTCATCAACTATTAACACAATAATGACAAGAAGTTGTACTATTATGTCTTATTTAGTAGAGTTTGTTGATGATTTTTTTTAAAAAAAAGTCGGGATTAAATACAAAAAAAAATCATCATTTTTTCTAGAAACTACATAAAAAAAAGTTGATAAAAGTTGTCATGTGTATTTTCTTAATTTTCAGTTGGGGGAACATTTTTAAAGCAACTAATTCATTAAGGCTACATTTTTGGAATATTTATGTGAAAAAATAAACAAAAGATCGAAATTTTACTTTTAAGAAGGAACTGAATTAAACATTACTCAAGACTTCAACAAAAAGATTTTTACTTTTTATGTAGTAGAGATATGATAAAGGACTCACAGGATAAACACACATATCTTTAAAAAAAAAACTGGAAGGAAAATGAAATAACAAATTACAAACAAATATTAGTACTTTAACTTAACTTAACAAATTTGGATGCCTACTACATCGGTACAAGCTCCAGGCCTTGTTGGAGTCTGATGTTATATTTTTAGAAGTTTGGCCTTTTTAAAATAGGAAATATCCTTTCATGTTGAGATATGGGATTTCACCCATATCCTTTGTACTTAAACGTTTTTTGGAGTAATATATTTACCGGGTCATTGACCTTTTACCCAAAAAAAAAAACTTAACATCACATAAATACGACTAAATTGTCATTTTGAACAAATGAAAATAAGTGACGTTGTTCGCTGAAAGATTTTCGCCATTCATAGAGTTATTGTCACGGAAAAAGTACAAGAAAAAACATTGCTCTCCGAAAAACTTAATCACAAATTTTCCGCCACCTTATCACGTGGGTACAAGCCAAGTTAGAAGTATTTTAGGATCATTATTTCGTTCTTATTTAAAAATTTATTTTGAAATGCAAATTTTATAAATATATGAGTTGAGTTCAATATAAATCTCAAGTTCTTTAAAAATTAAATGAACAAATCTGGTCACTTTTTTCATCAAAATTGAAAAAAGCCACTTTCACTTTTTTAATAAAATATCTTGCAAATGGTAAATTTTTAAGCAAAAAGAGGACCATTGCGACGATTTTTTTTAAATGGGCACTTTAATATACTTTTGACCAACTTTTTTTTTGTGAGTCTTATTTTAGTGTTAAAATTTGATTTATTATTTTAGAAACACGTGTGATTTTAAAAATCACCTATGATTTCATAACTTACAAGTGATATTAAAATAACAATTACATGTGATACCGTTCTTACGTAAATTTCAACACTCACAAAATTTTTTTTTTAAAAGTTTCTCGAAAGTATATAGAAGTGCCTTTCTATAGAAAAATGATTTAGTTCTTGTCAAGATTATATGATTTTTTCGTGTGATAATTAACGGTTTGTGAGATATTTAATTTTAAAAAAATGATGAAAGTGAGTTTCTTTTGTTTGTTGAAAAAATGAGTAATCAAAGTTTGTTAATTGGATATTTAAAGAATTTATAATTTATATTAAACTTTTCTCATAAATATATAGGTTACCATCTTTTTGTCGGGTCTCCATTAAGATTTCATAATTATCTTGTAATTATCTTTTTTTATTTGCTGTAATTTGTTACTCATTTTGAGACAAAAGAAATAAGATTTAATAAAGAGGGATTAGCATATATATCCTTCCAATAGTGAATAATTGTATATATATCATTTATATAAGTTTTTTTATGCACATGATACAATGTTTTTTATGCACGGTTTGGATATATACGTAAGTTTACATCTTTCGAAGAATATATATGCACATCCCCTTTAATAAGCTAAAGAGAGAAGCCCAACGTACCACAACAAAGTGTGAAAAAAAAACAAAAAAACAAAAAACAAAAAACAAAACCTAAGTTACAAAATGAAAACGCTAAAACTCGATATCTTTTTTTTCTTCTTCGAATCAATAAACTTTTCACACACCTACGCCAACTACCTCAAACTATCTCACAAATGTTTCTAATAAAACTTAAACTCACAACCTTTTTATGATGGGCACATTCACGTACCACTGCGCAATTTGGACCGTAAACTTAATATCTTTATATGTAAGTGGTTCACTATTATGTGGTCCAAGCCCTATAGATGGTGGAATATACAAGACGCTATTATCTCTCCCCTATCCGATGCGGTAAATTTAACAGATTTAATGCCTTTACCGGCCCTCATTCGGTCCACTTTGACGTGGTGGTTCAAACAACTCTTTGGTTTCTTTGGAAGTTCCGGAATGACATGTTCTTCTCCTTAAAAAGACCATCTAAGGAGCTTGTTCTTTACGACATCAAAGTCTTTTCTTTTAATTAGATCTCTCGTAGGCTTAAAAGGTCAAATTTAAATTCGATAGTGAGGTTCGATAACCACTTAATCCTATATGTAATTAACCATTGTACTTCATATTGGTTATGCTCTAGTCATATTTGTAACTATACTTTTAAGACGTGAGCCTATTAGGGGCACACACGTATACACCGACGAAATATGTTTATAGTATAATTAATATATATTAAAGTAGTTATATTAATTATATATAATTCACTAAATGATTTAATTGTTGTTAGTTAGTCCGTTTGATGAATAACTAAAGTTAAGCTTTATAATTAATATTTTATTGTACATATTATTTATATAAGGAACAAAAAGCAAAGGAGAAGGTTCTAGAGAGAGGGGGGCCGAATAATGTAATCCTTGAGGGATTAAGATTGCAAACTTGTCCAACAAGTTACAAGCCTATATAATGAACCTTTAAAAGTTCATTATTCACTAATCATTCCTTAACCCTAACTTAAGCAAATCGATCCTCTCCTCCCCTTAACCTAAAGTCGACAGATTTAAGCAAACTATTGGACAGCATGCTCTCAAATAGTGGTTGTCTCCTTTGTAATCCTCCTATATATGTACACGCTCCATTGTAATAAAAACAACAATCATTCTCTTCTATATTCAATAATTATTCTCTATTATATCATCTTACATAATCGGCTAAACATCAACAACACAAAAACCACGCATTTCGTTGTGTTCTTCGTGGATTGGAACTAGCATTCACATATTCCAAGTGACGTGAGTGTATGCTAGAATAGAGAATAACCTACTTTGGTTATTATTGTGTTTCGAACAAGATTAAGAAGTCAAGATTCAAGAATATCAATTGTCTTAGTAATTCAATTAATTTGAGGTTGGTGCTATTTGTTAATTCATATACATATACAGCCGCTGTGTACTCGTAGTGATAATGGTTATATGCTTGTCAAATCCCAACACTTCAGGCTCCTAGTTTCTTACTAAGTTGCCTTGTTATCTGATATATATGTATTTCGTTGTTAAAAAAAATGTACTTGATTCACTAACACTAGTATTCTATTGTCCCAGTTGGGGCTTGAACTTGCACCATGTGGTTGGAAAACATTCACATTCACAAAGATAACACTAGACCAAAAGCCAGGTGGTGAAGTTCATTATGTCTTAAAATTAAACATGCACCTTAACTGGCTTTGATTTTCTTATGAGATCCACCAAGTGTTCATTGCTCGACAGTTACCAATGGCCTTAAATGAAAAGTTGAGAATCACTTCAATCATCTACTGATACGCCATGATCGTTTTCCTAGAGTTTGTCATGGTAGAATCATGCATGGCAATATGGCATCCATATAATATTTCGCCGGGTAACTACTCATTAACTACAGTTTGCGGTGGACAAAACCTTATATCAAAAGACAAGACACGATTTACAACATTTTATCGTGAGTTGAAGAATTAGAATTAGATTATCACTTGATTCAAGTTAAACAATACATGAATTACCATTCCCCTTTATAGTCGGAGTCTGGTTGTCAACCAATAAGTCCAGCAACCTATAAAACTAATCGTGTTTTTACGGGTCAAATGGATTGATTATAGCATAAAAGTCTAATGGACTAATTAAAGTAAAGGTAATTAAGGAACAATTAGCTGACAGGGAACGACTGATCATAATTAAACACATTAACGCAAAATACAGTCACGGCCACTTAGCAGCAGCATACATAAAGGGGGGTCACATTATGTTTTCAAATTTGGGGGGCTCCTAAAAATGTAGTGTTCTAATGTGGTTGGGGAAACAGAGGGGGAGGGGGGTCTGTCGCTTTATATTTTCAAATTTGGGAGGCTCCAAAAAAACGACAGTGTTGTGATGTGCTATTACTATCTAAAGTATCAAAATCGGATGTTAAATTACCCCTTTATATCCAATCCGGTAGTATACTTTTGTGAGTCCCTTCATTGTCCTCATTTGAGTAACATGAGGAAGCAAACCGCACAATTTCTCTGAAAACGACATAAGCATAACTTGTATAGCAAAATACATTCATTTTGTTGTAAGTGTACAAGATTGAATATATTTCGTTGGATATAATAGAACATTTAATGTACCCCCATTAATGCATTATACTGTTAACTAACTAAAATTGTTTAAGGTTACCTTCATGTTTACAAGATCCGAAATGCCATAAAAATGTGTGCCAACACAAGGGCATCCGGGACAATCACCTAACTTCACAACATGAGGAGCGCTTCCCTGCAATATAAGAGCATTGGGTGTAGACCGTGTAGTCACCTACTCACCCAAGCCAAAGCAAAAAAATGGTGTCACGTCATGCCACATCACCATTTTCCCTTTCACTTATGTTATCACTCACACACCCAAAAACGCCCTTCCAAGTCACTCAAGTCAAAACCTCACTTTTAAAACCCACCATACCCAATTTGAAAAAAATAGTAATAATAATAAAAATAATTGAAAAAAAAAATCTTTATATGGCGCAAACCGGTGTAGTGGTGCCGGCTTGGCGCGGATCCACGTCGGTTTTGCGCTGGCCTAATGCGACTACACCCAATGCTCTAAGTGTCATGTTTGACTCTCAGAGTCAATGATCATACTCCAAAGATGTAGTTTAAATTGCTGCAATCACACTATCAGGAAATATCGCGTTTATTATGTTACGATCCCACATCGCCCAAGTATGGGATTGGGCGGTGGTTTATAATGTCTAAGTGTCCCCTCCTCATCAAGCTAGCTTTTTGAGTGAGTTCTACATTTGGACTTATAAACATCGATCTGAACCTAGTATGGGATAGGTTCAGATCAATTGGTTTCAGAGCCGACCAACCTTTCGAGGTTCCAACACTTGGAGTGGTGGCCTATGGAGGGTGGCCTGTGGGAGTGGTGGCTTGGCCCCGAAAGAAGGGTGCCAACCGTGACCAACACAGCCGTGACCAACATAGCCGTGACCAACGAGCTCGGAGTGATGGCCTATGGAGTGGTGGCTTGGACCCAAAGAGGGGTGCCAACCGCGACCAACATAGCCGTGACCAACGAGGACGTTGGTTCTTCAAAGGGTGGGGTATTGTTACGATCTCACATCGCCCAAGTATGGGATTGGGCGATGGTTTATAATGTCTAAGTGTCCCCTCCTCATCAAGCTAGCTTTTTGAGTGAGTTCTACATTTGGACTTATAAACATCGATACGAGCCTAGTATGGGATAGGTTCGTATCATATTTGAATCACATAATACAACAATTGTGATTGAATTAGTTTGATTATTAGATAACTCATAATTGTGTATGTTTGATTTCTCCTCGTATTTGGTGTTTTTGGGTAAGCTTATTAGTGAATTAGTTAAAAGACCCATATCAAGTGTTTTATGCAACAACTGGGTTCAAAATATTTTTCTAAAGAATTTTTGAATCTTGGTTGTTTGTGTTTGTTTCTTATTTTTCATATTTTAAAATTTACTGATTATGGCTTGATGTGTCTTAGGTGATCTTGAAGACGCTGTTATACACTACAAATGGGTTTCTTCGATATGGATTTTGATCTTATATCAAAGAGCATTGATAAAGCAAAGAAGTGAGTTGAATTTCTTTTGTTGATTCCATTTATCCTCTTTAAATATGTCTCTGTTCAATCCGTAACTGCAATTATGATGGCAACCTGTTTGAATATTGATTCTATTTCCACATTCACTACCTATGAAATTTTCCCCTATGATACCTTCATATTCTACACAGTTCTAGCCAGCATCATTTCACTGGATAATTCTGCAGGTTGTGGATGCACCAGAGATTCTGACAGTAATATATATACTTCTTGAAGCTGGTATAGGGTGTTTAAATTATACCATTGCATTCAAGGAGTACTACATAGAGGTTTTATGTCTTGTCCTCTGCCTGAGTTTTTCATTTCGTAACATATAAATACATGCAGAAATTATATAATGGTTTCTCACTTAGTTTAAAAACTACTATACTACTAATATTTAACCCTAAACTTTATGAGCATGGTTTAATGATATTGCATTGCAGGTCAAACAATTATGTTAAAGTACATGACGCAAACTCAGTTGAAAACCACATATGTTTAGCATCCAATAAGGACAATTAACATGTCATCAGAAAGATAATTTTTGGCATGATAGTAAACAACTAAACATAATAAACTATAACTTTCTTTCTATATTATCAAGATCAATGCTAAAAATTTCAGTTGATGTTGCAGATTTAATGATACGTAATGAATCAAGAATCACCAAGACGAAAACGTTTGGTATGCATTAGTTTATAGACTTATTTGCTTGATTTAGTTTATTGACTTATTTTGGAGTATCTGTTTGCTTATTTTTTTTAAAAAATATACAGTGTCTTCATTCAGTAGTTTCCGAACTGGAAATCAGCGTGGGCGCCCCAAGCATTTTATGTTGTTGTATAGGAAATTAGGATTCTCGCTGAGAGGGTAAAAATTGCATTTACACTTAAACATGGCCATACAATATTCTTTCTTAATAGTTAAAAGCAGATATAAATAAGTGAAAATAAATGGAAAAAACAATGGCATCATGTCTTGCTTGATTCTTGAGGTCAGTAGTTATGGACCAATTGATTAGCTTATTAACTGTCGAAATGGGTAAAAGAACAAGCTTTTAAAAGCAAACAGGTCAAAATCTATTTTTAACTGAAATGTTAATGTTCTTATGAGTTTGGTGCCTCCATGACGTGTGCCTCCCTAACTTAAAATGGTTTTAATATTAATCCTGTAATACCATGTCCGTTATATTTCAGTTACACCCTATAATATCCTTTAAATCATGTTTTGCAGACTGTAATGGAGATTTTCGCTATAATCACTCATGAGAAAACCTATCATGTTTTGCTTTTGTAGTCTCTGTATAGATCTTTTTAACTTCTGTTCACACTTTTGTTTGGTGTTCACTATTTTGCACATTGCATCAAAGAAGTGGAAATTTTTGTTTTCAACAATAAGCCCTGCTCTTTTGTTAAGTGATAAGATGGTTTCTCTATTGCAAATGAAGCATGTCTGATTTTATACATCTTCTTTTGTCAATGTGGCTTGAGAATTGGACTAGGTGGTTTCTTGCATTTGGTGGTGTTGTCCCTTATAGACCAGTAGAAGATATAGATGATAAGGTTAAACACCGACAATAATTTATTGCAGATTTACTTTCGAGGGTGTTTGGGACTGCTTATTTTTCTGCTTATGATTATCATTAAGAAGTACTTATAAGTTATAAGCTGCTTAGAAATAAGCGCTTTTGGAAATAGTGTTTGGATTTTCTTATTCTGTTAAAGTTGCTATATAGTCAGAAAAAATAATAATTTGTAAAGGATATATGTTATTAACTAAAGATAACTGTTATAGTTGTATGTCAAGGGGTGTTTGTGCATTTTAAGTGATTATGACTACGATATATTGGATAGATGTGGTCCAAAAATCCAAAAATGAGATTTACAGAAAGAGATATTAAGGTAAAGAGTTTTGTAAGAAAATTGATATTGAGATAAGTGTAAAATCATATGACCATCCCTACTATAACCGCTTGACTGGGATTATGTTAATTTGATTACATGTTTGCAATTAGTTTGAATACAAGTGCCTGAACAATTCATGTAATTACATGTTTACGTACAAGTTCGTGGTGACCCGCTATTAGTCTTCATTTTTCTTATGATTCTTCTTTATATGCTATGTAACTAAACGTGAAACACTTTCAGGTCTCATTGTTGCATTTAGCTGATATCACTGAAGAAGGTGTCACGTTTCAGGTTCTCTTTCTCTCTCAAAATAACATCCTGAAGAAGGTGAACACTTACCCTTAATAGCTTCTTAGTTGATTAGATTTGATCGAGGTGTTTTCAAAAGGTGTAGGTGGATAATGAGCAAGGTTACTTACTTGGTGCTTGGACTTCTATGTCTCAAAAAACAAGGATGTTATAGATGCTGCCACTGTTGGAACACTTGCTGATCATAATGTTGCACACGTTAATTGCAATTTCAGGATCGATATTGCACACACAAGATTGACAAGATATTGATTCTTTATTATTATAATAATAACATCGGTTACATTGTTATTTTTAAACTCACTTTACAAACATACAAATGACTCCTATTTTTAAACTCTCTTTATTATTATAATAATAACATCGGTTACATTGTTATTTTTAAACTCACTTTACAAACATACAAATGACTCCTATTTATAGTACATGAATCGAACCATTGTGTCTCTTCACCAAGAGTCACGACTTTTCAGTAATGGACATAACCGTCCATAACTATCTGTAACCGTCTATAACCGCTATTCGGTTATTATCTATCATTCTAACATATTCGGCCCTTTGGCTATAAGTTTATTACATAAGACACTAAATACTTTGTCCAACAAGACTTATGCAATTAAAGTCCAACAGTTCCCCCTAATTGTTTAAGTCTTGTTTTTCGAGTCTTCATGCTCTTGTTGCTTTCTTACTTGCTTGCTTTCTTACTTGCGTACTTCCTTACTTGCTTTGAAACATCGAGGTTTCTCTTACTGGTCGAAACACTGAGGTTTCTTACTGGTGAAACACTAAGGTTTCTCTTAATGGTCGATACACCGTGGTTTCTCTTACTGGTCGAAATACCGTGGTTTCTTACCGGTTGAAACACCATGGTTTCTCTTACTGGTCGAAACACTGTGGTTTCTCTTACTGGTTGAAACACTGAGGTTTCTTTTACTGGGTGAAACACTGAGGTTTCTTTTACAGGGTGAAACACTAAGGTTTCTCTCACTTTCTTACTTTAGACAATTGGCCGGTCACAGTTGCCTATTTCGAACTCGTACTGAACTTACTCTGTCTAGGGGTTGTCCGGTCTTTTACAACTCCTCGGTTTCCTTACTTTCTTACTTCCTATTTTGAAACATTTTCTTTCTTTGTGCTGGTCTTCAAACGCCGCTCCCAACAAAAGTTTCTTCCTTTTGTGCCCAAAGAGTTTTAATTGGCCCAATGAATAATCTGCTTTTTCCTTTATTAAGCCCAAGATAATGTTTCTAGTGAGCCCAATATAATCCCTTTCTCTTTTTCACGTACGCTATCAACGAAGAGAAAAAAAATCTGGTGTCTCCCCGAAAACAAAACATGAAGCCCTAATTTCTTTTCCTTCTCTGGTTTTGATTTGGTAAAAAAAAATCCTTCAATCGGTCTGTTCCTCCTTCCTTACTTCTTCAATCGATGTTGCGGTTCTTCTTCGATTGATGCCTTCTTGATTTGGGTAACCACAATCGGTGGTTTGTCTTCTCCTGATCAGACTACGATTATTCTTCAATCGAATGAACAAGTATTATTTCTCCTTTTTCTTTCTTAATGAAATCGTTGCACCAAAAATCCTTGGTATCTCTTCCTTTCTAAGTCTTTTGATCTTCTTGATTAAAAACTTGAAACAAAACTTGTAATCTTGCAACCCTTCGCTCTGATACTACTGTTGCACAGGTTAATTGCACTTCCAGGATCGATATTGCACACATAAGATTGACAAGATATTGATTCTTTATTATTATAATAATAACATCGGTTATATTGTTATTTTTAGACTTACTTTACAAAAATACAAATGACTCCTATTTATAGTACATGAATCGAACCATTGTGTCTCTTCACCAAGAGTCACGACTTTTCACTAACGGACATAACCGTCCATAACTACCTGTAACTGTCTATAACCGCTATTCGGTTATTATCTATCATTCTAACATATTCGGCCCTTAGGCTATACGTTTATTACATAAGACACTAAATACTTTGTCCAACAAGACTTATGCAATTAAAGTCCAACACATAAAAGGGTATTTCTCTGTCTGATTTTTTTGAGGTTGCAATTTTAGCCCATTTACTTATGAATGGGTTAATACAGAATATTCTTTGTAAACTTTAGTAGTTAGGTTGCTCTTATGCATTATACCACAAACGGCAAAACCAAGAACACATAATTATCATTACATAATTATTGGTGATAGAGATTTTGATTAATCATTTGCTGCCAAAACTAAGTGTTTTGTTAGAGAACTTGCCGAGAAAGATATGTTGTAGTTTTCACCTTCTTGAAATGAAGAATTATAAGTAGTTCTCAAAGGAGTTAGGATCCTTAGGGATTATGTGTTTGGAGTGATGCTTAGTGACTTTTTACTAACAATTTTTGCTCTAATATGTCTATCTTTGTTTGTGATGTACGTTTAAGATACTTTGTCCCATCACCATTATGACTCATTAATCATTTGTTTGAGATAGTTGAGAAAATGAAAAAGACTTAAGTCTCACATGTGAAGTTTTTGTGCATTATTTGTCTAGGTGAGCGGACTGAGACGGGAAGGGTAAGATATGACCAACTGACGGCCCTTTCTACTTGTGCGATTTGACCAACTGATCACCTACTGTTTGGATGAACTTAAGAATTAGGGGGTGAGTGTCTAAGTTCCTAACGGCCGGGCACTCACTATTATAAATCTAGCATGTAGCGGTACTTAATGACTTGGCTTAGGGGACCAGGAACAACAGGACTTATGAGGGGACACCTGACTTCTCTTGTGGTGGCATCTTTGCTGATAGGTTAGGGCGAATTAAACAAATGTTGTCCTCTCGACTTTGACCCCACCTGAAGTAATTGGAAGTAAGTAGACGTAGACATAACTAGCTAGGAGGATTAACTAGGTTAGCACCACTCTCCTCTATTGATTTACCTTTATCTTTTATTTGCTGTTTTATGCTTTAGTAGTTATTTTCTTATCATAAGCTTATTAAAATTTGTGACACCTGGACTTAGTAATAATCCATCACACATAGCTCTTGGGACGACCTCGGTTTTACCGATTACTACACTACACACGACCGGGTACATTGCCTGTTAGTGCATTAGAGTAGACCATAGGTATAACAAGTAATTATAGATATTAAAACTTGGTCAGTAAAACTTGCATCAAGTTTTTGGCGCCGCTGCCGGGGAGTTATTTTAGGATTAATATTAAGTCTTTTATTTACGTTTTGTTTTAAACTTTTTTTTATTACTCTCACGATTATTATTCGAGTTTTCAGGTACCATGGAAGTTGTTAACGTCGATGACCTCACTCTCGAGGAATATTTGGCACTGACAAGAGAAGAACAAGGACCAGGGATTGTTAGGCCAGCTATCGCAAAAGATGCTCAATTCGAAATCAAACCTCAATTCATGAGGGAATTACGTGCAAATCCCTTCTCTGAAAGCATCATCGATGATGCTCATGAGCATATAGAAAACGTCGAGTACATTGTCAGCCTATTCAAAATTCCAAGAGTCTTACACGATGCAATCATGTTACGAGTATTCCCTATTTCTTTTACGGGAGCTGCTAAAAGATGGGTTGATCGATTACCTGCAGGTACTGTCAACACCTAGCCTATACTAAAAAAGTGTTTCATTCAGAGGTACTGTCCTCCATCAAGGATGGCTAAGCAATTAGAAGAAATCCATAAATTCAAGTAAGAGGGTGATGAAACCTTATACCAAGCTTGGGAAAGGTATAACGAATTATTATACAAATGCCCTACTCATGACCTCAATAGCCAACAAAAGGTGAACGTCTTCTACAAAGGCCTGAACATCTCCTCAAGACAAATGGTCGATTCTCAGGGATCGATTCCTGGAATGACACCCACTTTGGCTTTGGAAACTATTAGAAAAATGGCAGACCACTTTCACAAATGGCACAATGGATGAAGCAACCGAAGAAAGAATGAAGATATTGAAGGTCTTGCAGCAATAAATAACCAATTAGAAAGTCTTGGAAGAGAAATGAAGAAGCTCAAGGAAAATGTTCACTCCATTCAAGTTAAGTGAAATGGGACTCATCCTGCTAAAGAATGTTCCTCTAACGAGGAAGTTAAAAGGATCGGAGAAATTAAATATGGAAGTGAAAACCCTTTCAATAATGGGCCCAGATATCGTGAAAAATCCCCAGGATTCTATACAAGAATTAACAACAATCCTCCTAGACCAAGCCTTGAAGAAATAATGCATAGGCACATCGAAGAATATACAAAAAAGGGTGATAAACTGATAACGCTACACGCGTCGTTCGGGGTCAAAGGAACTTCCTTTTCTTCGAGCAAGTTTTATAACACCCTAGGCAGTGAACCTAATTGTTGTAGTGTAGTATTAGGGTAAGCCACGGGTATTGATATCGTTCTCTAGGGGAATAGGAATGCTAGTGAGAAGTTACTACGCTAAGTTTGGGGTTGAGGAAGATTATTTTTTTTTATCTTATTATGTTTTTTTAGAAAATGGAAATGTACGAATCTCGGGGTTTAAATTTGGGGGTTTGGTATTTCTACCGATTACTCTACTTATCTAATTATCTAATCTAAGGTGATGGTAGTCTATGTCTAATTATTGTGTGCTCGTATGATAGTTTAAAAATGTGTTTACTTAGGTTTTATTACTCCTTAATTATCTCCTATTGATGGTTGAATTGTCACGTCCTTATTCTTAATCGCGTTGTGTGCTAAAGTCGTAGGGTATGCGTTTATCCCTAACTCTTTCAACTTACCAAAGGGTCTCGTCTACAAAATCTCTAGGATTTATACACTCTAACTCTAAGGCACTCTTTGTATGGTTTAGCCTACAACTACTCTAGGTGTCATAGTCTAAGGTTCACAAAGATTAATCAAGCATTAACTACACAACGAATGACCTATCACATTACTAGATCATTAACAATTAAGATAAGAGACAACCAATCAATATTCAATAATTAAGTTTCATAATCCCTAAGCAAACACACAAGTAAATTAGCCGGACATAGAAAACATGCAAGCATACACACAAATAATCAAAAACATAATTGAATTAATGAAGTAAAACACTTATCTTGATGTAAGATAGGGTTTGGAACCCTAAAATACTGTACAAGACAGCCTTGGTACGGTTTAGGTTTTTACTCCAAAAGACTACACACAAATACTGAAAAATTTGGATTCTATATATAAGATTACATATGCGACGGCGTCACCTTATGAATTGTGACGCCTTCGGTTCGCCGTCATTATGGTTTCGTCTTGGCCACGTTAGTCTTGCGACGGCGTCACCTTGTGCTTGTGACGCCGTCCTCTTCAGCTTATGACGCCGTCTGGATCAAATCTAGGCCGTCTAAGTTGCGACGGCCTACTCTTTTAAAGCTTGACACCGTCACTCGAAAATAAGAGATTTGGCTACTTTCCCGTCACAAAATGCTCCGACGGCGTCGCAGTTAACCAGTGATGCCGTCACCTTGTACTTCAGCAGCTTGAGTGTCTCGATTCTTGACTTGGCCATTTTCTTCGTATATCCGCGCCTTTTCGTCCAAATAAGTGCCATTACAGCAATTTGCCTTCAAGAGACCTAAAAAGTGAAAAGGAACGATATTAAGTAATAACGGATACAAAAGTGATCAAATAAGGGCTTAAATGACCCCTCAAAAAGGTACATTTTAAAACCTTATCATAAACTCAAGGAATGGATGATCAAGGTGAAGGAAGACACCAAGATGAACATACGCAACCAAGATGCTGCCATTAAAAACCTTGAAACGCAAATCGAGCAACTAGCTAAAAATCTTGAGATAAGTAATGCTAAAGCTATTGCCTGCAATGCCATTTTTGCGCAATGATCCGTCTGGAATTAACTACCTGAAAGAGGATGACAAATCATAATACGACAAGGGCCTGCCAAGCCAACTTCCTGAGAAACTGCAATACCAGGAAAGTTTTCTTCTTCCATGCACTATTGGTAATATTAAGATTCCTGCATTAGCTGATTTGGGGGCAGGGGTAAATCTTATCTCTACCACTTTATTTGATAGAATAAAACTTACCAATTTAAAAGAAACAACGATTATGATAGAAATGGCTGATTTCTCTAAAGCCGTACCAAGGGGAATCGTGAATAATGTGCTTTTGAAAATTGGAAAATTCTTTTTCCCAACTGATTTTGTGGTTATTGACATGGGAAAGAGGGAGGCTTACAACTTAATTGTTGAAAGAACTTTTCTAGCCACTTGTAAGGCTCAAATTAAGGTTTTCAAAAAACAAATTTCTTTGGGAACAGAAAATGAACAAATAACTTTTAGTATGAAAGAGCATCTAAAACCTAAAATTGGAATTTCAAATAATGTTGATATGGTTAGTGTTCAATCTCTAGACCCACCTCTACATTTCAATCCTATTACTAATGATAGTAGTGAGCATGTTGATAATTGCAAGCAGAAGCAGGGAAAGGTTGTCCAAGACATTGAAGAAACTCCTATTCCAAACAAACAATTCCTTGACCCGATATTAATCAAGGATAACGAATCGGTGATAGCTTGGCCCCCATATAATCATTTTCGAGAATGTGAAAGTAAGGCGAATGAATGGATATACCCTCACAAGGGTGAGAGACACGATATCAAATTAGCATTAGAAGATTGGTACAAAATAAAATTCGGGAACTCAAAAATCCATAGGGGACTGGTTAAGCAGTATAAGTATAATCATCTCACTGACACAATAAATGGTGAAAGATCTAGCATAATTGTAACCAGTAGTCTTATTGCTGAAGATGATGACCGGGAAAAACCTTGTGATGAATGGGTTTCACAAAAATTTGGAACATATGGCATCCGTAATACTGCAAGGAAAAAGGGATTCAACAAATATATGAATGAATGCCAGCGTGTTGAGGAAGTCGGACAAGTCCAAAGGCCCCTATAGAACCCCGCGGCTCTGAGTCTAACTTAAAGACTCATAAATAAAGAAAAGTGCTATTTCGGGAGACAACCCGAATTATCTCTTTCTTTTGTTTTATTTCCATTTATGTTGGGTTTTGTGTTTTCTAACCATTTTTGTAGGAAACGAGGAAGAGATTGTTGCTGATGTTGCTGATCTGATCTTATTTACGGCGTAACTCTTCTTTGTGGTTACGCCGTAACCAACCTTTTGCAGCAGAATTATTAGACGTATTACCAATTACGTCGTAATACTATCTCAATGGTTACGCCGTAACCATTCTCTTTGCAGCTTATATCAGGTTTTGCCAGTTACGGCGTAACTCCCTCAAAAGAGTTACGACGTAACATTCCTCTGCTTTAATTCTTTCATTTTAAAACAAAATAACCTTGTATTAGTATTTTAAATGAACTTTGTGGGTGTGTTCCCTATAAACCCTCACGAGACTTCACTCGTCCACTTGGGACACCAAGTGGTTTAAAAGGCTTGTTGCATATGCTAAAAGCAACCGTGATTCCTACGAAAGTGAGTTAGTTTTGTTTTTCATTTTTCATTTTTTTTTCTTTTTAGAATTATGTTTGTCGGTAGTGTGATTTTAGGGATTGAAGTTTGTTCATGATGCATTGATGCTTATGCGAAGGCACGTCTCTTTTTCGTGGGTCTTCTTTCTTTATGGAGCAAACTTCAGGGAAGTTCTCGCTCTAATTCTACTTTTCTCTTCAACTTTATTTAATGCTTAATACAAAAGGACTTTGTACAATTCAAGTGGGGGACATGAGTAGAATTATCTCTTGATCAATATTTTGCCCTCGTTTTTCTAGTTTATTTTAAAAAATTATGCCATTTTTGAAAATTTTGACATGTTTTTCTTAACCTAACTAGATTAGACCTTAGCCGAGCACAAACAACCCTTGATATTATATGGTGAGATTAGCCTTATACATTTCCAATATTTTACCCAAAATCCAACAAAATATGAGTGTGCCGGTAGGTTGTAAATTTTAGAACTTGGCCTTTGCATCATTTCGAGACCATATACGAGTTATGTTGAGTTAGCTCAATGTATTTGGACTTTTCAGTTTTAAAAGGTAATATTCTAGGATTATCACCCAAATAGCCTACCATTATGTGTCTATCGAGTAGTCACCTCGACTTCTCAACCCCCATGTGAAACCCTTTAGTTGCACTCACCTTTAGTGCAAGATACCCCTATATACACCCATCTGAGCCATTCCTTTCATTTTGTCAACCCAATTTATTGTTTTGATACACCTATATACTTTAGCCTACCCTGTAGTCTTTATTTGTGATTGGGAAGCCATCATTTGCCTAAGTTCAAGGTTCAAGTGGAAAGGTTCGGGAATCACGCTTTCGTGGACGACATATTCCTGAAGATCATTGAGGACCCCCCGAATTCCCATTGTTCATTTCAAGTGGGGGGATATTATGTTTTGTTATCATAGTTATGATTAAAAAAAACGAAAAAAAAAAAAAAAACTTGTTATGTTATTCAGTTATTGTAAAGTGCGATGTTATAAGCATTATATTATGAGCTTTATAGATTTAGTATCGAGGAGGCCACCTCGGTCACATTCGAAGATTTGAGTTGGTAATTATGCCAACAGTTGAAGAAAATGTAGCGTGCCCATCACGACATCCTCTAATGACACACCCACCTTGCATTTCATGATCCTATTTCTTGACTTCAAGCTTGAACTTTGGGTGAACGGTAAGTGGTGATGACTTGGTTATAGATTTAGACTACATGCTTGTTTTTTATTTTACACCAATTATATATCCCATGTCTTATCCTACCCTTTAGTCATGAAGCGTGTCTAGGTGATGCAGCGAGCAATCTTTGGTGTCTTTGCCATGGATTTGGTCATGTATCACTGATTTTGTCCACTTCGCCATGACATGTTAGTAATGACGAGTCACCCCTTAACCTTTGTCGTGTCTACTCATATTGCCTTCGAGAATTGTTTAGCCCTTAACTCTAGTGGTGGAGATTTGTGTAACCGCCAAGCTTATGATAGAATACATGCTATGACTGTGCGATTGAGTGATCACCCCAAAATTGACACTTAGAATAGTTGAGAGATTTGAGTGTTTTGTTCCCCTTTCGTGAGGTGTTCGGCTTTTTCTTATTCTAGCATAAGGGATTTGTAAACTTATATTTTACAGGTTATGGGAGATATCTTTTTAGGAATCTTTCTAATAAGGTCTACTTGAGGGAAAGTAGAGTTCAAGTGGGGGGATATTTGATAACATCAAATAGTCCTGAATATTAAGTGTCAATTTCCCCCGATAATGCTTGTAATTTATATCATTTATATAGATTTACGCTTGTTTTTCATTGTTTTCCACTTTCAGGTAAATTACGAGCATTGGAGCTAAGGAGACGTGGAACTGGAGAAATATCAAAAGATTCATCATAGTATGCTGATTTTGAAGAAGTTACGGCGTAACTCTTCTCTCACATTACGCCATAACTATTGCGTGACTCAGAATACCAACTTATCAGAAGGTTACGGCGTAACTCTTCCCAAAGGTTACGACGTAACTAGATTAGGTCAAATGAGGATCCACGCCGCTGATAACTACGCCGTAACTATTGTAACAACTACGGCATAACCAAGTTTAATAAAGACTACGGCGTAACCACTAATAAGGTTACGCCGTAACTAGCAGATCTAGTGCAAAATACGAAGAATTGAAGGTTACGGCGTAACTCTTATTATAGTTACACCGTAACCCATATCTGGCCTATAAATACCCACGAATTCCAGCATTTCTAATCATCACATTCCACACACAACAATCAGAGAACGTGGGAAAAAGCTAAAGGAAGGTCCGGAGGAGTATACGGAGCTGTCTCCAAGGGAGAAATCACTCCCCTACGATAACCATTAGCATTTTATATTTTCTTTACTCTCAATTCATGTATTTCGTACCTTTGAATATTGAATTGGTTTGTATGATTAGTATGAGCAGCTAAGCACCTCTTGGTGCTGGCCTAGTTATGATTCCTTAATTGTTTTGTCTATGTTTATATTACTTCCGCATAATTATTTCTAAGTGTATGCATAAATAGTTTATTGGTAGCCACCATTGGTTTGGTAGTTTTGAATGGCGGTAGAGGCCAATTGCCTAGGAGATATGACCAATTGACCCTAGGTGAGCGGACTGAGACGGGAAGGGTAAGATATGACCAACTGACGACCCTTTCTACTTGTGCGATTTGACCAACTGATCACCTACCGTTCGGATGAACTTAAGAATTAGGGGGTGAGTGTCTAAGTTCCTAACGGCCGGGCACTCACTATTATAAATCTAGCATGTAGCGTTACTTAATGACTTGGCTTAGGGGACCGGAACAAGGACTTATGAGGGGACACCGACTTCTCCGTGGTGGCATCTTTGCTGATAGGCTAGGGCGAATTGACCAAATGCTGTCTTCTCGACTTTGACCCCACCTGAAGTAATTGGAAGTAAGTAGATGTAGTCATAACTAGCTAGGAGGATTAACTAGGTTAGCACCACTCTCCTCTATTGATTTACCTTTACCTTTTATTTGTTGTGACACCTGGACTTAGTAATAATCCATCACACATAGCTCTTGGGACGACCTCGGTTTTACCGATTACTACACTACACACGACCGGTTACACTGCCCGTTAGTGCACTAGGGTAGACCATAGGTATAACGAGTAATTATAAATATTAAAACCTGGTCAGTAAAACCTGCATCAGTAGTCCTTTATCCATCTTACAAAGGGCGTTGTGGAACCCATAGGCTCCGAATAAAGACAATTGTAAGGTGGCATGTAAGTGGGGGCAGCATTGTACGGGTAATAGTTTGGAGGTACTCCGACAGGGTTTTGATTAGCGTAAAAAGGGTAAGTCGTAGGCATAAAGGATGGGTGGCTTCCCACAGGGAATGGAGGGTACACCATGGGTTGCCCGTAGGGCATGCAATAAGGTTGAGGAAAGTTATGGTTGCTAGTTTGCCTGTTAAGTGGGGGTTAAACCCCACGGGGATAAGATTGAGTCTGAAATGGAGGGTACATACCATGAGAAGGAAGATTTCTTCCCTCATTAATTTGAGGTGGATTTCCTTCTACGCCGGATGCATGAGAAGGCTGCAACGGAACCCCTGCTTCAGTTCTCCCCAGGTGGGCTGCCAATAACGGTGGTAAGTTAACCTCCGTATTTTCCCTTCGATGACTCCTCCCATTGGAGCCTTCTATTGTTCCTTCTCTTCTAGTCGGAGCCCTCTCCGGAACCTCTTCGAAACCCACCGATCTTCTACTTGGCATTCGACTTCCAGGAGACCCTACCCTCAGTACTGAGCGAGTAGCCCCAGGAGTAGAGGGTCTAGTTTCCATCTCGATCTCTTCGTCATACTCATCACTAGTGTATTCCAACTCCCTTCGCATTTCTACATTTCGAGTCTGCCTTCTGCGATCCCTTAACAAAGACTCCAGTGTTTCGAGGTTAGCTTCAATGAACGCAGGTCTGATAACTGGTTCTGGGTTGGCTGATGTCGAAGCATGGTTATTTGGGGTTACTTCTGGATGAGATCGTGTTGTGAAAGTGGAAGCGGTTATTGGGGGAAGGTTGTTAGGTTCGTTGACTGGAATTGGTGTCAAGTTTGAGAATCCCTGCGGGGGAGTATCCTCTCTCCCTTGATTCATGCCCTGAAAATAGTGAGTGTGATTGACTAGTTGTAATTTTGGAATTAACGTGACCAATTGTAGCGAGTCCCATGGATGGCGCCACTGATTGTACAATAAATCGTATGACCAGGCCTTCGATGGTGATCGAAGGGTATGAGGGTGTTATGCTTGCACCAAACTTATAGCCAATCTGCAATAAGAAATAGAAGACACTTCGTTAAGTGATTGCGCAGGGGTTGGACCCTGCGATCCACCTCCGGCGTGCGAGTAAGTATGTGTTAAGTTATGTAGGTAATGTAAAGAGAATGTCGTGTTGAATGAACATACCATCAGTAATGACTCATCCAATCTATTTATGGGTAAAAAAATAGGCTTGAAGAGTGTTTGCACATGTTTCGGAGATCATGGGAGCGTCCCATGATTTAAGGGTTCATCTCCACTCTCTCTGTCTTGGCGGAAAAGCTAAGGAGATAGTGGGAACGTGGGTTGGACCAAGTCAGGTTCTCCTTTGTCTTAGTGTTTCCAAGGTTAGACCCCGAAGGGCTTAGTCTTTCAATTGACGACTTCCCAACTGGTAACCATGTCAATGATGAATGATTTTACGTCATCGATGACTTAGGAAGATTGACTTAGTCCTTCGTCATAAAGATTCGACTGAGGCCAAAGGGGTGTCCTTCGACTTGATTGGAGGCTACGTCATCATGCTACATGGAGCAATTCCCGTCCTCAGGTTGTGGGACCGAGTAATAAATTAGCTTTTACGAAATATCATAAGTTTAAATGAGTCATGGGGTGTTTAAATTAGCTTTATATGAGGGAAGTGGCTCATGAGCTTATGTTATTTCAAAACGTAAAGCATGAAATAGTTTTTGAATTAGCTTATACTTATACTGTTTCTAAATACAATAAGCTCACCAGTGTTTCACTTTCGGCTTATGACGGTAAGATGACTAAAATGACATGTTTGAAACTTAATGGTATTTTGTGTGCGTAAAGTGTAAAGTTTATCCTTTTATAAGAGCATGTACAATGCATCAAGTCTTGATGCATTTAATGCATAAAACATTTAGTGATTAAAGTTTGAAGCAAAGATTTGAGTTTTATCAAATCTTTGAAAAAGCGTTTTTTAAAGCTTTGATTACAATGCAAAAAACTCTTTTAAAAAACTTATTAAAGTAGTAAAAAAATTTCTATCACTTGACTCATTGTGGATGCTCTAACTTATAAACATATTTTATCGACTGCATGAAAGACAAAAGCTTTAGCCATCGCTATCTGTATATGTTGTCATAATAGCCACCAACTATAGTGTTTGAACTTGTAAATTTTTGTTGTCATAATAGCCACCAACTATAGTGTTTGAACTTGTAAATTTTTGAACTTGTAAATGGGAATTTTATGAGAGTTGATACAAGAAAGTAGATCAATTACACATTTTCTTTTCATACTTTTAAAATATGCGTAAACTTTTTATTAGTTTATTAACATTTAATAATATGTAAAATTTAGTTACATTAATAAGTGTGAAAAAAACTTTCTAAACAATATATTTTTCACATTTAAAATTATATATAAAAAAAAATCATACTTTTAAGTGTGAAAAAATTGAAAACGTTCACATTTGTAGGTGTGAAACTCATTTATAGCATGTGGAGAAATCGAGTGTTACAATTAACTTCATTTCACACTTAAAAATATGAATTTTTTATACAATTTTAAGTGTGAAAATTTATTGTTTTACAATTTTCTTTACACTTATTAATGTAACTAGTTTTTATATATTATTAAATATTAATAAACTAATAAAATTTACGCTCTTTGACGAGTGCCCACACTGGTAAATGAGAGGGTCGTGACTCGTGAGTGCCCACACTAGTAAATGCGAGGGTCTATACAAAGACTTCGTACCTTATTTAATATTCCAAGTTTTCCAACAATAATATTGAAGCAACTTACCACCAAATGAATTAATGGTAACGTATCAAACCTCTTCATACTTGGTATAAGGGTTCAAGCATCGTTTTACACATTTAAGGGTGGTAAAAAAAGTCAGAAACAATCACATAAGTAAGTACCTTAGATCAGTTAACCCGTGTATGAGTCAAAAGATTAACCCTTTCCAAGTAATGGAAACAGAGAAAACATCTTTAATTCGTTTACCATGTAATCTTTAATTTGCATTGATAATGGCTTTTGGTCGTGGGATTGGCGTAGACCGGTTAATGTTGGGAGATCGCTAGCTGAGTTCAATAATCTCTTGGGCAAAATTAGCTCTTTGGACATTGATGAGAATGGCGTATTTGGTTAGTTTCCAATGATGGTAGCTTTTCAGTGAGTATCGTAAGGAAGTATATAGATGATTGCATGCTCCTAATATGCTTCCATGCACAAGGTGGTATAAGATAATTCATAGGAAGGTTAAGATTTTATGTGGCGTTTGTTTCTGGATAGACTTCCCCATCATCTTAACTTGTCATCTCGAGGTTTGGATATTGATTCGACAATGTGTCCGTTATGCAATGAGCATGTGGAGTCGAATGCCCATGCTTTCTTTTCTTGTGATACAACTTCTAATGTTTGGAGGCTTGTCCGTGCTTGGAGCGATTCAAGGTTCCCGATTTTGAACACTTGTGAGGATTGGGATTCCTAGTTTGTGTCTTGGCGTGCTTCAAAGGAGTCGAGAGATCGGGCTTATGTCATTTTTGCTACAACATGTTGGATGCTTTGGCGCTTTCGGAATAACGTCACTTTCAAATCTCAAGTTATAAGGAAATGTGATACTTTTTATAATATCCGTTTTTTTTTTTTCCTTTTGGTTAAAGTTTAGAGGTAAAATTTGTAGTAGTTGGATTGATTGGCTGAAATCGCATTTGTAATTGCTAGCGCTTTATTACATCACCGTTCCAAGAAAAAAAAAAGCCCCCTCAAAATTATGTCAACTAACCTCTTAAACTTCTTAAATTCTAGTCTTTCAGTCTCAAAATTCTTGTTCACATTTTTTTAGATGTCCCAAGTTAATTGTCTACTACTAAAAATAGATAGGAAAATTTAATGTACATCACCCTTTACTTATATTATTATTACAAACTTAATTTTTTTTTTAATTAATTAAAGGTAAAACTATCATTTATTAAAAAAAAAAACTAGTAACAACTATGTTTTTTAATCTACACAATTTTTTTTTTGAAATACAATTATTTAGAATAAAGGGAGTAATCATTTAAACTTACTATATAACCACCTAATTTTGAAAACTAACTTTAGAATACTTAGAAAAGCCATGTGCATCTTTTTTTGTGATCCAATATGGATTAAATCTTGGCCGGGAGTCAAGTCGATCAAAATGTACGTTCTTATTGGAGTAAATTTATATGCCTACTTAAGGGACCAACAAGCATATCATATTTGCACACCATAAACATTCCTAGCAAACACAAACTCATCTCTTTATCTTTCATTTTCATTATTTCCCATGGATTTCCTTAAACACACAACCATTCTCTCTATATTGGCCGGGATTTCCTTAAACACACAACCAATATGGATTAAATCTTGGCCGGGAGTCAAGTCGATCAAAATGTACGTTCTTATTGGAGTAAATTTATATGCCTACTTAAGGGACCAACAAGCATATCATATTTGCACACCATAAACATTCCTAGCAAACACAAACTCATCTCTTTATCTTTCATTTTCATTATTTCCCATGGATTTCCTTAAACACGCAACCATTCTCTCTATATTTTTCACCATCATGTCAATTTTAATGTTCGTGTTTAGACATCTAAACAAAAGAGCCATTATCCCCACAAACTGGCCTGTTCTTGGTATGATACCAGGGGTTCTTGTAAACTCCCATCGAGTGTTGGATTACATGACTGATGCTCTCATACATACAGGGGGTACCTTTATGTGGAAAGGCCCTTGGTTCGCTAAAATGAACATACTCTTTACTAGTGACCCTTTAGACTTCCAACATGTTCTATGCAAAAACTTCATTAATTATCCCAAAGGTGATGAATTTCGTAAGATCTTCGATATCTTAGGAGATGGAATCTTTACTTCTGATGGTGAGTTATGGGAGACCCATCGCAAAGTCACTATGTCGTTACTTAAACATCCTAAATATTCAAGTTTTCTAGAAAATATAACTTGGAACAAGGTGGAAAAGGGTCTTCTACCAAAACTTGACTCCGTTTGTGGACAAGGCATAGAAGTGGATTTGCACGATATATTTGAAAGGTTCTCTTTCGACAACACATGTGAAATAATCTTAGATCACGACCCAAAAAGCTTGTCTATTGATTTTCCTTACGTTGCATGTGTGAAGGCGTTTTTGCATGCTGAAGAAGCTCTCTTGCAAAGACATATTGCACCAAGAAGCTTTTGGAAATTGCAACAACTTTTTAGAGTGGGGAATGAGAAGAAGTTGAGTGATGCATGGAAGACTTTTGATGATTTCTTATTCACGTGCTTAGCTAAAAAACAAAATGAGTACAGCACTATGATTTGTGAGCAACAAGAGAAAGGCTTCTTATTGCTACCAACTATACTACGAGAGATCAGGGATAAATATGGAAGGTTTGGGGATCCTACTAAACTTTTGAGAGACACCATATTGGGTTTGATGGTTGCAGGAAAAGATAGCGTTAGTAGCGCTTTATCTTGGTTCTTTTATATCCTTGCACAAAATCCGAACGTCGAAGATAAGATTTTAGAAGAGCTTTATGTACATCTGGGAGCGAATGTAGGTGAGAGATGGAACACCACAAAGTTAGGCGACATGATTTATATTCATGGAGCTTTATGTGAATCTTTAAGGCTTTTCCCACCTCTTTCACTTAACCACAAATCTCCATTACAACCTGACATCCTTCCAAGCGGTCATAAAGTCGACCAAAATACGAAAATCATTTTATCTTATATTATTCCGTGGGAAGGATGAAATCAATATGTGGAGAAGACTGCATGGAGTTTAAACCGCAGAGGTGGATTGCTAAAGGATGAGGAATCAAACATGAGCCATCTTACAAGTTCTCGACATTTAATGCTGGGCCGCGATCTTGCTTGGGTAAAGACATGTCTTTTTGTCAATTAAAAATAGTGTTAGCTACGATCATTTACCATTACCACATTGAGGTCGTGGAAGGTCATCGTGTGCTACCAATAGATTCTATGATACTTCAAATGAAGGATGGTCTCAAGGTGAGACTGACCAAAAGAAGTATTTAAAGTGAACTAATAAAGTCCTCATGTGCATTTATGTAGGACGTGCAATAAAAGGTAATATTTTCTTTTGACAAGGATTTTGTTGCTTGACTGATTCAAGACATCGTTGTTTATTTCCTATTTCTTGTATGTTTGGGTCTTAGAAGTATTTAAGTTAGCGGCCAGTTTGCGGACCATGCATGGACGTGTGTCCTCTATATATCTTTTGGTATTTTGTAGTTATTTCGTGTACTATTTGAACCTATATACTTTAGTAGTTTATATTGCAGAAAATATTTCCCTTCCTTTCTGAATTAACCTGATTATATTGCCAAATTTCATGATAAAGAAGCTTGATGTCTTGAATGGATTGAACTGACATTGATAAAAGTATACCTGCCTATTGCCTTATTCGTTACCAACAACAAAATGTTGAATACTGTTGGTTTTTTCCAGGATGCGAGACCAACCTCTATGCAATACACGATTCCTGTTTGACATGCTTCTGGTTCGAATTTGCTGCACAAGACAGAAGGGTTGTTTGGGACAGCGTATAAGTTACAGAAAGTAAGAAACTGAAAGTGTAAAACAATGTGTATATTGATTTAATTGAGTGAGTACATCATTTTACAGGCCCTATGCTATATATATACATATGAAACGTTGCAAGAGAAACAGTTATGCCGTTTCATCAGGGATTACACCGGTTCAATGATAACTGCCATCATTTAACCGTTTCTAACCTATAGACACATGAGCCTTATTTACATAACTGCTTGACTGTGGCCCAAACATTCACCCATTAAAACTAATACACAAACTAATCTCTCGATTTTGTTATTAACGCTCAACACTTCCCCTAATAACAAAATCTCACAAACACAGTCTTCTTACTCTTTGCTTCCTTCTCCATGGATTCCTTAATGTTGCAATCTTCATCTTTCTTGAAACCAAATGTGCCTTTTCTTGACTTTGCCTTGCCCCGAGTCCACTAATGCTTGGTCCTGTCTTTTCCTTGGCATCTTCTTGTGCCATTATTCCAGTATGTTGGAATTCATTGCCACTTCATAGTAGCTTCCTAAAAGACTCAAGTGCCTTCCGTAGCACTCCTCTAAACCATCCACATATTCTCTTGGGAAACCCATTGCATTGGCTACCTTAGTCCATTTGTTTTTCCTAACAACTTGGGTGTGACCACCCATTCCCTTCACAGTGAGATAAAGGTCTAAAAGACAAATTTGTATTCCATTAATCTTAACGGGCATGAGTCGTTCTGCTACTTTCATGTAGTCCTTATAGAACCATGCCATAAACCTCTTGAAGTAGTTTTTCACCACATCTCTATATTCAACATTTATTCTCTGATTGCAAACCATTGTCATGAACCCAATGAGACTTTCAATTTCACATGTAAATGATACCTTGTTTTCATCCGAATCAAAAGCCTCTTTTCCTATTGCGTCTAGCCTTTCTTGTCCCTCCACGCAGCCTACATCATTGCTGCCAATGCTTTCGTTGCTGCTGCATTCATCCCCTTCAGTCATACCATTTATGTTTTCGTCTTCAATTTGAATTGGCCTCTCCCACGATCCTCCAACCTCGCTCTGATACCACTGTTGGTTTTCCAGGATGCGAGACCAACCTCTATGCAATACACAATTCCTATTTGACATGCTTCTAGTTCGAATTTGCTGCACAAGACAGAAGGGTTGTTTGGGACAGCGTATAAGTTACAGAAAGTAAGAAACTAAAAGTGTAAAACAATGTGTATATTGATTTAATTGAGTGAGTACATCATTTTACAGGCCCTATGCTATATATATACATATGAAACGTTGCAAGAGAAGCAGTTATGCCGTTTCATCAGGGATTACACCGGTTCAATGATAACTGCCATCATTTAACCGTTTCTAACCTATAGCCACATGGGCCTTATTTACATAACCTGCTTGGACTGTGGCCCAAACATTCGACCCATTACAACTAATACACAAACTAATCTACTGATTTTGTTATTAACGTTCAACAAATACTTGATGTCTTGATGATCAATTGGCCATCCCGTACACTCTCCATTGTTTTTATCCATTTTTTCTTTTATGTGTGAATGCATACACAAGGTTTATCATTATGGTTTTTAGAGAAGAATGCTGAGGATCTTGAGGAAGGTATTCAGGTTTGCTATCAGATGATGAGTTTTAAAGGAGGCTTAACTATGCTAATTCATGAAAACATTTTAACATAGATGATTTCAAAGAGTTATCGTGCTTAGAGGTATTGGAAGTGATTAGCAACCTAAATCCTTGTACTCCTGTTGTCTAGAGATATGATGTGTTGGGATTTATGAACTAATTATCATATAATAAACACATAATCATCATGAGTACGCAACGGATAAAAGATCATATAGTGTACATAATTAACCTGAAAGAAAACATACATTGTTAGCTTCCAAATTATTCAAGAACGTGATCAAGAAATCAATAAACCCTAAATTAGGGTTTATAGCAAATCGTCCCTAGTGGGATTCGAACACCAAACCACCAAAATCCTAAATTGGATTCTCTACGATCTTGCACGCACGTATTGTTAGCGATTCAATTAGAATGCTAGTTCTTATATCACAATAACAAGCTTAATCACTTTGATTTCGTTCAAAGTCAATTACAAATCCCTTTGTAATTCAATCAACTAGGACAAAAGAGGAGAAGAGAAGTGAAGAAAAAGCTAGTTAGGGTTTTCATGAGATCACAAACAATAAATACAAGGGATTGTATTAATAGTTTATTATCTTGGAGTCCAAGTTTCACTTGGATTCCTCCTTTGGAACCCATAACCGATCGGCACCCTAATAAAGAGGGGTTCTAGAACCTTCTCTTTATTTAATTACACTCTAGTCCTCTTATGTAATATTTAAACCACCGTTAACTAACTTACGTTAAGTAACCTTTAATGTAACGATCATTAGTTAGGTTTTATAGTGAAATAATAATTAATATATGGATAAAAGCCATAAATACTTAACGTACTTACAAAAAAAAACTCATTCTACACACTATGCTTTTTTTATTATCATTGTTCTTACTAAACTTCGTATTTTTTTTCACTATACATAACCAAAATGATTTGATAAGGGTATTTTAGTCATTTCTCACATCTTCATCTTCAACCTCTATTATAACCCATTTTTGGTGAGACTCCGACGAAGCCACGGCTGAATGAACAAAACCAACTCCACTAATTAAACATTAAAACATACCAGCGTTATTATCATGCTTTACTACTTGAACCATAATAATATGCATTACCAGCAGGACAACATCATATGCGAATTCTTCTACAATAGAAACTAGAATCTAAGCATGTAAATCAACACTTCATCTTTCTCTTAAGCTTCTTAGCCATTTTGAAAATGTGGGTTTGCAAACAACGTCATACTCGATCAACATGGGTATGACGTGAAATGGTGAAGTGAAAATGGGTTTTGAAAACGTTGATGACATGAAAACCTTTTTAAAAACTTGGTTTGACGTGAACTTCCATACTCGAGTATACCTTTTTTATCGAGTATGGCGTTCAAAACGTGGGTTTTGAAAATGTCATACTCGATCAACATGGGTATGACGTGAAACAACGTTGATCGAGTGTTTGTAAGCATTATACATTTATAACGTGAAACGGGTTTTGTAACCATTCGAGTGTTTGCAAACACAGAATTATCAATGTGAAATAGGTTTTGCAACTAACAGTTTATTATACAAAGAGATCGTCTTTGAGTTTAATATAAAAAAAGATAGTTTTCGAGTTTGACTACCATATTTACGTGAGAATCTTAATATATTAGTGTTCGAGTTTAACAAAAGATAATGGGTCCCGTGCTTTTGAATGGCAGTGGTTACATTACGGACAACAAAAGAAGATATAATAAAGACTTTTGAATGACAGCAAAGGGCTAAAGAAGAAATTTATGGCTCTTTCAAATATAATGTGTGGGCCCGATATGTATAATGAAAAAAAATACGAAGTTTTATAAGAACAATGATAATAAAAAAAAGTATAGTAGTAGAATGAGTCTTTTTCGTAAGTATGTTAAGTATTTATGGCTTTTACCCTTAATATATTACTATAATATATAAATTACAATAATTGAGTCTCATACGGACCGCGTGCGATCCCATAGGCTTTAATACATTAAGGACATACGTGATCGAAACATGTTCACAAACTAACATGATGGGCAAAACAATCTTTAACAAAAACTGGTTATGAACTTATCCGAAACAGGTCCTAAAAAAACTGACCCATTTAGAACTGAGACTGGTCCTAGACTTTCAGACAAAACCGGTTTAGAACCGGACCTATACCAGATTAAAATGAAACTGGTTTTAGTCCATTTTAGGACTCAACATGACTCAAAACCATTTCTTGTTTCGGTTTTCAATTTTTTCAACTATTTTATGCACAATTATTTAGTTTTACTTAAACAATTACACAAACTGTGCATAATGCTTTAGTTATAAAAATCGAGCTATAGTAAAAATTCTAACTTGAGCTATCGTAAATAAGTATTATTGCTCAACTTACTTGGATCATTGCTGTCTATAATAGCTCCATTCAGCAACCTTTTTTTTTTTTTTTTTTTTCTACAACAACCAGCCAATCTTGAATAACCAACATAGCTATACCGTATGAAGTTCAAGACTGATCACATATTTATGAAGTGAATAAACTGCATAAAATATTACTTGCCTTGCTAAGAAAGTCACTTAAGTCGTAACTTTGCGTGTGTTTTTTAGAATAATGATATTATTTTCAATAAAGGTTACATTCAGCTGGACATTTATTGGATGCTTGTCTCGAAAGGGTTAAGCCATTTGAAGCCAAGCAAAGGCTATCGTATCCTGATGGGTATGAATATGATTAAACATGCTACGCGTAATTTAGTTTTCTATAGGTTCCTCAACTCATGAACTTCTATTAGAAGTGTACGTACACAAATTTTTAAAAAATGCCTTTTCAAAAAGAATTTTCGTAAATGGTCTTTATAGTATTTGGTTATCATTAGAGCATCTACATGTTGGAAATGTATATATTTACAAACATGTGAATGTCTGGATTCGAACTCGTGATCACGGGATTGCACACATTAGCGAATGAGAATTAAAGTTAATAATAAATGTTTATGTTTACGATTAATTATTGCACATTAAGTCCGGTTAACGATCGTTAAGTATTTAACGGAAAAATGACTAACGTCCGTTAAAATGAAAAGAGAAGGACTAGAAATGGAAGACTTGGAAAAAGTTATGGGTTCTCTTTGGGCTTGTCTACATGGCCGGCCAAAGGGTAATGGGATTCAACCCAATACCTAACTTGTTCCCAAAGTTTACCTACTAGTATATAAAGAGGGTTAGGTTCTAGGGTTTCATACACTTGTGCATTGAATTAACCCTAGATCTCCTCTCCTCTCTCTAGTCTAATATTCGTCCAAGCACCCCATTTGTAAGGGAGTTTGGTTTCGTTTTTCTTAAACGAGGACTTGTGTTAGATCTAGCAATCGCTTGATTCGCTGGTTAATTCGTGTGTACAAGAACGTGGTTGTAAGACATTATTCTTACACCAATAAGTATTTTTTTTGTTTTGCTTTGCTCGAGGGTTGTTTTGCTTTGCTCGAGGGATTTGACATTCGAAGAGGTACGCTACGCATACTTTCGCTAATTATTTATTTGTTATGATCTTTAAGTCTTCCGCTATGTACTCTTGATGTCTATATGTTTATTGTATGTTTTATATATCATAAACTCAACAGTGGCATCACGAGCCTTGTATAACAAGTAATTAATTACTGAAACACATAATTAAAATAAACATGAATGTGTTATTATTTGTATGCTTAGATCTAGGGTTTGCAAAACCTAAACCCTAATTTTGAGGGGGGCGTTTTATTTGGTGCCCTAATTAGGGTTTTGTAAACTATTGTTCTAATTGGATTAGAAACCCTAAGATGCATGCAACTTTATGTGTATATGCGTAACTTTGATTTATTTGCATTAATTGTTAAGTGTAATTTTATGTCCATGATAATTATCTGCATGTTTTATCATGGATCTGCTTTTATTGTATGTCTTTCTTGTTTAAGTGATATACACTAAATTTTGATAGATCTAAAATTGGGGAAGACCTCAATAATTATTAATTTAATCAATTATGTGCTATGTGGTATGTATTTAATTTTGACTTGCGCAATCGATGAATCGATGCATGTGGTTCACCTTGTACATAGATGAAAACGGGTGAAAGTCTTAATTAAATATATCCATATTGTCAAATCTAGAATTGGTTATTAATAGGATTTATCAAAACGTTTGCATGTGGCTAGATGATATGCATGACTTTTATTTGTTATGCATTCATTGTTTATTTGTTTATTTTTATAAATACTTGCTTGTTTGTTATGTGAAACAAGGGTATTTTTACAAGAAAAATAAACTGACCTAAACAATGGTGAAACATGTATTTTTAAGAATAGTAATCATAATCGTTTAATTGATTGATGACTTTGGTACAAATGGTCTGAAAGTCTCACCCATGAGAATGAACTAATAAAAGGGGTTTAAAGAAGTGCCAATACACTGAAAGGATGTCTAAGGTTGTGCTTTAGCGTGCACTGGTCCTCTCGCTCTGTAAGTTCGAATAGAGCTACTTAGTAAGCCATTAAATGTGCAAGCTCATCTTAAGGGCGAATTAGTTTTAATTCCATGCACCACTATGGTGGTAATTATCCGAAACACTAAGTGTTTACACTTATGCAAAAGTACGGTATAATGGATGATAATTAACACTAAATTCCTTGATTGGTGAACCCAATACCTCAATTGAAGTTTGATGATGAAAAGCTTATACATTAAAACAAGATATAAATGTTTTAATAAAAACTATGCTACAAAGATGAATGCATGACATCTTTGTACATATTTGATTTAACATCAAAAATATTACCCTTTAATTTAAGTTATATGCCATCCAACGAAACGGAAACACCTAAGATTACTTTTTATTTATGCGGAGATCGTGACTTAGAGCGTAATCAAAGGGTAAAATGTCCACGTGTCGTGAGAACGGGCATGGACGATTTTGCAGCTTCTTAAGTTGGACAACTTAATTGAGTTAGGCAAAGGGCAACTCAAGGCATACGATGGGATAAAACATGTTTACATGGCGATTGATATTGGCTATATGTAAATCCCATAAATCTAGGAATTGCAATTGAAATTGGCAATTGAGCAATACCTCTACCATTTTGTATAAGGTTCATTACTAGCAGATCAACTGACGTGATGAAATTATGACAATTTGGATCCTAGTTTTCAATAATAATTAATTGGTTATATGAATATGAACCTTGGGTATTTAATTGTTTATTGAAAAGGTTAATTATCGAAAATACTAAAATTGAATTTTGTAATTCTTTTGAATGTATAAATGCAACATTTAACCGTAAACGAGGTTTAGTCTTTGATTAGTAAATTGATCCATTCTAGCATTCAAAGAAATGTTTGATCGAGAATAATTTACCGATAAGACAAACGAAGTCTCTTTTCCATGAGAGAAGCATGAGACTCAATCCTATTCCTTTTCATGAATGAGAAAGGTATAATAGGAACATTTGAATTGTCTAAATTCTAATGTAACTCTTAGCAATGAATTGCACATCTTATTTTCCATTAAGATTTCATTACCCTCATCTGGTGAATGAATCCTTTGTAACAACATGAATGTTGGTTAACTGGAAAACATGTATATGAGTTACTAGATTAGAAGCGAGACTAATTACCGCAAAAATTGATAAAAGGCAAACTAGCATATTTTTATCTAGTTGTTTTGCTTTAGCCTTTAAAGGTACTATATACCAAGTATGGGATGGTAGGCTGTTGAGGAAGAAATGGCATACCCAATTTTTCGAGTTAATAACATTGATGGATAACCTATCATTCATATAGTAGAATACACCTTTTAGTACCTTAGTAATGATTACGTATGGTTCTTCAAAGGTGTAGGAAAGTAAAAAGCAAGCAAGTTGTTTTCACCGGTTATGCAACACTTACAATGTTGTCGATTCATGGGAGCATTTGTGTTGCATTATGAATAAGAAGTTGTTTTAATGATTTCTAATTCAGGGGAGTTACAAGCCTTATTTCCTGTGTAGTAACCAGATTATCTTCAAAGATAATTACTTTCCAATTGTAGACACTTATGTTTTTAAGGATTGTCATGCGCTTCCTTGCAAATCAATGTAGTCCTATATCTACTAGTTATATCTATGACACAAATCATATTAATCAAATAAACGAACGCGTATCGTGTTGTTTATATGTTACATGATATTGTTCCATGCACAAGTGGGAGAAATCTTTATTGTGTGCAAGGTACAATACATATTAATGTGATTTAAATGAATTCTCTTGACTGAAAAGTAAGAGAATAACGTTCTAATAGGAAGTATACATTTAAATATGTATGATTGCCCTATTAAGAACATGTGTCAAGATGATAACAAAGACTACTTTATTTTAAATATTTATGTCATTCAATATTTAAGAAACACTTGTAGTTACAATTTATGTTACGTGAGAACGTGAACTAGATTGTAGCCCAAGGTAAAATATCCACGTGTCATGAGAACGAGCATGGATGATTCTCGCAGGTTTCTTACATGGAATATTTCATGGAATGACATAATTAAATGAAGTAATCTAATACTACCTTGAATTTGAGTATTCGTTGAATGACTTAAATATATGTAGTAAATATTAACTTGAAATATGAATTGAAACCCGAGGTGGTGCTCATAATTACTTTAATTATAAATGTTTATGATTTTGTAAAGTCACAAACATGAAGTCTTTTAATACAAGACTTACAATATAAAGTAAGACGTTAACTTGCTATGTTTTAAGACATATGCATGAAGTCAATGAGTTGATCAATGACTTATAACGTATAGTGGGATTATAACTAATATGTCTTTTGACTTGGTCAAAAATAGTTGTGTTATAATACATGCAATTGACTTGGTAATTCTATTGTACCATTAAGTTTTACTTTGTTAGTAAATAGGTAAGCCAAAAGAGTAGATGATTATCTAAAATATTGTTAGATTTTCTTACAATATTAATTCTAAGGAAATACCATACTTTTATGGTATGTTCTGTTAGAAGAATCAAAATCTGTTGGCATTATTTGATTCAAGATAACTCTAGTTTCTTCCAAAAGTTATCAAGGTTAGTAGATTGAGTATAGATTGAATATACTCAATAAGACTCCAACCTAGAAGATTAATAAGACACCATTTGTTTATGGAATGTGATGAATCACATTAAGTCTTATAAATGAAGTTCAGAATTTGTTAAACTACTTATAGAGTGAGTTGTAACAAACTAATGTCAGGAACTGTCAATGTTTTTTGTAATATCCCAAAAGAGAACAATGTATTGCTGCTCTACTTGCTAAACTATTTAAAGGTAATCTTTAAATTGTTAAAGGCAAGTGGGAGTTTTGTTTAGATCTTGAAAGATTGAATTACAAAATACATAATCTTCTAAAATGCACTAGCAAATATCATGATGAGGCTAAACATGTATATGATAGACCTCAATATGATGGAATTGTCATTCATAGATCCGCAAGGATATCTCAGATATTTAATATGTTGAGGAATATGAGTTACAGGATCAAGGTAAGCCTGTTAATCATAATGATGAATTTACCAAATGTTGAATTGTGGAAAATCAATCATACTATGAATGTAGAGATGCTGTCCATAAAGATAATCAACTTTAGATACTTGATTTATCTTAATAATGAAAAAGAGTTTCTTCAAAGGGTGGAAACCCTAGTGGTTTAAATCTTTGTGTAGAAATCATATGGACAATATTGTACACATATTTAATGCATGTCTAGTGATAATAATATTAATCATATTTAAGCAATTAACTATGATTGAATATTCTTTCTAGATACATTAAATAGAAGTATAAAGATTATAATTGTCATACTTAGTTTCATTGATATGAAATTTTGACAATGAATGTCACAACTCTTTGTTGTGAAATTACTTTGCGAGGACGATGAGTAATACAAAGAAGTTTTATGAATTCAAATAATCCTTGATATGTACAAACTGCAAGAATCCATGAATGGATATATGCAAGCATCTAGGAGATGTTTCTTATGTTTAATATTAAATCCATGTTTGATTTAATAATTAAAATAAGATTGCTCATAATTATTCTTGAGAGCTAGTGGGAGTATTATTTATTTTTTCTTAAATCTTATATGTTGTATGGGAAACTACATTACACTTAAATTAAGTTTTAGTTGGGAATGAAACTTTGTTTGTAAGATTTAGAAATAATATATACAACTTTGGAATATATGTTTATTATTATAAACATATGCGGTAAATAAATGAGTCAAATATAACATGATGAATACATATCTTTGACAAGATACATGAGATCTTAAAGTTTAACTTGAAGATTCATCATGAACATCATGTTGTGTATAAAGTTGTTGTGTCATGCTTGATTACAAGATGATTTGACAACATTGAAAGTTGTTAGTGTAATAAATATTTTAAAGGAATATGTTTGGATTTATAATCACATTCCACAATCTGGAGATGCTCCTAGATTCTATGGATGATTATATGACAATTGTTTCATAATTGTCACTGCCAACAAACTTGAGTTTTGGTAGGCACCAACATTACACTATAACTGTTCAAAAGTTTACGGATATTTAAAGAGCATATTGTTGTACACAATGATGCTAGTATAATTGAGATGACACTCAATTCTAGTCACGGTATCCTTGTAGATGACCATGTTGACTAGTTATGCTCAACTAAGAGCATAGTTGCATTATACATTAAAGAATAAAGAATACTTTAAAACTTTAAGGTTTTGAAAGATAATTGTCATAAAAGGGTGGTTCAGGTTTTCACGCACCTTATGGCATGATATGACAATATCAAGATATGTGTAAACATATACAAGAAATTCACTTATTGAATTCTTGAAATAAGTATTCTCAAAATTCCTATAGATCAAAGTTAGTTGAAATTATGTCTTGTCTCCAAGTATGATTTTCATGACTTGTGGCAAAATTCATTAACTAGTATTATCATGCATTGATCTATTTAGTATTTGGATAAAGGATGTTAAATAATTATTATTTATAATGAATTAAAGTACGGTATACGTTTAATTTCATTTATAATATTGTGTCATGTATTTGCATGTTTAAATCCTTGAATAACTTAAGTTATTCTAAATAGTCCATTGTCAATCAATAACATGGGAATGATATTGAATTAAGACAAATCTGAGTATTAGTTAGAATATACTTGAAAGTATATTGATGCATAGCATGACTAATTTCAGATGATATTCAATGTATTGAGTATAGAACTTATCCCACCCGCATGATAATACTTTATGGATCTTTGTCATTAAGTATATCATGGATATTTATCCTCTGACTTGAGATACAAGAGATATGTCATGGATGTAGTGCATTTTTGTGAAGCAATCTAACGCTACACGTAATTGGTAGTTATAAGGGTTGTTTTCGTAAGTGTTGCTAAATTTATGAATCCTGCTTGTAGTCAAAATGGGATTTGTTTCCTTCAAATTTATTTTGAAGTATAATACTGGGCCTCGTAGGATTGTTAAGATGTTTGTATGGCCATACCCAAGGTCTTCGTTCGTAAGAATTGGTAATCTTACTCAATCATATAAAGCGAGAAACAGAATAGTTAATTAAGAAATGAGTGAGATCCATATTCTTATTAACATGGTATTAGAAACAAAAGGATGAATATGATGATGATGAATCAAAATTGGTTTTTCTCTAGAAAACCATACACGAAGTTGTACCGGGCATTGGCGTGTTTCTAGACGCTAACCAATGTCATTACACGTTTTGTAAACATATCCAAGTGGGAGCTTTTGGAAATGTATATATTTACAAACATGTGAATGTCCGGATTCGAACTCGTGACCACGGGATTGCACACATTAGCGAATGAGATTTAAAGTTAATAATTAATGTTTATGTTTACGATTAATTATTGCACATTAAGTCCGGTTAACGATCGTTAAGTATTTAACGGAAAAATGACTAACGACCGTTAAATGAAAAGAGAAGGACTAGTAATGGAAAATCTTGAAGTGAAAAGTTATGGGTTTTCTTTGGGCTTGTCTACATGGCCGGCCAAAGGGTAATGGGTTTCAACCCAATACCTAACTTGTTCCCAAAGTTTACCTACTAGTATATAAAGAGGGTTAGGTTCTAGGGTTTCATACACTTGTGCATTGAATTAACCCTAGATCTCTCTTCTCCTCTCTCTAGTCTAATATTCGGCCAAGCACCCCATTTGTAAGGGAGTTTGGTTTCGTTTTTCTTAAACGAGGACTTGTGTTAGATCTAGCAATCGCTTGATTCGTTGGTTAATTCGTGTGTACAAGAACGTGGTTGTAAGACATTATTCTTACACCAATAAGTATTTTTTTTTTTGCTTTGCTCGAGGGTTGGTTTTCTTTGCTCGAGGGATTTGACATTCGCAAGAGGTACGTTACGCATACTTTCAGTTAATTATTTATTTGTTATGATCTTTAAGTCTTCCGTTGTGTATTCTTGATGTCTATATGTTTATTGTATGTTTTATATATCATAAACTCAACACTACAATGCTGAAACTCTCAAAAGCTTTTTGGTACTTGTTTTAGTTGGCGTTTGACAATAGTGGCCTATAATGTTTTAATTTCGATGTTTTTGACAAACTTGCAAATAATAGTCTGCCTTTTATAACGATTTATTATGAAAGAGGAAATTCATTCATTAATTAAATATATCAATTTTCTCTCATCAGTACCATACTTCCGTTATCTATACTACATATAATGCACGAAGACATATCACTCTTAATTGTAAGACGTACAAGATAAGAAGCATAATGTACACCACTTTAATGCACATTCTCATTCTTAATTTTCAGACTTACAAGACATGAAGCATAATATACACCACTTTAATGCACATATTAAAAATACAAAACACCACTTTAATGATATTAATGTAGTCAAGATATTTAATGTAGTCAATTAATTAACTGTTCAATAAATACAATTAATGCAATTATTAAAACACCCTTTACATAAAAAATACAAATTATTAAGCATATTATACAACCAACCTAAACACTATTCATGCATTAAATGTCACTAATACACATAATAAATCACATTATACCAATATCCAAACCCGAACGGGCAACGGGCCAAATGGGCTTGAGCTCGAACGGGCACGGGAAAAACGAACACGAGCCAAACGGGCTCGAGCCCTAACGGGCACGGGCCAGACGTGCATGGGCTAAACGGACACGTAGCAAACGGGCTCATGTTATACGAATCGCTTTTAAAAGACCCAAAAAGACGAAATAAATTCCTTAGTTAAGGAGTTAAAATACGTCACATGAAACTCTTGATATCCATAAATTTATTTTCAAAAAGAGAATAATAAACTAAAATACATGATTCATCGAAAAATTTTATTTCAAAGTACCCGCCGCCGCAACGCGCAACGCGCGGGTACCCTGCTAGTACGTTTTATATGTTCAAACTGAGTCGAATCGAATCAAATTAATCTATATCACGCCAAACTGAACCGAAATGCAAAACTTGAATTCGGTTCTCTATGGTTTTGAACATAAAAACCAAGGTTGTCAAGATCGGGATCCTACCCAGGATCGTTTTCGTCTTTGCAAGATCGTGATCGTAAGATCGGATCGGGATCTTAAGATCCTACTCTAATGTTATTTCTTAATACTTTATGTAATTTTATACAAATCTACAAATTCTAATACATTATAACCATAAATACTATGAATGTTTCATATAAATGTTGTCCTAAATTATGATTATAAAATGTTTAAAAAGATTAACATGTTGTTTTTTGAATTCTACAAACAAACAACCCATAAATTTGTATTTTTTTAGTTTGTAATCCGAGAAAAGTAAGATCGAATTGGATTAGATCGTAAAATCGTATGGTCAAGATCGGGATCCTATAAGATCTTAAGCTTGCAAAGATCTTATGTAGGATCCGGATCGTTTTTGCTTTGCAGTATCGTAAAATCGTAAGATCCTAAGATCAGGATCAGGATCCTGACAACCATGATAAAAACATATTTTAAATTAGGGTTAATAACCTTTTAAAACACTATGCTTGTCAAAAATGGCAGTTCTGCGTAGCGAACTAAAAAAATAACTCTTTTAGACATTAAAGTTGACATTTTTGTCTTTCTTTAAGTATTATGACCATTTTACTCTTTCAAAATTTTTTTCAAAATACTTTTTTTTTCGATATTTTTTTTCCTAAATATTTTTTTTGAATTTTTTTTTTCGAAATACTTTTTTTTTGAAATTTGTGAAAAAAAAATTCGAATTTCTTTTTTTTTTTAAATATTTTTCGAATGGTAAAATGGTCATAATATGGTTATAATACTTAAAGAAAGACAAAAATGTCAACTTTAATATCTAAGAGAGTTATTTTTTTAGTTCGCTACGCAGAACTGACATTCTTGACAAATATAGTGCTTTAAAAGGTTATTAGCCCTTTAAACTAATACTATGTTATTCGAGGTAAATGAGCACGTTAATAACTCCACATGTATAAGATAAGATTTAAGAATTGGTGAAAGAGACATCTCATAAGAAGGAAGAATATTAAATGGTAATTGACAATACAGAATAAAACTCCAGCAAGCTTATACGTTAGCTAACCATTCATGAGTGTCTTAGTGGTAAAACTGCTTCTGACTATCACACTAGAAAAAAAGAGGTCTAGGAGTGGGAAGCCTTAAAGCTTTTAATTTTTCTCTCTTATTAAAGTGGAGATGGCGTTTTGTTCAAAATGATAAGCTAAGTCTGCTTATTGAAATTTCGGTGAAACTGTTATGCATTTCAGGGACTAACAGGTAAAAAGGTAAATGTATTTTTGGATTGTTTTGTGTTTGTTCTATTTTTGTAGGGGCTCAAAGTCTCAAGTGGAGAAGGTTTAGGTGCAAAGTGAATATAGTCAAACTTGGTTGCGCTAATGTCAAGGCTATAAATAGAATAGGATAGTGATTGTTTGTTGTCTTTTTTTTCTATCTTTGTTTCTCTCTCTAAAACTTTATAACTGTGTGTATCGTGTAAACAGCTTTTTCTCAGTGACTTGGGTGATCTTGATTCTTTCTTTTGTATTGTATTGAACTCAAAATCAGTTATCACATTTGAAGTGATAAACTGATCTTGTGAATAAAATATTGTGGGTAGATTGGTTGTATGCAATTAAAACTGTTTAGATCTTCATTTTATAAAATTTCACATGGTATCAGAGACAGGTTGGATTTTATACAAAGATTTTTTTCGAAAGTTTTTTGGAAATTAGGGTTTTAAAAATTGTGGGCGTTTTCTGTTTTGAGTTCAGCTCAGTGTTGATCTTGTTGTTAATTGAGTGATTTGGTGTTGAATCATTCAATTTGAGGTTTAATTGGTTGTTTATTAAAGATCTCAATTTTTAGGGTTTTCTTAAATTTGGGGATTTTTTATTCTAAGTATTAGTGATTTAACTAGTGTTAATCGGTTGGTTTTAGTTTAGATCTATTGGATCTGAGTGGTTTTGGTTTTCGTCAAAAGTTAAGGTTTTCTGTATCAAACCCTTTAGGAACTATTGATTTCTTGTTACTATCCGTAATTATTGATTTTATTATTGTTAGTTGTTTGTTTGTTTGGTACATAGTTTGTGCCTACTTATTTTGGTTATTTTTCAGGTTTAAAGAAGTTGTTTCCTCTATGATGTTGGTTATTGATCTCCTTGATCAATATTGCTTGGAGTTGTGTGCTCCGTAACACCCCTCGCACCATTTCTCTTAGCAAATTTATTTTTAGTGTTCTAGATTGGTGGAAGGGATAGGTTAAGGGATTATTTGTGATTGATTAGAGTTGTTGTCTAATTGGTGGTTAATTGTGATTGAAGGAGATATAAGGTATATCTGTTTTGTTTCTTTGATTATTTTTGATTTTTCATAATGATTGATCCAGAAAAACTTCTGGATCTTGTTCTGGGGAGGTTCGTCTTGATTAATTTAACCCACTATTTTTGCACAGAAGTGATACAAGTAGAATTTCTTTGATAAACTTTAAATTAGAAAGAACTAAAAATTATAAAGTTTGGTTTGCTGCTATTACTATAGCTATACATACTAAAAATAACTTGGGTTTAAAATGGTTAAATTGAAAGGCCTTTAGTGGCCGGTCTATTGCAAGAATAGTGAGATAGGTGTAACTCTGTGGTTTTATCTTGGATTCTTAGTTGTTTGTCTCAAGATGTGTTTATGGGATAAATTTTCTCTAAAAATGTTAAAGAAGTATGAGATGAAGTAGAAGAAACATATAACAAAAAGGATGGTTCTATCATCTATAATATGCATTATAAAATTCATTCATTAACACAATATGGATTATCTCTCTCAGAATACTATCATGAATTTAATGCATTATGAAGGCAGTATGACTTCCTAGTCAAACTTCCTGATTATACATGTGAAAGTGCATCCAGACTTAATAAGCATTATCAGCTCATCAAGATTATACAATTTCTTATGGGTCTTGATGAGGTTTAGGCTTCTATTAGGAGCATAGTTCTCACAAATGATCCCATTCCTGATGTCAAGGGAGCTTTGTCTACCTTATCTAGGGATGAGTCTCACAAGAGTACTGCATCTCAGTTTGTTTCCAAAACTGGAAAACTTTGCTTTTGTTTCAAGAACTAATATTAGAATCAATGATTGGACTAAAGTAACACAAATAAAGCTAATAACAACAAAATTAAGGTTAAATTGGCCAAATTTGGTCTGCACTTATTGTAATATGAATGGTCATACTACATATTGGTGTTTTAAGTTAGTTGGGTATCCATCTGGTTTCAAAAAGAAAGTTAATACTAATCAAAATATTGTGAGTAATAATGTTGTTCCAGATGGTTCATCTAACACATTTACAGCAGTTCAAAAGGCTTATGGCTCTCATCAGTGAGAAATATGGATCTAGTAGTATGCCTGAAAATATTGCAGGTATAAATGGTGTTATAAGTTTTTTCACATACATATTCTTTAATTATAATACTAAAATTAGTACATATAGTGTATACATTGGGGATTATTGACTCAGGTGCAAGTCAGCACATGACTTACAGCATTTTAAGTATGTTTAATGTTGAGGAAGTTTCACAACTAAACATGATTGTGGGTCATTCCAATGGTACTAAAGCTCATGTTACACATATTGGAAGCTTAAAACTGATCGATAAGATTGTTATTCATGATGTCTTAGTAGTTCCTGACTATCAAATCAGTCTACTATCTGTTCATAAACTTAATAAGGATAATAATCTTAGAGTCATTTTTGATGAAAATGTCTATTTTATATAGGACTCTGTTCAAAGGACCCAAATAGGGACTGATAATCAAAGTAATGGACTCTATTTTCTTAATATATACCATTTTTATCTTAACTTTGTTTTCTATCAATACCATACTTTCGTTATGTTTCGTGTATGTTCAAACTGAGTCGAATCGAATCTATGTCACACCAAACTGAACCGAAAACAGAAACTTGAACTCCGGTTCTTTTTGGTTTCAAACATGAAAACATATTTTTAATTAATATTTAATTCTAGTAACATAAGCACTTGAATAACTCCACATGTAGTATAAGATGAGATTTAAGAAATGGTGAAAAAAACATCTCATTAAAAGGAAGAATCTCAAAAGGTAACTGACAATAGAAAATAGAACTCAGCAAGCCTATACGTTAGCCGTGAGATTTATTCATACTTATAATATAGAATTTGATTTGTACCACATATGCCAATAATTTTTTTAAATCAATAATACAAACCAAATATGACATTAAAAATGAGTAGGGTTATAAATGAATCGAACGAACACGGACGAGGTTGTGTTCCTATTCATCCGTTTAAGTTTAATCGGCTATATAAACGCACAATAACGCTTAAATTTATGGATTTTATTAGCCAATAATTTATAAGGTCCTAGCTCGTCTGTGAGTTCGGGTCCAATAGAGTTTCTAGGTTTAATTGTATTATCATTATGAATAGTTGATGAATAATACAAAATATCAGATGGGGATTATGCCAAACTTAACATGATATCCGATTAGCTTTTATCCTGAGACATAGTCGGCAACCTTGAGCCAACGTTTCAAGCCACCACATCAAACTCTAGCCGTCACCGTTGAGACATCCGGTAAAAAATAAAATTTTAATTAATCCCTTGCCAGTCAATGTTTCGACCATAACTCTTAAATCGTAAGGAATTAACTGATGCCATTAGTTTCGTAATTAAATTCCAAACGTATCCATAAAGACGCACCGTCATGCGTCGTAACAGGCTGTCGGGTTCAGAAAACTACATTGGTTCACTGTTTTGCTTTTAACTCACAAATTGTTAAGAGTTAGATGAGGCCGTCATCGGCCATAGATTCGTAATCAAATTAAAAAAATGATATCGGAATTGCCACCTCCACCGGCCGGACGCACCTTCACTCGACGTTATAAGTCCAGACCATCGTCGAAAAAAAACTATCTTTTTCAGATCATGCTTATCCGCTGCGACTGGTGACTATTAAAGTCTTGAATTTTTTTTTATCAAGATATCTATCTTTCGCGATTTCACCGTTCGAATTACAGGGGAGTATTATGCAATAAATTATAAGGTCCGAGCTCGTATGTGGATTTGGGTCCATTAGATTTTTAGGTTTCATTGTATTATCATTATAAGTATCTGATGAACAATAAAAAATATCCCACAGGGATTATACCAAATTTAACAGGATTTGCTTGTTCATGTTTATGCTTTAAGAAAATGAAGTTATTTGTGTTTACAAACTTAACATGATTTGCCTGTTCATGTTTATGGTTTAATAAAATGAAGTTATTTGTGTTTGATTATGTTCGTTCATTAAGTTGTTAAACAAACAAATATAAATGAACATACACAACAAGCATAAAATACACTGTTTGTTTGTTTACATAGAACTATTTACTACAAGTATATAATAAAAAGATAATACACTCGAACATAACTAAATGTATAATCAGATGTTCACAAATACAAATAAGCGAGCAAGACTTTTGTTCATGATCGTTTATCTAACTAAACGAATATATTAAGTCTTATTTACGTTCATTCATTTAATAAATAAATGGAAATAAACACACTTTTTACCGACCGGTTTATCAATTGTTCACAGAAACATTCCGTTATTTTACAACCCAAAAATCGAGATTGAAACAAAAAATTAGACTTCTATCTACATATAATTGTATTCCAGTTTTTCATTTTTGTACGTCTCAAAATAACGTTCACTTTAAAACCAAAACTATGTGTGTTTCTTTTCTTTTCTATGAACACTAATAGGACGTAAGGAGGAGAAAGAAGAGAATAGATAGTGAGAGGATTTGGCAAAGAGTTCGAGGGATAAAAGCCATCAAAGTTTGTTGGTAGGTAATTTAATAAGAATGTGTTGATAATATAAACAAAATGATAAGATGTTGATATATCATTTTGGGGAACAGTGCAAACACCACATGTTTGCAAAGATAAAGGGGTGTCATTGATGAAGCATGGAAAGAAGGATAGGTGGGACTAAAACATCATCTCTTCTACAAATCTGTATCCGTATAATGTTTACATTGTTAATATCTGTATGTGTGTTAAGAGCATTCACTATGCAAGCTAAGAGAAAAGCATTAAAACTCATAAAAGCTTTGTTTTTTATTTCATTCATATTAAGTTTTTGGTTCATGACTATATGGAAAAAGCATCGATCACGCATTAATTTAATATGACATGCTATATAAATAAACGTTTTAGAAAAATTACCAGTATGGATGCCCTAACCAGAAATAAGTAAACAAGCTCTACTTAAAGACCGACAAGCATATCACATTTACAAAACCACAAACCTTCTTAGCAAACACATACTCATTTCTTTATCTTTCATCTTCATTTCCTTCCCATGGATTTCCTTAAACACACAACCATTCTCTCCATATTTTTTACCATCATGTCGATTTTAATGTTTACGTTTAGACATTTAAACAAAAGAGCCATTATCCCCGCAAACTGGCCTGTTCTTGGTATGATACCAGGGACGCTTGTAAACTCCCATCGAGTGCTGGATTACATGACTGAAGTTCACATACATACAGGCGGTACCTTTATGTGGAAAGGCCCTTGGTTCACTAATATGAACATACTCATTACTAGTGACCCTTTGGACTTTCAACATATTCTATGCAAAAACCTCATTAATTACCCCAAAGGATGAAATTCTTGTAATGAGTGTCGGCTCCAAGTTCTACTTTAATGAATATTATATAATATAATTTTTATATATTATTAAATATTAATAAACTAGTTAAATTTACACACTTTTTATAGTGAGTGCCCATACTAGTAAATGAGAGGGTTTATGCAAAGACTTCGTATCGAAGCAACACAACCACCACCAAATGAATTAATGGTAACATTTAAACCTTTTCATAAGGTTACCCACAGTGGGTCGGTCGATCTAGTCGGTAGACGTCGGCCGCGATCGGTCGTCCTCACTGTGGGGTTTCGGTCGTGATCGGTCGTGGGTGAAAGAAGAGGCAAACTAGTTCGTCCAAACGACCGACTTTATTAAACAAAAAAAAGAACAAAAACAAATAACACAAACAATTGGGTCTTGCATGCACCTTGATCTTCCTCATTTCTCCACCATTTTCTTCGCCGTCACCACCATTCTCCACCATTTTATTAGATGAAATGATGCGTGCGTGATGGTCGGCAGTACAATCTGTTTACAAAAAACGAAATAACAATACTGATTCTTAGGAGTTGGCGGTGAATGTGGCGGTGATTTTGATGGTTTTGGGAAATGAGTGATTTTGGTGAGAGTGAAATAAATAAATGAGGTGAGATTTGAAATTTGATGGTTTTGGTGAGTGTTAATTTATGTAATATTGTATGATTTATGTAATACTTTATTAGTATTAATTAAGTTCATTTTGTTGTTAAAAAAAATTAACTAGAACTTCACTGTGACAATTAGGTCGTCGTCAAGTCGTTAGAGAAAGAAAGCTAATGTGACAAGGGTGACCGAGGTAACCACTTTGCATAGCCTAAGAGGTATAAGGTTGAAACATCATTGTACACATTAAGAGCGGCAAAAAAAAGTTATAAACAATCATTAAAGTACTTGAGATCAGTTAACCAGCGTATGATTCAAAAGACTAACCCTTTCCAAATAATAAATACAGAGAGAACATTTTTCGTTTACCTGTAATATTGAAGAAATGCTGTCAAACCCCGTGAAAAAAAAGGACGGCTTTACCTGATTTGAATCTCTGTGGCGGTGTGTTCAAACCCCGTGAATTAGTCGGCCAAAGGTCGGAAATCATGGTTACCAAAAAAAAATGCTTTCAAACCGTGTCAACTAACATTTTAAAATTCTTAAATTTTAGTCCGCTCAAATATTATTATCCACGTTTTTTAGGATGTCTCAAATTAAATGTCCACAACTAAAAATAGATAAAGAGTACCATATTACTCATATTTAGTATTATTGTTATAAATTTTGAAAAAAACAATAATTAATTAGTTAAGGGTACTAAAAATGTTATTTTATAAAAAGTAAGAAAAAGAAACTACTAATAATTACAACTTCCGTCATATAATTATTATCTGTTGACTTGTGAAATTTTTATTTTGATCTTTACACCTTAAATATATTTATTTGTGTTATATAAAAATGATGAAAATTATATCAATGAAAATACATTCAAAACTCAATTTATTTATATAGTTTACATAAAGTAATATATAATAAAATAAAAATATTTAATATTAAAGTTGAAACTATAAACTTCAAAAATCTAACACTTGACAATAATTCTAAGTAGAATTTTTTTTTGTTGTTATTATTATTATTATTATTATTAGTATTATTTAACAGATGTTTCGGAGAACATGCATTATTTTGGGACCAGGGAGTAACCACGTAAACTTATTAAATGTAACCACCTAATTTTTTGAAAACTATCTTTGGAATACTATAAAAGCCATGTGCATCTTTTTTTTGACATCCAATATGCATTAAATCTTGGTCGGATTCATGTCGAAGATAATGTACGTTCTTATTGGAGTAAATTTGTGTGTCTACTTAAGGAACCAACAAAGCATATCATATTTGCACACCATAAACCTTCCTAGCAAACACAAACTCATCTCAGTATCTTTCATTTTCATTCTTTCCCATGGATTTCCTTAAACACACAACCATTCTCGCTATAATTTTTACCATCATGTCAATTTTAATGTTTTTGTTTAGATATCTAAACAAAAGAGCCATTATCCCTACAAACTGGCCTGTTATTGGTATGATACCAGGGATGCTTGTAAACTACCACCGAGTGTTGGATTATGTGATTGAAATTCTCATGCATACAGGTGGTACCTTTATGTGGAAAGGCCCTTGGTTTGCTAAAATGAACATCCTGATCACTGCTGACCCCTTAGACTTCCAACATGTTCTATGCAAAAACTTCACTAATTATCCCAAAGGTGAAGAATTTCGTAAGATTTTCGAGGTCTTAGGAGATGGAATCTTTAGTTCTGATGGTGAGTTATGGGAGATCCATCGCAAAGTCACCATGTCCTTACTCAAACATCCTAAATATCAAAGTTTATTGGAAGAAATAACTTGGAACAAGGTGGAAAACGATCTTCTACCCATACTTGATTCCATTTGCGGACAAGGTGTACAGGTGGATTTGCAAGAAATATTCGACCGGTTCACGCTCGATACCACATGCAAAATAATCTTAGATCACGACCCAAAAAGCTTGAGTATTGATTTTCCGTACGTTGCATGTGTGAAGGCGTTTTCGCATGCTGAAGAAGCTATCACGCAAAGGCACTTTGCACCAAGAAGCTTGTGGAAATTGCAACAACTTTTTAGAGTGGGGAATGAGAAGAAGTTGAGTGATGCATGGAAAACTATTGATGATTTCTTATACCCATGCTTAGCTCAAAAACAAAATGAGCACAACACCACGAAGTGTGAGCAACATGAGAAAGATTTCTTATTACTACCAACTATAATAAGAGAGATTAAGGATAAATATGGAAGATTTGGGGATCCTACTAAACTTCTCAGAGACACTCTATTGAGTTTGATAATTGCAGGTAAAGATACCGTTGGCAGTGCTTTATCTTGGTTCTGTTATATCCTTTCAAAAAATCCAAATGTAGAAGATAAGATTTTAGAAGAGATTTATGCACATTTGGGAGCGAATGTAGGTGAGAGATGGAATGCAAAGGAGTTGGGCGAAATGATATATCTTCATGGAGCTTTATGTGAATCCTTAAGGCTTTTCCCACCTGTTTCTCTTAACCACAAATCTCCATCACAACCAGACATCCTTCCAAGCGGCCATAAAGTCGACCAAAATACGAAAATCGTTTTATCTTATTATTCCATGGGAAGGATGAAATCAATATGGGGAGAAGACTGCATGGAGTTTAAACCCGAGAGGTGGATTGCTAAAGGAGGAGGAATCAAACATGAGCCATCTTACAAGTTCTCGACATTTAATGCTGGGCCGCGATCTTGCTTGGGTAAAGACATGTCTTTCTCTCAACTGAAAATAGTGTTAGCTACTATCATTTACCATTACCACATTGAGCTCGTCAAAGATCATCGTGTGCTACCAATAGATTCTATGATACTTCAAATGAAGGATGGTCTCAAGGTGAGACTGACCAAAAGAAGTATTTAAAGTGAACTAATAAAGTCCTCATGTGCATTCATGTAGGACGTGCAATAAAAGGTAATATTGTCTTTTGACAAGGATATTGTTGCCTGACTGATTCAAGACATCGTTGTTTATTTCCTATTTCTAGTATGATTTGGTAAGTATTTAAGTTAGCGGCCAGTTTGCGGATCATGCATGGACGTGTGTCCTCTATATATCTTTTGGTATTTTGTAGTTATTTCCGGTACTATTTGAACCTGTGTACTTTAGTAGTTTATATTGCATAAAATATTTCCTTCCTTTCTTAATTAACCTGATCATATTGCCTAATTTCATGATAAAGAAGCTTGATGTCTTGAATGGATTGAACTGAAATTGATAAAAATATACCCGCCTATTGCCTTATTCGTTACCAGTAACAAAATGTTGAATACTTGATGTCTTGATGGTCAATTGGTCATCACGTACACTCTCAATTGTTTTTATCCGTTTTTTCTTTTATGTGTGAATGCATACACAAGGTTTATCATTATGGTTTTTATAGAAGAATGCTGAGGATCTTGAGAAAGGTATTCAGGTTTGCTATCAGATGACGAGTCCAAAAGGAGGCTTAACTATGTTAATTCATCAAAACATTTTAGCATAGATGATTTCAAAGTGCTACCGTACTTAGAAGTATTGGGAGTGGTTGGCAACCTAAATCCTTGTAGTCCTGGCATCTAGAGATACGATGTATTGGGATTTACGAACTAAATTATATAAAAAATAAATAATCATCATGAGTACACGGCGGATAAAAGATCATATAGTTGTACATAATTAACCTAAAACATACTTTGTTAGATTCCAAACAATTCAAGAATGTCATCAAGAAATCAATAAACCCTAAATTAGGGTTTATAGCAAATCGTCCCTAGTGGGATTCGAACACCAAAGCACAAAAAAAATCCTAAATTGGATTCTCTACTATCTTAAGCACATGTATTGTTAGCGATTCAATTAGAATGCTAGTTCTTATATCACAATAACAAGCTTAATCACTTTGATTTCGTTCAAAGTCAATTGCAAACCCCTTGGGATTTGTAATGCAATCGACTAGGACAAAAGAGGAGAAGAGAAGAGAAGAAAAAGCTAGTTAGGGTTTTCCAAGAGATCCAAAACAATGAATACAAAGGATTGTGTTTATAGTGTGTTATCTTGGAGTCCAAGTTTCACTTGGATTCCCCCTTTGGAACCCATAAACGATCGGCACCCTAATAAGGAGGGGTTTCTAGAACCTTTTCCTTATTTAATTACACTCCTTTTATTTAACATTTAATGACTGTTAACTAACTTACGTCAAGTAACCTTTAATATAACAATTGTTAGCAGGCTTATTGTGAAATAATATTTAATATATAACTTAAATTATAGTAATTGAATCTCATACGTAACGCGCATGCGATTCTGTAGGCTTTAATACATTACGGACATACGTTATCGAAACATGTTCACAAACTAACACCTCCCACTTGGACGTGTTTCAATACACGTAATGATATTAGATAGCATATAGCAACACGCCAATTCCCCCAAAATTATTAAAGTGTGGTTTCATGAAGCACTATTAATGATTTATCATTGCAATATAATTTTGTTTCAAATACTCTGTTAAATATGAATATGGATTTAAGTCATTTCATAATTTAACTTTTCTGTTTCTCGTTATATCCGATTGATCATGATTACCAAAATCACTGAAACATATCCTCTCTTTTGGGTATAGCCATATAAACATCTGATCAACCCTATGAGAAGCCCAGTAGTATTATACTTCAAAACAAATTCAAAAGAACAAATTATGTCTTGACTACAAGTGTAATCCGTGAATTTCACAACACTTCTGAAAATAACCCTTATGACTATCAATTACAGATAACGGTAAACTAGTTCCAAGTATAAGGATAAACAAGGCAATCATATACAAGATTTAATTAGAACAAAGATCCATAAAGTAAATTCTTGTTAGTTGGGATAGTCCGATATGAAATCCTTTCGATATCATGTGAGTATGGTAGGACATTCCTTCAATACACAAAGTATATTTTAACCAATCTCTCAGATTTATCTTAATTCAACCATATTCTCATATGATTGATTGACAATGGACAATTTTAAACAGCATAAATCACTCATGGATTTAAACATGAAAATATAAGACACAATATATTATAGAATAAAATAAATATACCAAGGACTTTAATTCATTAAAATTAATAATTGTTTAAACATTCTTTATCCAAATACTAATCACAAATTTGCATGATACTATTAGCAAAAACGAAGTCCTATGCTCTCAAGTAAGCTTTGCCTTAGGTAAAGCCTTCGTAAAAGGATCAGCTAGATTGTAATCTGTGTGAACTTTGAGTAGATTGATTTCATTAGTTTTGATTTGTTTACAAACATAGTGATATCTTTTAGGATAGTGTCTGGCGCCTTTTATAACTCCAGGTTCATTGGCGATAGTAATGGCTCCAGAATTGTCACAATACATATCCATAGGTCTTTTATTTGAGGGCATAACACGTAACCCCTGAAATAAATTTCCTAATCCAAACAGCTTCCATCGCAGCTTCTGAAGCAGCTATATACTCAGCTTCTGTTGCAAACATGGCAATAGTGGTCTGCTTGGTAATCTTCCAATCCACGGCTCCTTTATTAAAGAACAAAGACATAACCTGCTTGAGACTTTGCATCATCTTTATCAATCAGCCATCCTGCATCGCGATAACCTGTAACTCCGAGCTTTGCATCAAGATTTCCACAATAAACAAGAAACATATATCTAGTAGCTCTTAGTTACTTGAAAATATTCTTAACAGTAGTCCAGTGACTTTCACCAAGATTATGTTGAAACCGACTGGTACTATTTTGGGAAACGCCACATCAGGTCTTGTGCATCTCATTTCATACTTGATAGATGTTACACCCGAGGCACAAGGAACATTCTTTATGCGTGCCACATCAGCAGGTGTAGAAGCACATTGTGTATTATTTAAGCCAAGGTTTTCTTGCATTGGAAGATATCCATTTTTTTAATTCTCTATTCTAAATCCCTTTAAGATTTTGTCAATGTAAGTGGTATATGTGAAAACATATACTTTTTTTTATCAAAATCAGACCAAAAACTAACTGTTTATCATCTACCAACTAGGAATCATCAATTGCAACTTAATTTGATTCAATGGCATAACCTAATTAAATCCGAAAATTCAATCATCTAATACTCATTCCTTGTTGAATCAATCACCAAAATTCTTTTTGCAATGCATTTCTATATCAAGTACCCACTTAATCCTAGAAGATTACAACTTAATTCGAATTCTATCAAAAACCCCCAAATTAGTGACCTAATTTGAAATTCGAATCAAATGCTCTAATTAAACCTTAATTAAGTTAATTGATTGCAGATGCTTACTTGCTTAGGTGCCATGATGATCTTCTACAACTTTTACAAGCTTCAAATAACTTCTAATGGTTGAATTTTGCGAAACCCAGCTGGAGGATTAGTGTGTGTGTGTGTTTTTCTGGAAAAAATGAATTTTTGGTATATATACTTGCATGCAACCATTTCAGTCATGGACACAACCGTTTCGGTTTGTATTTTTGCAAATATTTGCCTTTTTCACTTTACTTGGGCATTTTACCTTCCAAGTAACAAACGTTTACTTAAAAATCCATTTAAAGATGCACACAACATTCATCCAACCATTTGGAAATTTCAACAACATCATCTAATCTTAAAAACTGAATCATCATACTCATAACTCAAACTCAAACTCAAAATGCATTAATTAAATAACTTGAAAATAATAAGAGAAAATAAAAATGAAATGAAAAACAAGAAATCCTAAATGCATAAAATTAAAAGTTCATGAAAATCAAGAAAAAAATTGCTTGTTATTATGGTGTTTTGCTTCTCCTTAGTACTCCTCAAAATACTCATGCCTTAAGATGTCCTCACTTAGAAATTTCCCGGTCAATTCACGGTATGTTTCGCGAGTTTTGAATCTCCTTATAAATCTTCTCCCATCCGGGCATAGTATGTCAAATTTGACGTGCCATTCCCCGTCTCCATCCTCTCTTTTGTAAACACTTGACCCCTCGGGTCCCCGGCCATTCCAAATTTTTGATTTGAACTGGTAGAGAACCTAAGAAATCGGCTAGCTTCTTGTAAACAAGGATGTTTTTGAATGGATTGTAAAATGCTTCCACCGCTAGTGCGCGTTCCATCACATCCTCAATATCAAAGTATGGTGGAGCTAGTGGACCATACATCAGGTTTCCATGGACATCACGTCCAATTTCAAAACAAGTCAAGTCATCATCCTCTTCCATCAATTCTAAATCTTCCATACATTCCAACACCATACATTCCAACTACCGTCTACTATGCTAGGATATGATTAATATGTTTTCAATATGATTCGCAGGCTGTCATCTGATATTATGTTAGTTTATCGTTATGTGAATTAGTTGATCTGTGAGATGAATGTGCTAGTGTAAAAGTGAGTATCCTGAAAGTTTATTAAGTATGATTGTTCAAGAATCTGTGAACTTTGCCTATCCGTTAGGGTATCTATCTGCTTATGTTTGATCTGCAATGTTTAGACTCTGTTTATATTAAGTTTTGGTTTGGAAAATGGTTTAATTATGATATCTGTTTTGATAATTTGCTAATTGCTATGCTATGTCTTTTTGCTTATTTAGTATAGTTTTCCTACTATGTTTTCTATTTGCATGTGATCCGCCATGATTTGACTGCTATTTCCGCTGTTGCAATATTGGATTAAGTGTGTTTAATGAAGATTAATTGATTTGTATGAATGCCATGTTTACTTTCTAGAAATTGTTTCCGTTAGCCTTTTTATATTTCGTTGGCTCATATGTACTCGAATTTCCTGCTTTAGTTAATGTTTGGTTATCTTGATGCGTTTGCGTTGGTGCCATCAATATGATATGTGTTTGTTCTTAATTGCTATTTGTTCTTCCGGATTCCTCAGATGATCGTGTTTCGCAAAATCCTCAATGATTCATTGATCTCATTTCGTTGTGACTTTATTCGCTTTGTTTTATTTCAGTATTTCTATTTTGTTTAGTTTTCGTTTCATATATCTGTTCAATGGGCTTTGTAAGCTCAGCGCATTTTCTTTTCTTGCGGCAGTGTTTTAAGCATTTAAGATGAGCTTATGGGATAGGATCCGGTTGAGAGTAGAGATGGAGAGCAAGATTTGAAATAGGGATCTTAGATTTATTTTGATTATTAAGTTATTTATATTTTCTTTGTAAGTTTTGTAAAGGCTTCCGCTATTGTATAGTACTTAAGGTTCTGATATGAAACCATATTTGTGATATCTTTACCCTTGTCGGGTTGGGGTGTTACAATTTATGGTATCAGATCCAGGTTTTAGGACCCTTAGAGCTTAGGCTATGACTTGTGAGGATTGGGTAGATTTAGGATTTTCCCTTCTGCGTATCTTCTTTGCGTCCACTATCGTACTTAGATTTTTGCTAATAGTTGGTTACTCTTTTAGATGGTTATCCCTCGTCGTTCTAGTTCACCTGATAGGAGCAAACAAGGACCAGCTAGGCAACCTAGGGAAAAGATGATGTGGAACGTTGTTATTGCTAAAGGCTGCAAGAGGATTGGTAGAGTGAAGCGGACCAACAAGAGGATACGAGTTCCGGCTAGTATGTGGCCATGCACAATTGAGGAAAAGCTGACCTTAAAGAACGTAGACGGAAAAGTAGTAGAGGAGTACGAAACCAAAGTCGTTGACAACCAAGGTTTCACCACTAGGTATCATCATAGATGCCCCGAGTTCTTTGAAGATGGAGGAGTAGGTGGACTAGAGTCGCATTTGTATGCTTTTGTAGATCGTGGTGCAAATGAAGAAGAAGAGAGGAATCGGAATGACTTTGCTAGTCGCCAGCGAAGGCCAAGGAAATAAGAACGGATGGATAAGTGAGGAAGAAGAGGAAGAAGAAGAACATGAGGAAGAATACGAGGTGGACTCGGATTTAGAGTCTACAGCTACTAGCGGGTTTAATCCGATACAAGAATAGACATGCACTCTGATTAGTTGCCTTTTTATGAGAGATTTTGACATCCTGATTTTGAGTTTAGGTTCTTTTGTTTTCATTTAGATGATTGAATCTGGGATTATTAAGTTTTGTTTTGGAAGTTCATCTTATGACAATTTTGCAAATTTTGTTTGATTAGTGGGAATAAAACAAAATTTTGGAAGTATAGTTCCTGGTTGTTTTTTCTTTCTGATAGATTCGTTAGGTTTCCGTTAGTCCTCATAAGTTTCGTCTGCTATTTGTTTTCTTAATAATGTGGCTCAATCACAACTTGAAATAAAGTATGTCCATCATGATGGTATACTCATGTGAATCTGGTCTGTTATAGTATATTTTTTGCTATCTGTATGTTATCTGTATGTGATATGTTTTGTTGTGATTCTAGTTATGTAGTTTGCCATGATCCGGACGTAATATGATGACAATAAGAACTTGTTATGTGAAGCAAGTATTATGACGCCTGATCAACGTGATAATACCGAGATCATATAATTTGAACTTATTGAAATCGTATGACATCTTGGGAAATGCCTGTGGTTGATACGTGAATGGAGTATGACTTGTATCCGTTATTTGTCACTCCTCATTCCTGTTTGAAATTATGTACCTATTTGTGAGAGTTCGTCGATATCTGTTACGTGTGAGTTTGTACGTTTTGGACCGAAATTGTTATGATTTGTGTGAACTATGGATTGCTATGTTTGCTCTAAATGTGTACGTCTCCATGTACCCTTATTGTGATCATTGGATATTTCGTGAAGTGTTTGAGGAACATTAGATCCTTTTAGTTTGATTATCTGCGACTAGCGAGACCGTTAGGATTCATTTTGTCTATGTATATGTTTGTTCTCCTCATTAGATATCTGAATAAGTTAGAGCGTGTTGTTTGATTTTCGGCATCTTATCTGTTATCTGCCATTACTTTGATAAGTATATGATTATCTGTTATAAGTATTTGACTATTGATTTGATTTCTGAAAAAGTATGAGTTTGAATATTCTGATAAGAAATCCATTTGCTCCGAGATAAGCTTAGCGTTCGCTATATTCCTTGAAGTTCTGAAACCCGATTTGTTTTCTATTCCGTTCCGTCTGGTTCAATTTCGAGGACGAAATTTTCTTTTTAGAAGGGAAGAGTTGTAAAACCCTAAAAATATAAACATATCAAAAGACTATTTTACCCTTAAAATAGTCAAGGTTATAAAATACGTAAAATATGTTAACGCCCATTAAACGAAATTAAAATCTAATTTATATATATGTTTAATAACCTAACGTGTATATTAAACTATCGACACTTGGTACGACGAAAATGAAAGTTTTGCATATGAACTATTTTGGGCCTCGTCTTGTTTTGTGATCCGATTACCATAAGGCCGAGTCGGGCTCGTTTTTCTTTTGCAAGCCGAGTACACATGAGCCCATGGCGGTTTGATGTTGAGCCGATCACCATTCATAAGCCAATATGGGTTGGTTTTCATTGGTTGGGCCTTGGTTATTCTCTCCATACTCGGCTAAACCAACTCACCATAGCCCAACAAGGGTTGCGTTTTTTTTAAAACCGAATACCACAAGGGCTGGTATGTCGACACCTATAAATACTTTTCACAAGACCCTCATGCAAACCCTATTTTTCCCTACACAAACTACACGGCACACACACACAATTTTTGCCTCCATTGTTCTTTTTCTTGGTCGAACATCACAAGCCAAAGGTGGTGGCTGCAACCATACGACAACAGGAGGAGCTACAAAGTCGTGATCGTTCCGTAGTCTGGTTTTGTTTTCTCTTCTCGTTTGCGCTGCGTGCAAGGTATCCCTAAGCCTCACTTTTCCTTTGTTACCTTCTGGCCGAGACACATGATCATATCGCGTGTTTTTTCAATTGTTATATTGTGAATAAGTGACATGATTTAGCTTTCTCTCAAACACATAAAAAAATTGGTGAAAACCTTCACGTAAAATAACACATAAAACCATAGTTGGTCGAATAAAATCATGTTTAGCAAATGATGTTTTTCCATGTGTTTAATTCTGGTCGAGACACTATGTTTCACTACGTGAGTTTCACTATTGATTATATATTGAATAGGTCGCAAAACTAGGGCTTGTAATCTTTCAAGATATAGCACATACAATCATGATTATAAAGGACTTGAGAATGATGAAATCCGTTTGCGTTAGGGGCTGTTTCTGGCCGTGGGAGAACATACATGTTTGCATGTTTTCTTCACTTTAGTTTGTCGTATAAATGGGTGAAAGGGAAGCTAATAAAAACGTGTCTAATATGCATGCTAACGAAACCATGAATAAACTTGTGCGAAGCTTATGTCGACCACTCTTTCTGGTTATGTTTTGTATGGCATGGTCATGAGTTGGGGAAGCCACGCCCATTGTTTTATTTGAAACATGCTACGGTTTTACAAGTTACATGAAATCATAGATCGTCACATAAAATAACAATTGGGGAGACTTGTTTTCAAGATATAATATACGATACATATATATGTTTATTGTTTAGATTTCGACCTCATATTTCACTGCATATACGTAAATGATTATTATGATATCAAGCTTAAATGATCAATGACGTGTATGGGAATCGTAATATCAAACTAGTGTTATATTACATAAATTAATAAGTAAAGGGATCGTTATGTAAATTATGAAACTTGGTGAGCTAACATGCTAATATGATAACAAAAGGGATTAAACTCGTAAAGTGAGTAAACTTACTATATTTACTATGTAAACCCTATACTTTGGAATGATGATCATATAAGCCCTCAAATAAGATATTTGTCATATTAAACCCTTAGGTTTACCATTTATCATTTGTAACCCATAAGTTTGGCTAATGAACGATTAAGACTCTAAAATGTTGTAACCCGTCCGTCACTAAAAATGAGAATATACTTACAACTCTAAGAATGCTAATGCGATTAATCCGTTATAACTTTAATGATGCTAATAAGTATTAAACAAATCATAATCAGTGTAGATTCGTTGAAGGAGACGCGACGTTATATCTTCGTGTTCGTTCATTCGCTTGCTTTCTTTTCCCTCATTTGCGTATACACAGGTACGATATTCTGACCTTTTTAGTAAAGGTTTCCTCATGTTTTCCTTTCTTTGTCATTTCTCTTATGCTTATTAGGGTTCCCAATGCCATTGCTATGAACCTTTTCTATGATTGTTTGATCTGCTGTTTATCCGACTTCTGATATTAAACCATGCAACTTCTGATTTGAACTTGTGTTATGAAGACTCTGATATGCATATTTGTTGAACCTTACTAAGTTTAATTATGAACTTCTAATTATGAATGTAGGATTTGTGATTGTGATATGAACTTCTGACTTCTGAATATCTGAATATGAACCTTATGATCTGGAACTATCTCGATATGTTATCTGTGACCTTGTGTTTGATTATGATCTGTGTTATATCCGAAGATCTGTTTGACCTAAGTTAGTTTGACACCGAGCCAAATATTTCACTAGTCATGGGGTTCCATGTCAGTGATGCACCTCTGACATGACTCTAGGGCAGTAGAGTGATGTTCTGCCACGTCCTTTATCTGTTATCTGTTATGAGCTCAAGTTATGTTATATGACCACTATCCGTCTGTTGGGGCGTATGGATGCATCCTAGATCTGATCTATTATCTGATATGTTTCTGGTGAATGATGTCGTGTGCAATACGCGTCTTCACAAAATTCTGGGAGCTAGCTACTCCAATTAGTTTATGAGGTTACCTTCCGAATAAGAAAGATATTTCTGATATGATATGTTCTGGGCTCGTGGTAGTTAATTAAATCTTTATCTGTTATTTCTGTATTAAGTATTCTGATGTTGATTCGGTATGTTCAAGTGTTTATAATTATGTGCTAGGCTTATTATATGTTATTATATGTGGTTATGTTTTTGTATGTTTAAGTGACTACCGTCTACTATGCTAGGATATGATTAATATGTTTTCAATATGATTCGCAGGCTGTCATCTGATATTATGTTAGTTTATCATTATGTGAATTAGTTGATCTGTGAGATGAATGTGCTTGTGTAAAAGTGAGTATCCTGAAAGTTTATTAAGTATGATTGTTCAGTAAATCTTGTGAACTTTGCCTATCCGTTAGGGTATCTATCTGCTTATGTTTGATCTGTCATGTTTAGACTCTGTTTATATTAAGTTTTGGTTTGGAAAATGGTTTAATTATGATATCTGTTTTGATAATTTGCTAATTGCTATGCTATGTCTTTTGCTTATTTAGTATAGTTTTCCTACTATGTTTTCTATTTGCATGTGTGACTGCCATGATTTGACTGCTATTTCCGCTGTTGCAATATTGGATTAAGTGTGTTTAATGAAGATTAATTGATTTGTATGAATGCCATGTTTACTTTCTAGAAATTGTTTCCGTTAGCCTTTTTATATTTCGTTGGCTCATATGTACTCGAATTTCCTGCTTTAGTTAATGTTTGGTTATCTTGATGCGTTTGCATTGGTGCCATCAATATGATATGTGTTTGTTCTTAATTGCTATTTGTTCTTCCGGATTCTGTATGATCGTGAGTTTCCGCAAAATCCTCAATAATTCATTGATCTCATTTCGTTGTGACTTCGTTATTCGTTTCTTTGTTTTATTTCGTATTTCTATTTTGTTTAGTTTTCGTTTCTGTTATATCCGTTCAATGGGCTTTGTAAGCTCCACCGCATTTTCTTTCTTGCGCAGTTTTAAGCATTTAAGATGAGCTTATGGATAGCTGATCCGGGTTGAGAGTAGAGATGAGAGCAAGATTTGAAATAGGGATCTTAGATTTATTTTGATTATTAAGTTATTTATATTTTCTTTTGTAAGTTTTGTAAAGGCTTCCGCTTTTATATAGTACTTAAGGTTCTGATATGAATCTTTACCCTTGTCGGGTTGGGGTGTTACAATTTATGGTATCAGATCCAGGTTTTAGGACCCTTAGAGCTTAGGCTATGACCTGTGAGGATTTGGTAGATTTAGGATTTTCCTTCATGTGATCTTCTTTGCGCCCACTATCGCACTTAGATTTTTGCTAATATTTGGTTACTCTTTTAGATGGTTATCCCTCGTCGTTCTAGTTCACCTGATAGGAGCAAACAAGGACCAGCTAGGCAACCTAGGGAAAAGATGATGTGGACCGTTGTTATTGCTAAAGGCTGCAAGAGGATTGGTAGAGTGAAGCGGACCAACAAGAGGATACGAGTTCGGCTTAGTATGTGGCCATGCACAATTGAGGAGAAGCTGACCTTAAAGAACGTAGACGAAAAAGTAGTAGAGGAGTACGAAACCAAAGTCGTTGACAACCAAGGTTTCACCACTAGGTATCATCATAGATGCCCCGAGTTCTTTGAAGATGGAGGAGTAGGTTGGACTAGGAGTCGCGATTTGTATGCTTTTGTAGATCGTGTGCCGGAAGAAGAAGAGAGGAATCGGAGAAGTGACTTTGCTAGTCGCTTTGCAGCCGCCAGCAAGGAAATAAGAACGGATGGATAAGTGGGGAAGAAGAGGAAGAAGAAGAACATGAGGAAGAATACGAGGTGGACTCGGATTTAGAGTCTACAGCTACTAGCGGTTTAATCCGACAAGAATAGACATGTGCACTCTGATTAGTTGCCTTTTATGAGAGATTTCTGACATCTGATTTTGAGTTTAGGTCCTTTTGTTTTCATTTAGATGATTGAATCTGGGATTATTAAGTTTTGTTTTGGAAGTTCATCTTATGACGATTTTGCAAATTTTGTTTGATTAGTGGGAATAAAACAAAATTTTGGAAGTATAGTTCCTGGTTGTTGTTTCTTTCTGATAGATTCGTTAGGTTTCCATTAGTCCTCATAAGTTTCGTCTGCTATTTGTTTTCTTAATAATGTGGCTCAATCACAACTTGAAATAAAGTATGACCATCATGATGGTATACTCATGTGAATCTGGTCTGTTATAGTATATTGTTTGCTATCTGTATGTTATCTGTATGTGATATGTTTTGTTGTGATTCTAGTTATGTAGTTTGCCATGATCCGGGACAGAATATGATGACAATAAGAACTTGTTATGTGAAGCAAGTATTATGACGCCTGATCAACGTGATAATACCGAGATCATATAATTTGAACTTATTGAAATCATATGACGTCTGGGGAAATGCCTGTGGTTGATACGTGAATGGAGTATGACTTGTATCCGTTATTTGTCACTCCTCATTCCTGTTTGAAATTATGTACCTATTTGTGAGAGTTCGTCGATATCTGTTACGTGTGAGTTTGTACGTTTTGGACCGAAATTGTTATGATTTGTGTGAACTATGGATTGCTATGTTTGCTCTAAATGTGTACGTCTCCATGTACCCTTATTGTAATCATTGGATATTTTGTGAAGTGTTTGAGGAACATTAGATCCTTTTAGTTTGAGTATCTGCGACTAGTGAGACCGTTAGGATTCATTTTGTCTATGTATATGTTTGTTCTCCTCATTAGATATCTGAATAAGTTAGAGCGTGTTGTTTGATTTTCGGCATCTTATCTGTTATCTGCCATTACTTTGATAAGTATATGATTATCTGTTATAAGTATTTGACTATTGATTTGATTTCTGAAAAAGTATGAGTTTGAATATTCTGATAAGAAATCCATTTGATTCCGAGATAAGCTTAGCGTTCGCTATATTCCTTGAAGTTCTGAAACCCGATTTGTTTTCTATTCCGTCCGTTCGTTCAATTTCGAGACTAAATTTTTTTTTAGAAGGGAAGAGTTGTAAAACCCTAAAAATATAAACATATCAAAAGACTATTATTTTACCCTTAAAATAGTCAAGGTTATAAAATACGTAAAATATGTTAACGCCCATTAAACGAAATTAAAATCTAATTTATATATATGTTTAATAACCTAACGTGTATATTAAACTATCGACACTTGATAATGCACGATTTAAAATGAAAGTTTCGTGATATGAACTATTTTGGGCCTCGGCTTGTTTTGTGATCCGATTACCATAAGGCCGAGTCGGGCTCGTTTTTCTTTTGCAAGCCAAGTACACATGAGCCCATGGCGGTTTGATGTTGAGCCGATCACCATTCATAAGCCAATATGGGTTGGTTTTCATTGGTTGGGCCTTGGTTATTCTCTCCATACTCGGCTAAACCGACTCACCATAGCCCAACAAGTGGTTTTTTTAAACCTAATACCACAAGGCTGGTATGTCGACACCTATAAATACTTTTCACAAGACCCTCATGCAAACCCTATTTTTTCCCTACACAAACTACACGGCACACACACAATTTTTGCCTCCATTGTTCTTTCTTTGGTCGAACAAATACAAGCCAAAGGTGGTGGCTGCAACCATACGACAACAGGAGGAGCTACAAAGTCGCTGATCGCTCCGTAGTCCGTTTTGTTTTCTTCTCGCTTATGCCGCGCAAGGTATCCCTAAGCCTCACTTTTCCTTTGTTACCTTCTGGCCGAGACACACATGATCATACGTGTGTTTTTTTTCAATTGTTATATTGTGAATAAGTGACATGATTTAGCTTTCTCTCAAACACATAAAAAAATTGGTGAAAACCTTCACGTAAAATAACACATAAAACCATAGTTGGTCGAATAAAATCATGTTTAGCAAATGATGTTTTTCCATGTGTTTAATTCTGGTCGAGACACTATGTTTCACTACGTGAGTTTCACTATTGATTATATATTGAATAGGTCGCAAAACTAGGGCTTGTAATCTTTCAAGATATAGCACATACAATCATGATTATAAAGGACTTGAGAATGATGAAATCCGGTTTGCTAGGGGCTGTTTCTCTCGTGGAGAACATACATGTTTGCATGTTTTCTTCACTTTAGTTTGTCGTATAAATGGGTGAAAGGGAAGCTAATAAAAACGTGTCTAATATGCATGCTAACGAAACCATGAATAAACTTGTGCGAAGCTTATGTCGCACCACTCTTCGTTATGTTTTGTATGGCATGGTCATGAGTTGGGGAAGCCACGTCCATTGTTTTATTTGAAACATGCTACGGTTTTACAAGTTACATGAAATCATAGATCGTCACATAAAATAACAATTGGGGAGACTTGTTTTCAAGATATAATATACGATACATATATATGTTTATTGTTTAGATTTCGACCTCATATTTCACGCATATACGTGAAATGATTATTATGATATCAAGCTTAAATGATCAATGACGTGTATGGGAATCGTAATATCAAACTAGTGTTATATTACATAAATTAATAAGTAAAGGGATCGTTATGTAAATTATGAAACTTGGTGAGCTAACATGCTAATATGATAACAAAAGGGATTAAACTCGTAAAGTGAGTAAACTTACTATATTTACTATGTAAACCCTATACTTTGGAATGATGATCATATAAGCCCTCAAATAAGATATTTGTCATATTAAACCCTTAGGTTTACCATTTATCATTTGTAACCCATAAGTTTGGCTAATGAACGATTAAGACTCTAAAATGTTGTAATTCCGTCCGTCACTAAAAATGAGAATATACTTACAACTCTAAGAATGCTAATGCGATTAATCCGTTATAACTTTAATGATGCTAATAAGTATTAAACAAATCATAATCCGTGTAGATTCGTTGAAGGAGACGCGACGTTATATCTTCGTGTTCGTTCATTCGTTTGCTTTTCCCTCATTTGCGTTAAGGTACAGATATTCTGACCTTTTTAGTAAAGGTTTCCTCATGTTTTCCTTTCTTTGTCATTTCTCTTATGCTTATTAGGGTTCCCAATGCCATTGCTATGAACCTTTTCTATGATTGTTTGATCTGTTGCTTATCTGGACTTCTGTATTATTAAACCATGCAATATCTGATTTGAACTTGTGTTATGAAGACTTTGATATGCATATTTGTTGAACCTTACTAAGTTTAATTATGAACTTCTAATTATGAATGTAGGATTTGTGATTGTGATATGAACTTCTGAATTCTGAATATCTGAATATGAACCTTATGATCGAACTATCTGATATGTTATCTTGTGACATTGTGTTTGATTATGACTGTAATATACTGAAGATCTGTTTGACCTAAGTTAGTTTGACACCAAATATTTCACTAGTCATGGGGGTTCCATGTCCGTGCAGTGATGCACTACATGACTCTAGGGCAAGTAGAGTGATGTTCTGCCACGCCCTTATTCATTCTTATGAGCTCAAGTTATGTTATATGACCACTATCCGCCTGGGGCGTATGGATGCATCCTAGATCTGATCTATTATCTGATATGTTTCCGTGAATGATGTCGTGTGCAATACGCATCTTCACAAAATTCTAGGAGCTAGCTACTCCAATTAGTTTATGAGGTTACCTTCTGAATAAGAAAGATATTTCTGATATGATATGTTCTGGGCTCGTGGTAGTTAACTAAATCTTTATATGTTATTTCTATTAAGTATTCTGATATCGATTCGGTATGTTCAAGTGTTTATAATTATGTGCTAGGCTTATTATATGTGGTTATGCTTTTGTATGTTTAAGTGACTACCGTCTACTATGCTAGGATATGATTAATATGTTTTCAATATGATTCGCAGTCAGCTATCTGATATTATGTTAGTTATCGGTTATGAATTAGTTGATCTGTGAGATGAATGTGCTAGTGTAAAAGTGAGTATCCCCAGTTTATTAAGTATGATTGTTCAGAAATCTGTGAACTTTGTGCCTATCCGTTAGGGTATCTATCTGCTTATGTTTGATCTGCCATGTTTAGAGACTCTGTTATATTAAGTTTTGGTTTGAAAATGGTTAATTATGAAACTGTTTTGATAATTTGCTAATTGCTATGCTATGTCTTTTGCTTATTTAGTATAGTTTTCCTACTATGTTTTCTATTTGCATGTGTGACTGCCATGATTTGACTGCTATTTCCGCTGTTGCAATATTGATTAAGTGTTTTAATGAAGATTAATTGATTTGTATGAATGCCATGTTTACTTTCTAGAAATTGTTTTCGTTAGCCTTTTATATTTCGTGGCTCATATGTACTCGAATTTCCTGCGTTAGTTAATGTTTGGTTATCTTGATGCGTTTGCGTTGGTGCCATCAATATGATATGTGTTTGTTCTTAATTGTTATTTGTTCTTCCGGATTCCTGTATGATCGTGTTTCCGCAAAATCCTCAATGATTCATTGATCTCATTTCGTTGTGACTTCAAGTTATTCGTTTGTTTTATTTCGTATTTATTTTGTTTAGTTTTCGTTTCGTTATATCCGTTCACTGGGCTTTGTAAGCTCAGCCAATTTTCTTTCTTGCGGGCAGTTTTAAGCATTTAAGATGAGCTTATGGGATAGCTGATCTGGGTTGAGAGTAGAGATGAGAGCAAGATTTGAAATAGGGATCTTAGATTTATTTTGATTATTAAGTTATTTATATTTTCTTTTGTAAGTTTTGTAAAGGCTTCCGCTTTTGTATAGTACTTAAGGTTCTGATATGAAACCATATTTGTGATATCTTTACCCTTGTCGGGTTGGGGTGTTACACTTATCAACTGGGATGTCTAGAACTAGAAAGTCGGCCAAGTAGGTTTGATAGCCAATTTGAACCCTTACGTTTTTCACATCCCCCATCGCTTTTGCTTGGGTGTTATCCGCCATGGTAATTTTTGAGTGGTTTGGTTGTGGTTTACTAAGTCCCAACGTCTTAAATAATGGATAGGGCATAACATTTACGCTCGAACCCGTGTCCGCCAAAGCATGCATTGGTGTGGTCCCGTTAATCTTAATCGGCAAAACAAAATTTCCCGGGTCTTTCTCCTTACGTGGCATACCCCTAAACAAAATCCTATCTCTATCTTCCTCCGATAGATCTTTATCCTCCAATCTTGCTCTTGCTAACATTACCGCATCTAGTTTCTTGCGGTATAAAACATAATCTTGTAGTACCTTAATTACCGGCTTTTTCTCATTTAGCTCGAGAAATTTTTGCTAAAGGTTTTATAAGATGGCTTCTTTTTGGTCTTGGATTAAAGGTTTAAAGGTGTTTGGTGTATTGGGTGGTGAAGGTGTGTAATCATTGGTTTTGTTGGTGGATGTAGCACCTCGCATATTTCAGGTCTATACTTTACTATTTTAAGTTATATAAATTACTTTTAATTATTTAATTAAGTAATCTCAAAAATTAAATAGTGTGAATTATCCTCAAAACCAACACAAGACTAGGAAAAGTCTATGTGTTCAAAATATATTTTAGTTTCACGACTAGTCATAATTCATATGAATTATTGCCACTTTTCCAATTTTAGGTAAACATTTTAACCTTTACGTAATACGCATGCCCGAACCTACGTTATTAGGTTTTAACAAAATATAAACACCATATTAGACTTATCAAATTTTTAATATACCTAGTTAGAGTATGTTGATAAATTTTAACATTTTTGGAAGTATTACATTTTTACGTTACCCGATTTTAAGTTTCGTGACTTAAGGGCTTAATATTAGTAATTACCGGGACCAAACTATACCCTAAAAACCAAATGATAGCACAAAAATCACACACACTACCACCTAAAAAGTGAGGTGGCGTGTAAAATGCTCCGTCACAAATCCATGTGACTTTCTCTCATCCCATGCAATCTTACTCACCTCAATATTGTCCCCCACTTATACCATATCACCTCACACTTATCACTTCACATACAAATCATTCAAAACTGTCTTGGTCTCTCCTCCCTTGCCTTCCAATTCCAACACCAAAACACCAATCCTCACTTTGTTTTGTACTTCAAAAATTACTAAGAAGATGGAGCTAGAGTTGATTCCAACATCATCCTAGGATTGTTTTGTTAATTTCAAGGGTGAATTAGAAGATAAACAAAGCATAAGGGGCTGAAGCAAAAGGGTTTGTAACAAGGGTAAAAGGGTTTGTAAGCTTGGGTTAAGAGGTTGAAGACAAGAGTTGAAGATTGAAGGGGTTTAGGCTTGATTGTTCTTGTGACCATTCAACCTAAGTCTTGTAAGAAGTTTGTTTAAATTTCTTGTCATTCAATATGGTTGTAATGATATTTATAATTATTTGATGTAATTTGATATCAGTAGTACATGTAATAAGGCTTGCTTGATGTTGTACATAAAATTGATGGGTAAAAACTAGTGTAGAAACTCATTAAGACAACTAGTAAGAAACTAGTGAATTATCATGAGTTTTAACATAAAAAATCATAAACTTTGTACTTGATTAAGTTTAAGAAGTTGTTAGAGGAAGTAAAAAATAGAATTTGAGCTTTTGAATCACTTGAAATGGACTTATAGATAAAAAGTTATGGTTAAAAGAAGATGACTAGATGAAAATTGGTTATTAAGTCAAAAGTCTTTTGAAACGATTTTAAAACGTGATTTTAACCCTTTTCTGTCCGAAATCAGCAAAAGTGTAAAACACGAATGTTGCTCAGAATGATTTTTCTACAAAAACTCGGGAGCACATAAGCGTATAAAAGTGAACGAAAAGTCTTAAAAACAGCAAATACTAAACGGACCTGTTATTGACTATAAAACAACCATGGTTAAGGAAACTTAGTTGTATTTTGACGCTAAGCCAAGGCTGATGTCTCAAGCTATTTTAACTCAAATATAGCCACTAGATATGACCATGATTGTTGTTTCAAAGTCGTTTAACCGTAACTTAGCCGCACGACTAGTTTGGGTTTGTTAACCCGAATTTTTTTTCAAAAACTTGGTCATTAGATGAAACTTTACTAGATTTTGACAAAACTAGATAAATGACTATATGACATATAAACTATATAAATACCATTTTCACAAGTTTTAACTTCTATTTAAAACCATGAACTTATTAATCTAAAAACTATTTTGAAACCTTTATATTCCACAACATCATAATATGACACGCCGCAATCACAACACTCATTGAGTGAATAACACTTACACATGATAAATGTTACGCTAAACTATTTCATGACACACAACTCATAACACCATCACAAAAGTTCAACAATAGTCTTCGACGAAACACGACACATGTTTTATACAACATTTGTCTCGTCAAATACTTACTTATAAATGATAAGTACTACAATAGTAGAGAATTTCATTATCATAAAGAGGCCTCTTCGGGGTATCGTATCGACGAGTTGTGGATTTATGATTTAAAGTGTCCTGGCTCCTCGTGTGATTACTACACGACCTCTTGATTTTGATAGCCCGAACGGTGGTACGAGGTCATTTATAAAAAGGCTATGAGCCAAACAAACACTTAAGGGATACCTAAGCTTAATATCCATGTACAACATCCAACAAATTACATATACTTATACACTTATATTGAAAACTATACTAAAACATAATTATTATACTTTCGTAGGTAATCACTAAAGATCGCAGTCTCGACATACACTATTGTTGCTATAAACTACTACTGATAACCACGGTGAGTTCATAGCCCCAACTTTTGTTTAACTGTTTTATAAACTACTTGGGGAAGATACATGCTAAAATGTTTTATTATGGACAATTACTTGAAAATTGAATGCCTTGACTGTATTATTGCATGCCTAAGTTGTTTATGCCAAAAGTCCCCAACATCATGGACAACTAATCACTGGGAGTGAGCGCAAATATTATGGATAGGCCTATCGGGATTGACGAATCCCGTTTGTGTTAGCCGGATTGGTAACCAAACGCACTTTATTTGAATTACCTAGGTATATAGCAAAATACCTACCCGGGGCAAGTTACTTTTATATATATATATATATATATATATATATATATATATATATATATATATATATATATATATATATATATATATATATATATATATATATATATATATATATATATCGTCCGGTGATATATATACAACAGTCAGTCGTGAGTTCCATGAGCTTAGAGCAATAATAACTATCAAGAAGATAATTGTACACATTGCAATTATACTACAAACTATTGTCCACTACTATTTTCAAAACTATGAATTCACATAACCATTGTGTTGACTTTTCGGCATGTTTTATATCAGGTCCGTAAGATATGTCTGACACGCGAATGAAGGCACACGGAATAGGCATTTTGAAGACAATGCATATTATCATTCGAAAAACTTTTAAACTTATTATGTACATTATGGGACCTCTACTCTGATATTATGAATAAATTCAAATGATAATGTATTTTAAAACGTCTCATTTAGAGTCGTTTTCTGTAATGTGTACTTTGTTCTAATAAGTAATATCCTCGATTAGCTTCCGCTGCTATTCTAAAACTGAGGGTGTTACAAATTGGTACCAGAGCTACAGTTATAGAGAACCAGGGTGCATTATACACCTAGACTATAACTACTATCTACCGATTCACTTATTATAGTCTTCATATTTCGTGTGCCATGCCCACTATTTGACATATCACTGTTTAAATTGCTATGAACGTGTAACTAACTCTGAACATGGATACTCTTATGCAGACGTACCACCATCCCCAGATCATAATCTTGTTATTCCAAATCAAGCTATACCAGCTCAACAAGAGCAAATACTTCCGGCTCCCATCCAAGCACAGAATCCCCCGGATCAAGATGATGATTATCTTGATATTGTGGACTATGGGAATGACGAGGATGAGGAACCATATGAAGATTTAACTGATGAAAATGAACCCGAGGATGACCCGGACAAAGATCCGGAAGAAGATGAAATATGATCTTAGATGATGATGATGACATGGAAGTGATTTTCGATGATGACGAAGAAGAGGAAGAACCTCTTCAAGCGGATGTCATACTCAACGGATCTCCACCTCCACCATCACCAGTGTCACCATTTACTCCAGCAAACTCTGAAATTCTGCTTCTCGGTTACTCCCGCTACTGGGGGAAGGCCTTACATCATTGGGGGCCCTTCCTCTACCTACGAAGTTGGAGGACCATCTAATACTTTTCCAAACTTCCCAAGGTACGAAATGGGATGCCTAATACAAGATGTCACGGCACTTCAAAATCATGTCCACTTTCTATCAAGGGCAATGCATCGTCGTGAAACGGAGATCTCTTCAATAAGAGTTGAAACCGTTAATGCTCGAAAACGAACTGATCTGAAAATCTTGGATATGAATGATATCCGAGATGGCCTTACACGTGTGGAAGACATTGTCTTGGATCCTATAACCAGTTTTCCAGTGCTCAAGAACAAAGTCACCCGTATGGATAGAGCACAAAATGAAGACGATGAACAGATTAAAGAGTTGAAACGCCGCGTAGCTTCAGCGGAAACGAAGTTAGAAATTGCTCAAACCGAACGTTATAGGCTTGAGATCGAGCTCTATACCGTACGAGCAGAAATGCGGGCCATGTATCAAGAACTGAGGGGCTCTAGGGAGTTTCGCCCTAATGACGCCATTGATGTGTTGGCTACTCACGGGAATAATGATCAGCCCGAGCCGCATCAATCTCCTGACTCTTGAAAGACTTAGTAGATGTAATAGCTAGTGAACAATGTAATTGCTGACTGATAGTTTCGTAAGTAAATTTTGAAGAAACCTGTCACGGGTTTCGATTTTGTAACTCCGATATAATGGATTAACTATATATGAATGTAACTTTTGTTGTATAAATTTATCTCGTCTTGTGTTGTGATTTAATTTCCAATGTTGTTATTCTATCATTTCTAATCGTGCTTATTATCCAACATCATACTAATACCACATCTCTTGTTTAATTGATAGAATCATGCCACCTAAAACGAAAACATCATACGTAGAACTGCCATTTTTGACAAGTATAATGCTTTAATAGGTTATTAGCCTATGGATTTATTAGCCAATAAATTATAAGGTCCTACCCCGTTTGTGAGTTCAGATCCATTAGAGTTTTAGGTTTGATTGTACCATCATTATAAATATTTGATGAATAATAAAAAAATATCACATGGGGATTATACGAAACTGTACATGGCATCCGAGCAGGTTTTATCCTGAGACCTTGTTGGCAACCTTGAGTCGATGTTTCAAGCCACCCCGTCAAACCCTAGCCGTCGCCGTTTAGACGTTGTGATAAAAAATCAAATTTTGGTTTAATCACTAGTCGGTCACTGTTTCGACCATAACTCCTAAATCATAAGGAGTCAACTGCCATTGGTTTCGTAAATAAATTTCAAATAAAAGAATATCGGAATCACTTCCGTAGCCCTAAAGACGCACCGTCATGCGCCGTAACAAGCAGTATGGTTTAGAAAACAACATTGGTTCACTGTTTTTGCTAATAACTCTCAAACCGCTAAGAGTTAGATGACGTCTTCAGTGGCCGTAGATTCGTAATTAAATTACGAAGAAAATGATTCCGGAGTCACCACCTCCACCGGTCGCACGCACCTTCACTCACCATTATAAGTCCAGACAGTCGTCGAAAAAACTATCTTTTTTGGATTATGTTTATCCGCTGCGACTAGTGACTATTAAAGTCTGATTTTTTTTTTATCAAGATTCTATCTTTATTTTTATTTTTTAGTATTTATATTTTACACACTTTAATTTGAGCTTTCGCGATTTCGCCGATCGTCTGTGAGGTCAGGTCCATTTGAGTTTTTAGGTTTCATTGTATTACCATTATAAGTATCTGATGAACAATATAAAATATCCTATAGGGGATTGTAGTAAACGTAACAGTATTTGCTTGTTCATGTTTATGCTTTAAGAAGATGAAGTTGTTTGTGTTAACTACGTTCGTTCAATAAGATGTTAAACAAACGTAAACAAACAAAATATAAATGAACATACACAACAAGCATAAAATCCACTGTTTATTTGTATACATATAACTATTTTACTACAAGTATATAATAAAAAGATAATATACCCGAACATACTCGAATGTATAATCAGATGTTCACAAATACAAATAAGCGATCAAAACTTTTTTTTGTGATCGTTTATCTAACTAAACGAATATATGAACTTTTGTTCACGTTGGTTCATTTAATAAATAAATTGAAATAAACACACTTTTTACCGGCCGGTTTATTAATTGTTCATAGAAACATACAGTAATTTTACAACCCTAAAAACGAGATTGAAAAAAAAAATAGACTTCTCTCATCATATAACTGTTTTCCAGTTTTTCATATATGTACGTATCAAAATAATGGTCCACTTTAAACCAAAACTATGTGTTTTTCTTTTCTTTTCTATGAACACTAATAGGACATAAGGAGCTTGGAGAAATAAGAGAATAGTTATTGAGAGGATTTGGCGAGGAGTTCGAAGGATAAGAGCCATCAAAGTTTGTTGGTAGGTAATTTAATGAGAATGTGTAGATAATATAAACAAAATGATAAAATGCTGATATATCATTTTGGGGAACAGTGCAAACACCACATGTTTGCAAAGATAAAGGGTTGCCATTGTTGAAGCATGGAAAGAAGGATAGGTGGGACACTGGGACTAAAACATCATCTCTTCTACAAATATGTATCTGTATAATGTTTACCTTGTTATATCTGCATGTGAGTTAAGAGCATTCACTATATATGCGAGCCAAGAGAAAAGCTTTCAAACTTATAAAAGCTTTGTTTTTTTTATCTCATTCATATTAATTTTTTGGTTCATGACTATATGGAAAAAACATCACACATTAATTTAATGTGACATGCTATATAAATAAACCTTTTAGAAAACTTACCAGTATGGATGCCCTAACCCGAAATAAGTAAACAAGCTCTACTAAAAGACCGACAAGCATATCACATTTACACACCATAAACCTTCCTAGCGAACATAAACTCATTTCTTTATCTTTCATCTTCATTCCTTCCCATGGATTTCTTTAAAAACCCAACCATTCTCTCTATATTTTTTACCATCATGTCGATTTTAATGTTTACGTTTAGACATTTAAACAAAAGAGCCAGTATCCCCGCAAACTGGCCTGTTCTTGGTATGATACCAGGGACGCTTGTAAACTCCCATCGAGTGCTGGAGCCTCGATTACATGACTGAAGTTCTCATACATACAGGCGGTACCTTTTTTTGGGTAAAGGGGAGTAATCCTGCACCCTGGTAAATATATTAACCAAAAAAAGTTTAAGTACAATGGATATGAGTGAAATCCCATATCTCAGCCCGTTACATATGCATAAAGCTTACATAACAAGATACTACATATTTTCTAAACAAGAAAACAAACCACTACTCAAATGATAACATAGGACATAACGAAAAAATTACTTCCTAGGTCCTTGAAGCTTGGTGCCATACAGGCGGTACCTTTATGTGGAAAGGCCCTTGGTTCACTAATATGAACATACTCATTACTAGTGACCCTTTAGACTTTCAACATGTTCTATGCAAAAACTTCCTTAATTACCCCAAAGGATGAAATTCTTGTAATGAGTGTCGGCTCCAAGTTCCACTTTCATGAATGTTATCTAATACAGTATAATTTTTATATGTTATTAAATAAACTAGTTAAATTTACACACTTTCTACAGTGAGTGCCCATACTAGTAAATGAGAGGGTTTATGCAAAGACTTCGTATCGAAGCAACACAACCACCACCAAATGAATTAATGGTAACATTTAAACCTTTTCATAAGGTTACCCACGATGGGTCGGTCGACGATCTAGTCGGTAGAAGCGTCGCCGTGACGATCACGTCCTCACCGTGTGGGGTTTGATTGTGATCGGGTCATGGGTGAAAAGAAGAGGCAAACTAGTTCGTCCAAACGACCGACTTTATTAAACAATAACAAATAACACAAACAATTGGGTCTTGCATGCACCTTGATCTCCCTCATTTCTCCACCATTTTCTTCGCCGTCACCACCATTCTCCACCATTTTATTAGATGAAATGATGCGTGCGTGATGGTCGGCAGTACAATCTGTTTACAAAAAACGAAATAACAATACTGATTCTTAGGAGTTGGCAGTGAATGTGGCGGTGATTTTGATGGTTTTGGAAAATGAGTGGTTTTGGTGAGAGTGATAAATAAATGAGGTGAGATTTGAAATTTGATGGTTTTGGTGAGTGTTAATTTATGTAATATTGTATGATTTATGTAATACTTTTATTAGTATTAATTAAGTTTATTTTGTGGTTAAAAAAAATTGAATTTTAAAAAAAAATTAACTAGAACTTTTTTTTTGAACGGCAATATATATATATATAAATATATATATATATATATATATATATATATATATATATATATATATATATATATATATAAAAAAAAGGAAATACTAGCAAGAAGCTAGAGAATTAAGTACAAGTGAATGAGATAGCGCTACAAGGATTACAAAGCCACTCCAACCAATTACATTTGGCTTTCTTGATTCTATTAGAAATCCAACTGAACGTAAATTGCTTCACGTCGTTGAGAATGAGGTCTTTGCTTGGCCTTTTCACCGCGAATGTGGTATCGTTTCTAAATCGCCAAAGGATCCAAATGGTTGAGTGTATAACCGCATCAAATATTTTAGTGGTCGACGAAGAGAAGTTTACCCGGTTCTTAAGGGAGAAAATATCATTGATGTTCTCAAGACGAACATTACATGTTGGAATCACTCCTAAACCTTTATTCAAGTGTTAGTTACTCATATGTAATAGTTAGCTTAATTATGGCCTTTATGTTTGTTATTAGCCTTAAGCTTATGTAGAAGGCCCATGAGCTTAGGCCCAAGCCCATAGGAGAAAGGAAGGGACTAGGAGTGTTACCCTAGCAAGGGACTAGGGTTGTTCAATTTATTCTCTTTCACTCACACCGCATAACGGTCTTAGCCTCTACGTGTGTGTGTGGGTTTATTGTTCAATCGCCTTTATCTCTTTCTTGTAAGCTTGTGTTGTAAAACTAGTGACCTATCGGTGGTATCAATAAGCCTACTAGTTGGGTGAAACATTACGTTTTGTTTTTGAAGTTTTTTTGTTCTTGGTTAACGTAAGCGTGGTTGATACTTTGGTTAAGCTTAAAACGTCTTTTTACACTTTTGAATCCAAGATTCTTGTACTTTCAACGTTTTAAGGTGTTAAAATACTTGTTTTTGGCAAAAGTTTCAAACTTTATGCGTGGATCGTGGTTTTTAAACTAGTTTTTATACGAGGGTTTCAACCTACGCATAACTATTTTAAGAGCTTTGGATCATCAAGTTTCACACTTTTGTGTCTTTTGGTGTTATTGAAGCTATTTCATCACACAAAAGCTGGTTTAGAAACATCTTTGGGCATTATCATTTTTACGAGTAATCCTAGGCGTAGCAAAACCCTAAAACTACGCGTAAGGTTATCCTTGGTTTGATCTTCGTTTTCGTGGTTTACTCCGTGTTTTCTTGCTTGGATAAGCTGAAAATCGTCGACTTTGGATATCTTTTGCCTTTGTGATAGTGTAAAAGATCATTTGAGAAAAACCTAAAATTACGCATAAGCATAAAGCTTAGGCGTAGAAATCCTACGCATAAGATTCATCTTACGCCTAAGCCTAGTCTTACGCATAAGATAATCCTACCTAACTTTCTCGCATAACTTTGTGTCTCATAACTTTAGCGTTTTTTCCCTACTTACTACGCGTAAGCTAAATCTCTACAGCGTAACTCTTGATTGTTCACGCGTAACTTTGGTAGTTTTACGCATAAGTGCTACTTGGTTATTGTGATTTCTACGCCTAAGGACACTTCATCAACAAAGGTTCATTCGACTACAAAGATCCATTTTACCAACACAAGTTTTCAACATGTCACAACCACCATACTCTAACTATTTCCCTTACACTTATTCTCAAGGTCAACAACAACTAACTCCACAACATCAACAATGGAATCAACAACAAGCAATTTATCAACAACAATTTAATCAACAACATACTCCACAACTTGCGGCAATTCCACAACCTCAAATGGTTCAACCACCACCAAGTCTTCAAGTTCAACCCTACACAAATGAATTCAATCAACATCCATCAAGGAACACTATGAAGGAACCCACTTGGTTTGCAAAGATGTGTGAAGCTTTAAGCGGCCAACAATCAATTCATGAGGTTTGGATCACTTGATAGACCTCAATGCTCACTCCGAGGAAACTACGATCAAAGGGTGATAAGGTTCTTTAGGTTTTGTGATCTGAAGAAGCCACATGGAAAGTTCTTAAAGAAGGTTATCTTGGAAGGTCCATTTGAGATGCCTACTGTCATTGTACGCGGAGATCCAAATGCTATTCCACCAAGAGATGAACAATCCAACATTGCTCTTTATTCCGACTTGAATCCAGAGAACTTCTACACTATGAAGCAATGAACTTGCAATGCAATACATCCTCTTAGGATTACCTAACCCAATTCTTAGAAGTGTTGATGCTCAAAAGACTGCAAAGGAAATGTGGGATCATATTCATCTTCTTATGGAAGGATCGTACTCAATCGGGAGGATTTGGAATCCAAAATTTACTTGGCTTATGAACACTTCATGATTGAACACGGAGAGACACTAGAGTCCTATCATCATAGATTTTCGGACATCATCAATGATTTGGATAAACACAACATCATCATGCCAAGAATTGCGGTGAATACTAAGTTCTTGAGTAGTCTTGGTCCTGAATGGGAGAAGTATGTCATTTTCTCCGTCAAGCGAAGAATATGCATCATTCTACATATGGATTGTTGTGCGATTACTTGAAGCCTCATGAAAAGGAAGTTGATAGGGAAAGGATTCTCCGTGCTCAAATTGCTCCACCGACACATCGGGAAAATCAACAACTTGCCTTATATGCTCAAAGCAGGTTATTCTCCTCAACCCGAACTCAACCAACGCTACAATCACACCACATGATCCTTCACAACCTCAATCTCAAACTCAATTGGTTCCATACAACAACAACAATGCTCAAGCACTTGTCAATGAAGCTAATGAGGAATCGATCCGTTGAAACCTTGCAACAAGGATTTGCTATGATTGCTAATGCCTTTAGCCGTTATACCAACAAATCCAACAATGCGTATTAGTTCCTCATCTAATACAAGGAATCAAGCTGTTGTGAACAATGGGCGAGTTGAAGTTCAGAATCGTGGTTATGGTGCGTCGGATGGGCGGTCAAGGTTTAATGTTGTGGGTAGGAATAACAATCGAGCTCAAGTGGTGGAACATGGAAATGCTCAAAATGGGTTGAATGGTCTTCGATGCTACAAGCGCAATGAGAGGGACACTGGCTAATGCATGCCCAAAGAGGACTAGGGGCGTGCTTATTTCAAAGAGCTCTTCTTTTGGCTCTTAAGGATGAAGGCTGGTGGAACTCTCACAGAGACAAAACGAGCTTTATGGCAAATCTTGACTCGGATGATGATATGGAGGACTTGCGGCCAATCACATTTGTTATGTTGATGGCTAATATGCATGAGTTACACATGAGTGACATGAGGGATGTATGACGCGATGGCTTGTCTCGGTACCGAACAAACCATATTTATCTCGATCTCATATCTCGCCAACATCCGAATCCGGCAAGGCTCGGAATGTTCAAAATGAGTCATCCATCTCATTCGACGATTTTCAACTAGACCCGTAGTTATATTTGGCGATCAAGATGACCAAACGGTTTCCCTTGATAATCAAATTGACTACGTGGTTATACTTGAGGATCTCAGTAATGATCATGTTGTGACTCACGTTGAACACGCCAAACTTTTGCCTCATCCGGATTTTGCTCGTTTAATACAAGACCAACAGACCATAGTGGAAAAATGTCATGCCATTAATCGGGACTTGAAAAGCAAAAATGCCTTTATTAACCAAGGATTTTGATTGTTTACAAAAGCAACTCAACTTTTCAAAACTCAAGAAAAACGTGAAAAAGGTTTTGAAGCGACCTTTGCCAAATCTCATCAAAGCGAAAAATATTTAGAGGCAGGATCGTGATCTAGGCCGAAGAATGCTTTGTTATGCGAAATAGAACAAGCTGAAACATGAACATAAAAAGCAAATTAGCGCTCTCACCTTGGAAAATCAAAAAGCTAAAATTGGTGAGTTGTTAACTTGTCAAAAGCATTCTCTGCATACAAAAAGCATTCAACGAAGCGAATAGATGATCATCTTGAAGAAATCATCGGCTTGCAAAACAAACTTAAAGAGTTTAAAGCATTTGTTTACAAACATGGTGAGTCGGTCACGACCATTGAAAAGTTTACTTTAAACCCAATCCAAATGGATATGGACGAATCTCTTGCGATTACAAACCTAAGCTTTCAACCAAGCATTCAAACCAAATCACGAAGTTTCGGTCACGAGAATATAAAATTGATAATTACATTTATGAGTGTTGTTGAATATCATCGTCAAGAGGAATTAGATCTGAGAAGGCGAGTCGATCAAAATTAGAAAAAGTTGTTTACAACAAACCTTTTAACTATTCAAAGCGGTCACTTTCGTCACACCAGCATTCTTCTAACACACCAAGGGTTATCATAAAACACACGAGTCTTCTAATGTTAATCCCCAACCGGATTATGCACAAACTTATGGTCCTTTACCTTCCATCAGTGAAGTAAACTCAAAACATGAAAATCGCAAAATTCTTAGATATTTTGACCTTTTCATGGCTGACCTCAAAACTTTACAACATGAGATAGAATATCATTATGAAATCAAAGTTCAACACTTTCAATCGCCTCTAGGCGAGAACAAAGAGACATTTTTCAGAAAAATCTTTTACCAAATGTTAAAATTTGAAAAGTTGTGCATTGTCTTGGGAAAGGGACTTTCATAAGGAACTTGGATTGATGAAGGTCGTTTTAGAAGCGAATGAAGACATCTATTTCTAATACTAAACGTAAAAGAAAATGTTGAGAAAAGATGTTGATCGACTCTTGGAAGATGTCATCGTCTTTGATGTCCATAATGTTGTGTTATTGAATTCTTTGTCATATGCATTTGATTATATCTCTGCGATCTTGTTGATTACGTGGTAAATGTTGAGAACAACGATAATGTGCTTGGTCGAGTCCTTAAAAGTTGAAAACAAGCGATTGTCAAGCGAACTTTCAAATGCAATCGATCGTCTTAATTGGTGTCATAAAGATATTCACGATCAACAACTTGCTTTTCAACACAAAATCGCCCGATTCGTGCAAATCTTCGATCCAAAATTGAGCAAGCTGGATGATCAAAACTTGTCTTTTAAGTGTCAAATCTCAAAATATGAACAAGAACTTGTAAAAGTTAAAAGGAATATGGTGTCATATTTGATTTACTCAAAAGACTCGTGATGAAGCATCAAATGAACTTGATCATTATCTTGCACACACTAAAGAAGTTATGCATTTTCTTTGGAAATATTGGTCAGAAAATCAAGATCTGATTCACACTATCTTCAAGTTAAGAGAAATGTTAGGAAAGTATGAACAACTTCCTACCATGATTAAGAGAATAGCCCGGTAACACTTAGTAATCATGAACCTAGAATCCCTCTTGCCAAATCACAAGTTGCTAGCGTGCCTCCTTCTCTTGGCGAGGAATAGTTCGTCTTTTCCAAGCGTCCGCACTTCGCGACTAGGAGCACTACATTAAAGAATAGGAAGTTGCGACCTAAGAAAAGATCAATAAGGAATGCTAAAGTAGAAGAACACCCTAGGACTATGAATAAGACTCACGTTGCTTCCACTATAGATATTGCGTCCGGCAAATGTAATAGAAATAGTGATGTAACGAATGCTAAACCGTTAAGTACTTTTGATATTGATCGATGCACCTTGTGTTATTTGTCGTAAAAGTATGAATTATTGTCATGATAAATGTGTTGCTAAAGCTATCATCTCTCGTTTAAGGAATCCTAAGAACGGGAATACCTCTAGGCCCACTAATCTTTCTAAGTGCATGCTTGGTAGACCGCCTCTCTTTAGATTCTAAGAAAGCGCATTCTTGTCCTGTAGCTCGGTTTCACCTCCTAGGAATATAGTACCACCTAGTGCATTCACTAAGACTAAAGCAAATACTAGTTGGAGATGGCGGAAATGGATATATAACACACTAGGATTTAAATGGATACCTAAAGCTATTGATGTGTGTATATCTACTATAACTGCTCAGGAACCCTCTAACATTTGGGTTCCACATCTACTTCTATTCCATCATTATTAGATGCATTATTGTATCAATGCGGTGTCTGAGATCATTCTCTGGATTGTTGATAGCGGATGTTCCCGACACATGACAACAACCTTAAAGCTGTTATCAAACTTTATTGCAAAGTTCATTGGCCTTTGTCGGTTAGGGAATGATCACTTCACGACTATCATGGGCTCTGGAGACTATATCAATGGGAACATCGAAATTAGCAGGGTTTACTATGTGGAAGGCCTCGGTCAATCTGTTTTGATGGAGTGGGTTTTGTGATGGAGATTTGGAGGTTGCTTTGGGGAGAAAACTTGTTTCATTAAGTGATCTACAAGGAAAGCGACCTTATGCATTTCGTAATTCAAGTCTTTAAACTATCTCTATGCAAGACATGGTTGCTTCTTCTCCCATCTGCTTACTTTCAAAGGCAACATCAACAAAATCCAGGCTATGGCACCGTCGTCTCTCACATCTAAACTTTCAAACCATCACCAACCTTGCTCGACACAAACTAGTTGAAGGACTCCCCGATTTTGGTATTCTAAAGATCACCTTTGCTCGGCTTGTGAACAAGGCAAAAGCACTCGTGCTCATTTTCCTTCAAAGGTGGAACACTCTCGGCATGTGCTTCATCTTCTTCACATGGATTTGTGTGGCCCGATCTTGGCGTGCAAGCGATCAATGGCAAACGCTACATCTTAGTAATTGTTGATGACTATTCACGCTGGACTTGGGTCTACTTTCTTGTAAGCAAAGATCAAGCTCCACAGATGATCATCACCTTTCTCAGAAAATACAAGTTGACTCGTAACACCGTTGCCAAATCGAGCAGACGAGGCGAGCGAATTTGTTAACCAAACTCTTCGTGAATTTTATGAGAAAGTAGGAATTGACATCGGACATCTATTGCGCGTACACGAACAAAGCGGAGTTGTTGAAAATGAAACCGAGCGTTAGTGGAAGCTGCAGAACAATGTTAATCAATGCTAAACTTCAGTTACTTATGGGAAAAGTTGTATCTCTGCATGCTATACTCAAAACCGTTCTATGATTACAAAGCGCCACAACAAAACACCTTTTGAGCTTGTCCACAGCAGAAAACCGAATCTCAAACACTTTCATGTATTTGGATCTCTTTGCTATCGGAATAATGATCGTGATGACTTTGGAAAGCTCAAAGCCAAAGGTGACATTGGAGTCTTTATAGGATATTGTGATAATTCTAAAGGTTTCGAATCGGAATCGTCGACAAAGGAGGTTATGGAAGCGATTCATGCTCATTTTGATGAACTTCGGAAATGGCTTACGAGTATAACTGACTTGGAACCGGACACAACCGCTTAAACTTCCCTCAAACCCCATCATCGGCTGAACAAAGCCCCCGGCTTACTCGTCAACAAATGGAAAGGTTATTTGCTCCCTTTGTTCGGTGACGATATTGATGAGCGTGCTCGGGTGTATCCATTGTTTCATTTGCTCAACGATAATACTCTTATACGATACACTGCTACAACAACTACGGTTGAAGAAGCACCACCGATTGACTCCAACACAGAGTTGAACAAACCGCTTCCAACAATGATGAACGGTGATGATGTTGAATGAAGTACCCCCACTGCGATTTTGATCCAAATCGTTCTTTAACCCGTTTGCTAATGAGGCTACTTTGCGCGGATGTCGCGGAATCTTCTACAAACCATTTGAATCCTCAAAATCTGCACAATGTATACCAACATCAACCCTCCACACATAGATGGACAAAAGACCATCCTCTGGAAAATATTATTGGCAACGAATCAACGGTCGTTACAAGACAAGCGTCTTCACTCGGATGGTGAACATTGCATCTATGCACTCACTTTCTGCCAATCTGAACCTAAAAACATCAAAGACGCAATGACAAAAGACAACTGGATTGAATCCATGCAAGAAGAACTCAACCAATTCAAGCGTCTTGAAGTATGGGAACTGGTTGAAAGACCAACAGAGGGTCTCGTCATTGGTCTCAAATGGATTTGGAAAAACAAATTGGATCTTTGAAGGAATGTTATCGAAAATAAGTCCGTCACGGTGGCTAAGGGTTATCGTCAAGAAGATGGTATTGACTTTGAAGAATCTTTTGCTCCGGTTGCTTTCGTCTTGAGGTACATGAGGATATTTCTACGCGTTAGCGGCTCATATGAATATAGCGGTCTTTCGAGATGGATGTCAAAGCTGCTTTCTCAATGGACAACTTAAAAAGCGGTTTATGTCGACCAAACGAGAAGGATTCGTTGATCCAGAGTTCGAACCATGTCTACAAAGCGAACAAAGCTCGTATGGTCTCAAACAAGCTCCTCGGGCATGATGCGATAAGCTATCATCCTTCCTCATTGCAAATAATTTCACCAAAGGTTCGGTTGACCCAACTCTTTTCATACAATATCACGGGGAACATATCTTAATTGTTCAAATTTATGTGGATGACATCATTTTTGGGTCTACACATAAAAAGTTTTCAATCGCTTTTGCAAAACTAATGAAGAAAAATTTTGAAATGTCCATGATGGGTGAACTAACGTTCTTTCTAGGACTACAAGTTCATCAATCACCCCGTGGTATTTTCTTGAGTCGGTCCAAATATGCCCTTGAATTGTTAAACAAATTTGGAATGAAAACCTGTGACACCTATGCCACACAATTGGCTCATACCAAGAAGCTAGGCGCTGATTTACATGGGAAATTGGTGGACCCTACAAAATACCGTAGTATTATTGGGTCTCTCATGTATCTAACACTAGCGGACCGATATTGTCTTTGCGTTTATCTTGCTCCCGTTATCGTCGCGACCAAAACCCACCTCTGAGAGGCTAAAAGAATCCTCCGATACATAAAGGGAACCATTAACTTGGGGATCCGGTATCGAAGGATTCGGTTTTGAACTAATCGCTTTTGAGTGACCCGCGAGGATGCTTAGACTCCCGGAAAAGTACTTCGGGAGCTTTACAATTTCTTGGTGATAAACTGGTGTCATGGCAATCGAAGAAGCGGGATTGTACATATGTCCTCAACGAAGAGAATATGTAGCCATGACCGCGTGTTGTGCTCAAGTCATTTGGATGAGAACACAACTCAAAGACTATGGTTCACGTATTTGAGAATCGATGTGCTGCGACAATGTCCAGTGCCATTGCGATCTCGTGCTTCGATTCGGCACTCGAAATCAAAGCACATCGATCTTCGATATCATTTCATCAAGGATCCGTGGAGCAGTGCTTGTTGAATTATATTTTGTGGGTACAGAATACCAATTGGCGGATCTTCTCACCAAAGCCTTGCCTCCCGCTAGGTTTAATGAGTTGGTCCACGGGATTGGTATGAGGTGTTTGACTCAAGAGGAATTGGATGACCTCCTAAAACAGTCTTAAAAACACATCAAACACCAAAATCACTTTTGTAAATATTTTTTTCTTTCAAAAACAAAATACAAAAATATAAAATCAGATAAAACAACAAAAATATTCTTCTATCTATTTTCTTTCAACATTGCAAGTACATTTCTTCCGTCAACACTATAATCTTTCAAAATTCATATTTTTCGATCAAGTGTTGAGGGGAAAATAAATCTCTTAAGCTGTTTCAAAAACATCATCCGTGTACTTGCATGTTATCTATTCGGTTGTTTCTTTTATCAATGGTGGTAAACTTTTACGGTTCAAATGACACTCCTCGGACTAAAATTATAACCTTTCATTATTTTTTCTTAAGTCAGAGGGAGTAATGCGTCAAGTTTCTTTCTTTAAATCTTTGTTTGGTAACCAAAATGGAAGTTAAATGGCTTTGTATGAAAATGGAAAAGGTGGAGGGACCAAAGCGCCAAAAGTTTAAAGTTATTTTTAATAAAACACACTCCACACTAACTATTCCATCACATTTATTACTCATAACCTAACCAATCCTACATGCCTAAGAAATCGTTTGACAAATTTGTGTTTTGATCATCAATTTGTAAGTTGTTTCATGATCTTAACATGTTTACAAACATAGGTTTTGATTTTTTACACGAATCAAACGGTCAAATTTTTGTCATATGATTGTTTTGTGTTCTACGCATAAGCGTATGAACACATAATCAAGAATGGGTGTTTGTGGTTAAAAGGATTGTGTCAAAACATGTCTTTAACATCAATGATACTAATTTTATCCTCTAAATCCACCCAGAAACTCGAATTGAAGGTTTTTCAAGATTAGGGTTCTTAAGTCGAATTGGGTGTTTTCAAATGTGAAGGTTTTTGGTCAAAAAGATTGTTTTGTGAGGTTAATATGATGTTGAATTAATGATATCCGGCCTATAACAACGAAACACTTGGTTAATTGAATTAGGAATTAGGGTTTAAAGTTCTTAAGTTTGGGTATTTTTGATTCATCTACGATTGGATGTTATAACTTGGTTTATAGACTCTCACAACACTTTAGACCTACCAGAAAAGTTTGGTGCAATTTCCATGGTTAGAAATCTTATGCGTAATTCATAACCCTTAGGGTTTTGACCTCTGGCGTATGTGTTTCTCTGCGTAAAATGTTTAACATGTTTTCATGCCATGTTTGTTTAATATGACTATGCATGTTAAGATTGATGATTTGATGATTTTATTTCAGGGCTTGCTACGCAAAATTGAGAATCAAGGTCATTTGAATCTCTACGCATAAGGATCACCTTACGGCGTAGAAAGTTATCGTAAGAGAAATCCTACGCTGTAACTATTAAGCGTAAGGTTCTACAATGGGACTCTGGCGTATCTGTGAAGGATATCGTAAGCGGTGACTCTCGCATAAGGTCTACTCTTACGAGTAAGCCTTGCAGCGTAAGGTCTTATCGCCTACGCGTAAGCTCTACGCATAAGGTTCCTTTTCCTCGCGTAACATTTCTTGCGCGTAAGTAAGGATCCTACGCATAAGCTTCGCCTACGCATATATACTTCTTACGGCGTAACTTTATCATTTCGCCTAAGCCTTGATTGACCTTCATTTTGAATTGTTACGTGTACAAACTTGTAAATAAACCAATCATATCGTCACGAAACCAATAATGTCACTAATAAACTTAAGCGTTTGATATGTTGTGAACTATAAGTGATAACATAAACTTTAAAACTTAAAGTTAACTAACTCACGAAACATTTCCCGACGTCATTGGACTATTGGACAAACAAGTGACTTAGGACTCGTAACAATCATTACACTTTACATTCAATAATTAGACAATAAAACCTTCCGTTGACTAACATTATGTCTTTCGATATGTTGGTTCTTTTGGCTAATGTTATTTCGAGATCCGACATGGTACTCAAATGAATGTGGATGCACAGAAGTTCTCACAATTCTGCATCTTCCCCAATGGCTATCCTAGAAAGATTGGAAAAAACAACCTTAGGGTTGACTTTGAAACCCTCACATGCTCAGAATCTTCTTGTCTCATTCTTTGTGGATATTCTAAGGAATCATCCCTACCGAGAACATGCTCTCACACTCTGCACGATGCGGGAAATCTACATTCACAATTACGGAATTCAATGAGAGGATCAAAGGAGTCAAAGTCGCGTGGCGGTGACACTTAATCACAAACAAGTCACTATCACTCCTGCGAGACTTACGGTTGTACTTATCATTCGGACATCGTGCCAACTGACTTCTTTGCCACACCTCTTGAAGAGCAGTTACGCAATTTCTACTTGATATTGGCTATGATGAAGCTTCAGGAATTATTAACAAGCACTCTCGCGTGGATCTTAAGAACATTCCTCAACCGTGGAGAACACTCTACATCATCATCACTAAGTCTGTCTCAGTGCGTGACGGTGGCTATGAGCATCCCAAGCTCATGGAGCTGCAAGTCTTCTGGTCATTGATCAATAAGAAGGACATTGAAATCGAAGCAGTGATATGGGATGACATGATGTCATTTCACAAGAAACTTGGCTCAAAGATTCCCTATGTGGATACACAAAGCTTTTGATCGAGAGAGCACTTGGACTTAATCACGATATTCCCAGAGGCTCAATGACCCTAACAATCACGGCGTGTTGTCCGAACCTATCCTTTCTATCAGAATCAAGGAATCGACAACAAAGAAACAAGGTGCCGTCTTTGCTGTCACCTTGACAAATGAAATCAAAAAGCTTGAAACATACAAAAGGTATCAAGTAGCGATGCGAGAAGGCAAAGTTGGTCATCTCGATGAAAAGCCTTACGGAACTCCTACTCGGAGAACCGAGAAGAGGAAGTCTTGGAAGTGCAATAGCGCGAGAGAGTCAAAGGAAGGTCCCCAAAGAAACCTACTCCAAGAAGAAGTTCCCTCAAGGAAGCTGCTCCTATTCCTACACCTGAACCACAAAGAAAGCTATTGGACGAAAGCTCTGAAGATACACAATCAGACGAGGAGGTCCACTACTCTGAAATGCGCAAAGGATGACTCTCCATGATACCAAAACCTCCTAGTCCAATAGCTGAACATGGCAAAGGAAAGACTCCTGTACTTGTGCGATATGATGAAAGCTCAGAAAGTGATGAAGAGCAACTGGATAAATCATACAGGAAGAAGTTCAAATTCATTAGACTTCAACACGTTGCACAACAATTTGCTCAAGAACAAATGGGTGGCCCAGGAGGGTCAAGTGGTGCAGCTCAACCTTCACCAGATCCTGATGCGGTTAATCAACCCGATAAGGGATGCGGTGCCACCACTGGTACAACAAACAAAAGCCGCGTGTGAAGAAACTATTGAGCATGAATTTGAGGAACCTATTAAAGAAAAGTCCGAAAAAGGCGAGGGTGAAGAAGAAAAAAGGCGATGAACAAGCTAAGGCGGCAATGAAGAGATGTTGAGTATGATATGATAAGTTTCTTCTAGATAGTCATGCTGCGATCAAAGGAGAAAACCTCTGAACCTCCAAAGGACCGGAGAATCTCCTCACATCTCATCATCATCAGGATTCTTCATCTCACTCTTCACCACCACCATCAAAAGAATCAACCAAATCATCATCCAATCGTGAAGAAACCACCTCAATCTTGGATTTCTCATACTCATGAAAGAATTGTGAAAGTTGTCCAACAAGTCAGAAAGAAGGACATGCTCTGAGAAAAGCTGAATTGGTTTCTTTGACCAAATCTGATATCTACATGATGAGAATGACAAGATGCAAATGAAAGGGAATATGTCTGAGAAGCTCATGCAGGATAATCTACAAGGGAAAATGGACAGAATGATCGAAGGCTACACTCACAAGTACCTTATGGATATCGTTCCTAAAGTCACAAAGGAGATGTTTACCAGACAACTATATCCGAATCTTATGCGGATAGCCAAGCAAACTATAAGATCAACACCCTTAACCGTCACAATCAATCCATCGATCACATGTAGTTTTCTCGGATAATGAATTGGTGGCCAAGCTTGTCACACAAATGTCTAAGCGATGGGACATTTACTTACGATGAAGGAAAGTTGTTTCAAGCATTCTTTGGACTACCAACTCAAGAAGCATCATGGTCGGTGAAAGGTCTAAGCGTCCTAGAGGCGATGAAGATAAGGATCGAGGATAAGAATGATGAAGCTAAGCGAGAAGAATTCGGTGAATCATCTTCCATGCCACCGCCTCCCCAGCGGCCTCACTGCTCAACAAAGGTCTCCTCCTCGTTCTTCTCTGAGATAAACCTCATGATTACGAGACACCACCCCGGACTCAAAAAACCGGTGATTACTTTGAGTATACGGGTGGTGGCGATGAAGAACACCATGAGCCCCTACAACAACCCACCTCTCCCAAACAAGTACGAAACGAATCATCATCTAGGCCTTGAAAAAGAAGAAGAAGACACCTCGGGCTGGCGTCGTATCATGGCTAGATGACGATAAAACAGAGGAATTTGAATGGTTTTCTACTCTTGTTAATAACACTACCTACGAAGAAGGTCAAGATTTGGTGACGGTAATACTTGGAGCATGCTAAAATTCTTCAAGAAAAGTTCCATGTAAAGAAGATGACGAAATCTGAGTTGCGGCGAATCAAGAATGAAGCTTTTCAATTGTGGAAGATAGCTCGAGAAAGTGCCATCGAGTTCGAATATCACCTTGATAACATTGCTCGAGCTATGTCTAACAACATGGATTGGCTCAACCCGAGAAGCAAACATCGACTTCTGAAGCGGGACAACCCTCCATATTACACCGGTGGTCTAAACCACTACCAACAATTGGCCAACCAGATGAACCTAGAATTCCTTTCCGATATTTCTTCAACAAAGACCTGGAATTTCTTCTTCATGGTGGCGATGGTTCAAGGAAGTATGCTACATCTTTGACACTTCCATTCCCAGCCGTGACGAATACTCAAAGCTGCATAGCTATCGAGGAAAGATCTAATCACTTGTTCTCCAACAAAGTGGAAGCATACGACCGAGATGCAATGTACGGGATTCATCATTGGCTGTGAGCGCCGAAGAATCTACTACGAGGCTGCCGGGTTCAGAAGTCTCAACATGCGGTATTGAGTTCTAAAAGTATCGTTGCCATCAAACACGTCGATCTTTCATCTAAGTGGGACTACACCTTCCTAAAGAATATCGTGGTCAAGCGACAAGATGAAAGGGATTATGCATTCGAAGAAGCGACTTTGAGAATTTGTCTATCAACGACATCGAAGACATGTACCTTGCCAAAGTACAGTGTCGTATGAGACAATTCTCCACTGAAGTACAACGTGAATTCATCAAGTCAGTGCTCATCTTCATCGGACGCATAGTTATCAAAGAACGTGTAGAAGATCTCCGGTGGCGGTTGAATCTTATCGGACCGTGTCAACTTCACTCCACCAGCGGCTTGATCTTCCGACATCAACCGGCTTCACAATATACGCTCATCGGCAAACCTTTATTCGTTTACGCGGTGAACTTCAAAGAAATTGCTTGATGGCGTGCTGAGATCTTCATAAGTTTGGAGATCACACTTTGAAGATGGTTAGGGACGGATTGGCTTACCGGTTGAAGGATATACACCAAAAGATCGGGTCTCCTAAGCGATGGAATTCTCGGGATCGAAGGGGCGTGAAGAGGATCAATCACCATGATTGATGAACGGTTGTATAGAAGGGATCGATTCGAGAAGACTAGAAAGCTATGTTGGTGCGTCGACCGGGAGAAACATCATCGGCTTTCAGCGCTGGTATTCACATCTGGCGACATCTCGACTACACGGTACCCCTTGAGCTGCTTCTTTCATTATAACTTTGGATGTATGATTTATTATGTCAATGGCTTGTGCACATATTACGATGTACAACCCGTAATTGTAAATAAAGGACCACGTAGTGCGCTTGATTGCCACAATCCTTAGATAAGGAGCGAAAGCTTCTTACTTTTGAGTAAAACCTATCAAACCTTTCATTTTTCAAGGTTTTGCTCAAAAGAACAAGTACTTTCCCTTATGATTTTCAAAACCTCAACCCGTTTATATCACTTTCGTTGAGGGAGAGTACTTGACTAAAATCTTTGTTCACTAATTGTTCCTGATGGTCATTCTTCCCGCAACAATCGAAATGGTCATATTTATTCTCAACTTTTCAAAAATAACATTTTATATGCCATTTTTGGGGGGGAGAAAATACGTGATAAGAAATATGTTGTGTAAATGCAAATGAATCTTTGTGCTATAGACTTAACCCATGAATTGGCGAGATCTTAAGCTTTAGTAACTTCGAAAAGACTTGTCGGGGCGGGTAATAATTTCAAGCTAGTTAAGCTAGTGATGTAAGCGTGTCTCCAAAGGACTTGTCGAGTAGAATGTACCATTGAGAAACTCTTGGTAGACATGAACTCTCGATGCGGGTTTGACAACCTTAAGAGGATTGTCTACACCTTCAAGGTAGTTATTAGAGCTAGTTGTCACCTAAAAGTTGACAATGCAACTCTTTAACTATGCCACGTAACCGTGTCTCGCGGGGGGAATGTCTATCTTGAGTTGATCAATTCAAAATGTGCGCTCTTTCCTCACTGTGCATTTTAACCGTTAAAACTCTTAAGCACATGTGGAGGGAGTATTTATGAAAAATCTTATCTCAGCAGTGGTACTAAAATGTTTTTCATTCACAAACACTTTGAGAGATTTTTCACAACAGATGTTTTAATGGCAACATAGGTTAGTCATGGAGTTATAAGGTGACTAAGGTTAGGAATAACCGTCCTATGATCCGCCAGAGCCGGATGGATCTACCCAAGGACACCACAAATAGTTAGTATTTAGAAGTCCTTAGGTATGATTGTAAAAAGGAGAAAATGAGAATCGAAGAAAAAAGGAGTTGAAGAATTAAAAAAGAAATGCAAAGTAAAGGGGTGAAAAGAAATAGCCCTCTAGATTATTCAACTTAGAGGCGGACACGGGTTCAATTCATATGCTCTTGGTTGTCACTAGATGACACGGTATTGAAGATTAAAAGTCGTCATGGACCCGGTGGCGCATGCACTAAACCTTCTTAGCCACTCAAGTTTCTCTCAACAGAAGCTTGTTTCATTCTCACGAGGAACCCTATGTAAACTATTAGCTTTTTCTTAGAGATTGCAGGTATTGAAGAAGGAGACCCTCTCCCTAGTCTCCGCTCGGGAAAACCAAAATGCACTATTGAGTCTAGAGCCACGAGATTCATCAAAAGATCTCTTAGGTACACTTGACATTTCATCACTTGATATTCAACAATAAGAATTTCAGTGGTACATTATCGAGTCCTTCACGGATCTTAGCAATCTATCGAGAACATTTATGAGAGGTTCACATTTGTGATCCTCGGTGATTGAATGGAAACTCTGCCATGGTCAACATCAAACGACCACGGCGGTGCGGCAACTCCCGTGGATTGCGCAGTGGTCTCAAGCGGTCTGATGGTGAGGTGATGCTTGGTGTACCTCGGCGACTCATCTGAATCGTAGGTGTACTTCGGTACATCGTGTTATCTCACTTGTGGGACTCGATTCAGAGCGGCCTTTGTAAGAATTAGAGTTGTGTTTTCACACTATTTTGTTAACACTCTCGAAGTTCAAACTTGTAAGTGCCGGAATCCGCTTATTACTAACCGTTTTAATGTTTACTTCTTATGGAAGCTCGGAGGCGGAATGATCGGGCAAATTCTCCACTTGTTCACACCAACAACATCATCAAAGAAGTTCTATCTTAAAGCAACACAAAAGTCGGAATGATTCTTCGTCAAATCAAAGAATCTACAAAGTTAAAGACTTAAAGAACTTTCATCGGCACCATAATCCATCGTTAAAGAGTGTGTGAGCATGTTGGAGAAAGACGTGGAGACAGCGAAGCGTGAAGCGACTGAAGGCGGAGACTTGATCTGCAGACAACAACATAATATCACTTTCATCACAAAGAACAATGATCAAAGAACAAAGTTAAAGATGGCGTCAAAGCATAAGCTGTTCAAAAGAAAACTATCTCTCTACAGGGAAGATGGTTCAAATCAAGGCAATTCTTCTCACAAGAAAGAAGAATGTCAGAAGGCGTCAAAGCTACTATTACATCAACGCCTTCACCGTTTTTCATCACCAACACTTGAGGGGAGATTGTTGGAATCACTCCTAAACCTTTATTCAAGTGTTAGTTACTCATATGTAATAGTTAGCTTAATTATGGCCTTTATGTTTGTTATTAGCCTTAAGCTTATGTAGAAGGCCCATGAGCTTAGGCCCAAGCCCATAGGAGAAAGGAAGGGACTAGGAGTGTTGCCCTAGCTTCCCTCCTATAAATACTATGTAATAACCCTCACTTGAGGGTTGGTTGTTCAATTTATTCTCTTTCACTCACACCTACGCATAACCGGTCTTAGCCTTTACGTGTGTGTGTTTGGTTTATTGTTCAATCGCCTTTATCTCTTTCTTGTAAGCTTGTGTTGTAAAACTAGTGACCTATCATTACAGATGTTCCACCACTTGAGCACCTCGGTCCACTTCTTTTTCGCAATCTCACACTTAACAAATATGTGCTCTTCCGTCTCAATTTCCTCATTGCATATCTGGCAAAGAACTGAGTGCAAATCAACATCCCTATTGGACAAGTTTGATCTAGTCGGGAGTCTTTGGTTTATAACTCTCCAGCTTGCTATGTTAACTTTTTTCGAGACCAAATTATTCCAGCTTGTAGTGGGTGGATATGAAACATTTAGGGAATTAGAGATTAATTTTCTCATACCTTTAACGGAAAAGATTCTTGAGTTATCAATCAAGCAAATCCAAGTGTCGGGGTTACTAGAAAGGCGTAAGTCTGCAAGAAGGTTTTGAAGCAAGGTCAATTCTTCATGGTCTGCTGTTGATCTTAACTCTCTGATCCAAGCCCACTGAAACAATACGCCTTGTGGGCCTATCGGTCCAATTCCAACCGAAGTTTGTGGAAGAGCAAAGAGAGACACACCCAAAGTCGACAATTGATCGGCATGTTGTTGGTTCACAGGGAGGAGGTAGAGGAGATTAACTGTTGGGGCACGATCACATACACGACAAAGAGGATGTGACTCGAGCGAAATGTACCTTGGGAAGGCATTGCAAAGAGGAGAGCTTCCAACCCAAATGTCCTTCCAAAAACTTGTTGATTCGCCATTTCCAATCTTCAATCTGAAAAGAGTATGCATATCAATCCCATAGCTAGTTAGATCCTGATTTAACTTAGCGATTTGGTACCATGCACACGATTTCTTTCTAATGGTGGAAATGTCTTGAAGCCCTCCATGTTGCCCATGAATTGATTTAATAACAAAGAGCCCATAGAGAACTTGTTTCGCAATGAAAACGCATACACCACCACTTAGCAAGTACTGAGATTAGATACCCTTAAACTTCCAATATCAAGACCTCCATTTTTAAATGGGGAAATGACTTTGTCCCAAGCAATCCACGCGATCTTATTTGAGTCAAGCCCACCACCCAAAAAACTTTCGCCTAATACTTTCAAGCTTTTTAATAACTGTTTTGGGAGCTTTAAAAGTAGAAAAGTAATAAACTCCAAGACTACCAAGAACGGATTTAGAGAGTAAAGGCGACCACCAATGATGAAGAAGAGTCTTTGCTTTCCAAGATGAAAGACGTTTATGAAACGGTCGAGAAAGGTTGCCAATTATCACATCTTGACATATTTGCTCCAATAGGAAGACCCAAATAGGTACATGGAAAGTTGGATGGTTGACACCCAATTGAAGGCGCAAAGGAATTCCAGCTCAATCTCGAAAACACCAATACCAAATAGTTTACTTTTATTGAAGTTTACTTTAAGCCCTGAAGCAAGATGGAAACAAGTTAGTAGTCTTGACAAGTTCAATACATTAATCTTTGACCATTCTCCTATTATTAAAGCATCATCCGCAAATTGAAGATGTGATACATACACCTTGTCTTTCCCAACTTCAATTCCCCGAAAGGAGTGATTATTTTTTTGCTTCAAGAAGAGCCACACTTAAGCCTTCAACCGCCAAAATGAAAAGAAGAGGGGAAAGTGGGTCACCTTGTCGGAGACCCTTTTCAAGTTTGAATTCTTGGGTTGGTGAACCGTTGACAAGAACCGAGGTGTATGCCGAGCCAAGACAAGCTCGAATCCAAAGCCTCCATTTGTTACTAAAACCCATTTGATCCATGATAGACTCCAAAAAGGACCAATTTAATGTATCAAAGGCTTTCTCAAAGTCAAATTTGAGGAAGAATACTTTCTTTTTAGCTAACTTTGCCCACGATATAATTTCATAAACCATAAGGGGGCCATCAATGATTTGTCTTCCTTTGATGAATGCCATTTGAACATCACCCACAACCGATGAGATGACACTAGAAAGGCGGTTAGCGAGGATTTTGGCCACAATCTTATATTGACAACCTATAAACTAATAGGCCTAAAGTCATTTAGATTAAGTGGGTCATCAATTTTAGGGACAAGAGTAATAAAAGAAGAATTGCAACCTCTTGATATGGATGCCGAAGATTCAAATTCCTTGACATACGAGATGATGTCATTCCTAAAAACGTCCCAATGCTTTTTGATGAGCTTAAAAGTAAACCCATCCGGGCCGGGAGCTTTCTCCCCACCACAACTCCATACAACATCTTTAATCTCTTGAGAGGAGAAAGGAAGGTCAAGGAATGATGAGTCTTCAATAGAAAGATGCTTGAAGAGATTGCTAGAGAATGTGGGTCTTGAGATCTCATCTTCTTTGAATTTTGACTTATAAGCTTCAAGGATGTGATTTTTTATTAAGAAAGGGTCTGTCACCCAAGTTCCTTGAATGTTGAGGCCATTGATTCTTGATCTATTCATGTTACATTAATAATCCCATTGAAGAAACTTGAGTTTTCATCCCCTTCGAGCACCCATTTAGACTTAGCCTTTTGGCGAAGATCTTTACTTTTGATGTGTTCTAAATCAGAAAGTTGTTTAACCACCATAGATCTTATCTCAATGTCCTGAATGGAGAGGCTGTTTGATTATGCCTTCAAGTCAATTGCTAACAGGTGTCACGTAAGGCAATCTGAAGCTGCTTTTTGAAATATGGGACATATGACGCCATCTTTGTTAATTGAAGCTTTTCAGCCTTTGCAGGCTTGGACTTGAAAATAATAGCTTTACTAGCAGGTCTTTCATGCACATAAGCCCAACTATTATGTAACAAAGGTCCAAATTCTTCTTTCAACAGCCAAGAGTTGTAGAAGCGAAATGGAACAGGCCCATAATCAATAGATGCCACACATAACGAAGTGATGAGAATTCGTATGAGTGTTTTGACATTAGCATTGGGCCATCTATTCATGAAGTGATAAGAAACAAGGATCCGATCCAACTTGCTTAATTTCGAACCTGACCTATTCATTCATGTAAAAGCATGCCGCCTAAGGTAAATCAGTTAGACCCGATGAAGAGATAAATTTGTTGAAGAGATTTGCTCCTCTGGGACAAAAGCGACCCATTCTTTCCTCAGAGTTGCGAGCACCTCATTGAAATCACCAACAATGACAGTGAGACAATCATTCTCGACCAAGATGTTATTGAGGTTATCCCATAGGACTTTTTTCTTGTGAATGCATTGAGGGGCGTAGACCACGATAAAAATGCAGGGCATCCTACGACAACCAAGTACCCTTAACCGCGACAAACCCATCACCTTCTTTGGAAGCCAATCTGGAAAAGCAAGAGGTGTCCCAGATGGCAATTATGCCTCCGGATTTACCATTAGATTTTTTAAACTCATAATCATAAGTTTGAATTTTTCAAAGGGATTTAATCAAGAATTTATTATCGCTAATTGTCATTGTTTCTTGTAGACCTAAAAACTGGACTTTATTGTCAACACAAAGTCTTTTAACCCATCCTCGTTTATGGTCTTCGCCAAGACCCCTAACATTGAGAGATAACACAATCATAGGTTAACACGGGTAACACCGTTGTTCAAAACACTTGACACCACTGATTCTTTTCCATCCATGGTGAAACCCAATTGATTACCTAAGTGGATGGTTTTGTCCACCTCAATTGATTCCGAGCTAGTTGTTGGTTTTGGTCTTGATAAAATACGAAGGTTCCAGCGATTGATCTTTGATAGGGAATCCGAGATCACATCATCATCATGGTTTGACACACTAGTTGGCATAATGGGTTGGGAGATAATCTTTCATTTAGATTTTTTCCTATCCTTTTTAAGAGGTTGTGATCAAGTGCTAGTTATACCATTAATCGAATCAATTAACCTAAGTGAGTTAAAGCGTTTTCTTCTAACCACTGAGCACTGCAACTCGTGATGGAGATGGAGAAGCGAGATGTTGAGCGTGGTTTAATAAGTGGTCTATTAGCATCATTCTTAAATTTGCATGGAATGGGCTTATAATGAGTGTGTGGGTTAGATGGAGTGGGTTTTGGGCTTGGTGATTTGACAATTGGTACATGAGTAAGGGACCTTTTGGGTTTTGGAGTGGGGTCCAAAAGACAACATAGGGTTTGGTGAGGGGAGGTGACAATTCATCATGAGTGTAGGTACTAACTCAAGGGAGAGGGATGGAATATTTTGTCCTTGACTTCTCACATGTTGAAGATGTTGACCACTACCCAGAATGGGTGTTTTCAAAACCAGCGAGGTTTCTTGCCATTTTTATGTTTATCATCAAAAGGGAAATTTTTGAAACACGAACTGCTGGTGGAATCCTCACTAGAATGTGAAGCATCTTCAGGGAATTTGATTCGGTTATCGTCACCATCATCCGAATATGAGTTGCTGTATTCCGATGATGAAGCGAAGACATATCCGTTAAATAGGTTGTCTGTGTCTTCTTCCACTTCTATGACACGGATGCATAGAGTTTCATTGTTAAAGGGTATTAAAAGGGTCTCTTTGATGAAGTCCAAATGGTCCGTTAGTATGCATAACTTTTCCATAGGTCATATTGAATTGTCTTGGGCTACAAACTTCAGATAAAATGACCGAACCATAGTTACCTGCAATTGAGTTAAAGGAGTCTGGATACCAAAGTTGCGGGGGGAGACCTACGATAGAGATCCAAACTAAACGTTTAGAGAAACGAGTGTGTAGATCCCATGGGGTGATGGATTTGAAGTGAGATATTAGGATGTTGTTTGTGAGAGCTTTGTTTGTCGTTTCTTGGCATTGAATATGATTAGAGATGGAGTCCTCCCAAGTATTTAATACTAAAATCCTCAAAACCTTGGTCAAGAAGAACTTCGTTAGTTAGGGACGCCAATGATTGACCAAGTTCGACGAATATGGAGTTTTTAGAGCAATGAGTTGGGGTGGAAGGGTAATTTAGTTGGATAAATGGTGCATGTTTCGGTGGGATTTCGGTATGAGCTTTTGACCCATGAGGACATCAAAAAGAAGTTTTGTGGCTTTATTAGTATCTCTCGGCGAGGTGCGATTTTGTTGATGTCTAAGCTATCGGTTTGGGGCGTTGGTTTCACCCAACTGGGTCTCTTTTGGTGATGGGCAATGTTACATTTAATCCTTTGTGTGCTGATACAAATGGTGTTGAACTTTTGTTCAAAAGCGAAGGTGTTTGTGATGCCAGTAAACCTACAAAACCCAAATCTTTTACCGACCTTGTTTCTCTTTCGGCCCGATATAAATGCTTTGAACTGCTCCATATCTCTTGAAGATGTCCATCATGGTGTTGTTATCCCAGTTTGTTGGGAAATTTGTGAAGTAATAGGTGATTTGTTGGTCTGGTGAGTTTGTATTGTAATGATGTGGTTTGGATAGAGGCATCATGAGCCTTCTGAGATGTTTATTGTGCTTACCAATGACCCATGTCCATCCATCTTCATCTTTGTTATTGAATGGCTGGTGTGCTCCCCATTTTTGTTGAAGTTGATTCTTGGGTTGTGTTCTCTCTCCTTTGACCAATGGGAGGGAAAGTCAGCACCCATTTTTATACAGTAATTAGAAATGAGATAATTAACTAGAACTTCACTGTGATAATTAGGTCGTCGTCAAGTCGTTGGAGAAAAAAAGCTGATGTGACAGGGTGACCGAGGTCACCACTTTGCATAGCCTAAGAGGTATAAGTTTCAAGCGTCATTGTACACATTAAGAGTGGCAAAAAAAAGTCATAAACAATCATTAAAGTACTTGCGATCAGTTAACCCGGGTATGATTCAAAAGACTAGCCCTTTCCAAATACAGTAATAAAAACAGAGAGAACATTTTTCGTTTACCTGTAATATTGAAGAAATGCTTTCAAACCCCATGAAAAAAAAGGACGACTTTACCTGATTTAAATCTGTGTGGCAGTGTGTTCAAACCCCGTGAATTAGTTGGCCAAAAGTCGGAAATCATGGTTACCAAAAAAAATGCTTTCAAACCGTGTCAACTAACATTTTAAAATTCTTAAATTTTAGTCCGCTTAAATATTATTATCCAAGTTTTTTAGGATGTCTCAAATTAAATGTGCACAACTAAAGATAAAGAGTATCATATTACTCATGTTTAGTATTTTTATAAATTTTGAAAAAAACAATAATTAGTTAATTAAGGGTACTAAAAATGTTATTTTATAAAAAGTAAGAAAAAGAAACTAGTAATAATTAAAACTTCCGTCATATAATTATTATCTGTCGACTTTTGAAATTTTTATTTTGATCTTTACATCTTAAATATATTTATTTGTGTTATATAATACATGATGAAAATTATATCAATGAAAGTATATTTAAAACTCAATTTATTTATATATTTTACATAAAGCAATATATAATAAAAATAAAAATATTTAATATTAAAGTTGAAACTATAAACTTCAAAAATCTAACACTTGACAATAATTCTAAGGAGAATTTTTATTATTATTATTATTATTATTATTATTATTATTATTATTATTATTATTATTATTATTATTTTTTAACACATGTTTCGGAGAACATGCATTATTTTGGGACCAGGGAGTAACCACGTAAACTTATTAAATGTAACCACCTAATTTTTTGAAAACTATCTTTGGAATACTTGTAAGTTATAAAAGCCATGTGCATCTTTTTTTGACATCCAATATGCATTAAATCTTGGTCGGATTCATGTCGAAGATAATGTACGTTCTTATTGGAGTAAATTTGTGTGTCTACTTAAGGAACCAACAAAGCATATCATATTTGCACACCATAAACCTTCCTAGCAAACACAAACTCATCTCAGTATCTTTCATTTTCATTCTTTTCCATGGATTTCCTTAAACACACAACCATTCTCTCCATATTTTTTACCATCATGTCGATTTTAATGTTTATGTTTAGATATCTAAACAAAAGAGCCATTATACCCACAAACTGGCCTGTTCTTGGTATGATACCAGGGGTTCTTGTAAACTCCCATCGAGTGTTGGATTACGTGACTGAAATTCTCATACATACAGGTGGTACCTTTATGTGGAAAGGTCCTTGGTTTGCTAAAATGAACATGCTACTCACTGCTGAACCTCTAGACTTCCAACATGTTCTATGCAAAAACTTCACTAATTATCCGAGAGGTGATGAATTTAGTAAGATCTTCGAGATCTTAGGAGATGGAATCTTTAGTTCTGATGGTGAGTTATCGGAGATCCATCGCAAAGTCACCATGTCCTTACTCAAACATCCTAAATATCCAAGTTTATTGGAAGAAATAACTTGGAACAAGGTGGAAAATGGTGTTCTGCCCATACTTGATTCCATTTGTGGACAAGGTGTAGAGGTGGATTTGCAAGAAATATTTGAACGATTCACATTCGACACAGTGAAAAGATAATAAGAGAATAGTTTTGCCTATTAAATCACGTAGGTTTGTTATTATATTTATAGATACAATCAGAGATAAAAGATAACAACACATCCAACTAATTAGGATCTAATCTATACAACAAACTTATCTATTAATTTGAATTCTTGTGAATTATCTCTAACTCTTCTGTTTACATTCCCCCTCAATCTTAACCGGGACAAGGTTTAGATTGTATCTCAGTCGATCTAACATGCTGCGAGTAGCTGGCTTGGTAAACCCATCAGCTACTTGATCATTAGATGATATAAATCGAACATCAAGAGCACCCATCGCCACCTTCTCTCTAACAAAATGAAAGTCCACCTCTATGTGTTTTGTTCGTGCATGAAACACAGGATTCTTGGTCAAATAAGTTGCTCCTAGATTATCACACCATAAAACTGGTGGTCTCGATTGACAAACTCTTAACTCCTTAAGCAACGATTGAACCCACATTGCTTCAGCTGTACCATTTGCCAAGGCTTTGTATTCAGCTTCTGTACTTGATCGAGACACAGTGGGTTGCTTGCGTGAACTCCATGATGTCAGATTTGGTCCTAGAAACACAGCAAATCCTCCAGTAGACTTTGCGATCGTCTAAACATCTGCCCGATCGCATCGGTAAACACACTCAAGAGTGTAGAGTTGCACTTTCAATCAAGCCTGTATTTAGGGTACCCTTTATATATCTTAAGATGCGCCACGTTCCAGCATCCCAATGAATATTTGTGGGTTTGAAAGGTATTGACGAGCACCTTGTTAACTGCAAAAGATATATCCGGTCGCGTTAACGTTAAGTACTGCAGTCCTCCAACGATGCTTCTATATTTGAAGGCGTCATCATCACTAAGAACTGCTTCGAATCACGAGCAAGTTTTTCCGTAACAGACATAGGGGTTGAAACACTCTTACAATTCTCCATGTGAACACGGTGAAGAAGATCAGATGCATACTTATGCTGCAGTAAAGTAATTCCCCCTGAATTGTGAGCGACTTCATTCCCCAAAAAATAATTCAGACGACCAAGATCCTTGATCGGAAAAGATGAAGACAAGTTGTGTATCAACCGATCGACCATGCTTTGAGAGGAGCAAACAATGACAATATCATCTACATAAACAAGCATGTAGATAGTAATAGTTCCTTGATGAAATAAGAACAGGGAGGTATCGGCCTTGGAAGCATGAAAGCCAAGGGATGTAGCTTATCACTTAGTCGAGAAAACCATGCCTGGAGGGACTGTTTGAGGCCATAGATGCTTTCTCGGGTTTGCACACATAGTGAGGTTTGTGAGCATCTTGAATCTCGGAGGTTGTTTCATGTAAACCTCTTCATTCAAAAAACCATGAAGAAAAGCATTACTCATGTCGATCTGGCGAAGGTGCCATCCTCTAGATCTCGCAAGTGAAAGAACCAATCGAATTGTTGTTTGGTTTCACAACAGGACTAAAAGTGTCCTGGTAATCCACTCCATATTGCTGAGTGAAACCACGAGCAACCAGTCGTGCCTTATGTTTGTCAATAGAACCATCTGGATGTCGTTTGAGCTTAAAGATCCACTTGCATCCAACCACATTTACACCAGTCGGTCGCGGGACCAGAATCCACGTATTATTCTTTTGCAAAGCAGCAAATTCATCCTCCATGGCAGTTCGCCATTTTGGTTCAGTAAGAGCCAACTGATGAGAAGTAGGTTCTGCAAAAAATGCTCGTCGATTGGGGTTATATGGTACTGTTCCATCAGTAAACTTTCGAAAAAGATTTTCCATCGCGAGCACGAAGTTGTGACACCCGGTGGAGTGGAATTATTAGAAGCATTATCACTGCATGTGATAGAGGCAACATCAGTGATAGAATTATCAACAGATGCAGCAGGAGGGCAAATGACTTCACCATCATAGTGGTTGGAACTATTTCTTGGTGTTCTTGCTGTTGTGATACTGGAGATGGATGCGGCATATTTGTACCTATCAAAGTTTCACCAGTTTCTGTACTTGTAGTAGTTCTTGGCCTCTGAATGTTAGTCATAGGAGGGAATGGCACTGCAGCTGCATTAGAAATGTTAGCCGATAGAAAAGATAAGTCATAATTCCTCAAATGATCATTTACAATACTCGGTTCAGATTGAGGGAAGGATGACACTTTTGACATGGGAGATGGAGTGGTTGAAACCGATGAGGTTGCAAATGGGAATCGTGATTCATCAAAAATCACGTCTCGGGATATGTAAATTCGACCAGTACTTTTATCCAAACATTTGTACCCCTTGTGCATTGAGCTATATCCTAAGAAAATTTAGATCGAAACTCGAGTTTGTGAGTGTTGTATTTTCTTAGACTTGGCCAGCACGCACATCCAAAATTGTGAAGAAACGAGTAATCAGGGGTTATATTAAGAAGACGTGTAATAGGTGTAGAGTTATTGATAGTGCGGCTAGGCATACGATTAATTAGGTAGCAAGCTGTTAAGAACGCTTCATCCCAAAAACGAAGAGGAAGTGAGGAATGAGCAAGGAGAGCCAAACCGGTTTCAACAATATGGCGATGTTTTCGTTCAGCCATTCCGTTCTGTTGTGATGTATGTGGGCATGACACACGATGAGAAATACCTGATCGTTGAAAATAGTTGTGAAGCTTATGATATTCACCCCCAATCGATTGAATCATGCGGGGCATTCAAAAGACGTTCAACATGATTTTGGAAATTATAAAAACTTGTTCAACATCAGAGATTATGTTTAATGAGATAGATCCAAGTATAACGACTATAATCATCCAAAAAACTAACATAATATTTAAATCCTCCACTAGACACTTGAGCAGGTCCCCAAACATCGGTGTGAACAGCTCAAGTGGTGATGAAGTAATACGAACAGAATTATGATAAGGTAGTTGATGACTCTTTGCACGTTGACATGCATCACAAACAGACGACACGGTATTAAAAGAACAATCTAATTTATTAGACTTCAAAATAGACTTAACAACTGCTGAAGTTGGATGACCGAGACGGTGATGCCACTGCGATGGAGACACTTTGACACTAGATGCGACATAATGAGGAGTACTGGAAGAACGATGATTGGCACCGGGAAAGAGACCTCCTTTGCTTTTACCGAGTAGAAGAGTTTTCTTCGTGACCTGGTCCTTAACAAAGAAAATATTGGTGTGAATTTCAATGAATACATTGTTATCTGAAACAAGTTTATGAGCAGAAAGTAGATGTTTATTGATATTAGGAACATGCAGGACATTTTTAAGAGCAAGGGGTCTTCCTGAACCGGGAATTATAGAATGACCAATATGGGAAATATGCAAACCTGCTCCGTTGGCCACTTGAACCTGATCTTTGCCATGATATCGTTCGTGAATGGACAGACGATCAAGATCACTTGTAAGATGGTCTGTTGCTCCGGTGTCAATATACCAGTTTGTGTCATTGTTGAAACTTCCTGTGGTAGCACTATTTCCACCATGATACTCTTCTGGTTGGTATGCATGGTTAAATCGGTTTCTACAGTTTAGTGCAATGTGGCCTGGAATGCCACATACTTGACAACGTGGACCACCACCATTGGTCGGTTCCCGCATACCACGCCGCCATGACCACGATTACTGCCGCCACGATAGTTGTTTCGTTGGTTGTTGTTAGGAGTATTGTTGTTGTAGTTTCGACGTGGAGGATTTGAATCTTGGCGGGTCACATTGTTAGCGGAAGACGTGAATTCTGTTGTGTTTTTCATTGCAATAGCTTGTGCTTCATGGGCAATCAAGTAGGAATAGAATTCAGGTAGTGTCACAGCATGTTGATTACTTAGGACTGTGATGGCGGTGAAGAGGTCAGTGGCTGGTCCCAACCCGGCTAGAATGTAGCCAATTACCTCTTCGTCGGTCATAGGGTGGCCTATATTACCATAGTATCGCCAAGACTTGTCATCTTTCGGTAGTACTCAGATGCGATATCTCCCTTCCTTGTAGTGGAGAGCTGTGTACGTATTTGGATGGAATTACCTCGGTGTTGAGCCGAAAACATTGTGTGGAGTGAGGTCCATAACTCGGCAGATGTATTGGTGCATCTGGTAAGTTGAGCGAGTACATCTTCTGTCATAGATGACAAAAGGCCACCAATGATTGCCTGGTCTTGAACAACCCAGACTGCATGTTGAGGGTTGTCAACTTCTCTCGCTTCTGCGGCTTCTCCGGTGATCATCTTGGCAGCGGGCATTGGCGTGGTGCCATCGAGATATCCATAGAGTTGGACACCTCGCAAGATAGGAACAACTTGTGCTTTCCATAGCAGAAAGTTGGTTCGGGTTAATTTGCAGGAGATGGCGGTAGCAATCTTTGAGGAATGGATAGTAGAAGACATGGTGATGGCGTATCTGAAAAGGAGATCAGAAAGCCGGAGATGGTGATGATAAATTGGAACCCTAGGATAGGCTCTGAAACCAAGTGAAAAGATAATAAGAGAATAGTTTTGCCTATTAAATCACGTAGGTTTGTTATTATATTTATAGATACAATCAGAGATAAAAGATAACAACACATCTAACTAATTAGGATCTAATCTATACAACAAACTTATCTATTAATTTGAATTCTTGTGAATTATCTCTAACTCTTCTGTTTACAGACACCACGTGCAAATTAATCTTAGATCACGACCCAAAAAGCTTGAGTATTGATTTTCCATACGTTGCATGTGTGAAGGCGTTTTCGCATGCTGAAGAAGCTCTCTTGCAAAGGCATATTGCACCAAGAAGCTTTTGGAAATTGCAACAACTTTTTAGTGTGGGGAATGAGAAGAAGTTGAGTGATGCATGGAAAACTATTGATGATTTCTTATACACATGCTTAGCTCAAAAACAAAATGATTACAACACTATGAATTGTGAACAACAAGAGAAAGGTTTCTTATTACTGCCAACTATACTAAGAGAGATTAAGGATAAATATGGAAGTTTTGGGGATCCTACTAAACTTTTAAGAGACACACTATTGAGTTTGATGATTGCAGGAAAAGATACCATTGGTAGCGCTTTATCTTGGTTCTTATACATTCTTGTAAAAAATCCGAATGTAGAAGATAAGATTTTAGAAGAGCTTTACGCACATTTGGGAGCAAATGTAGGTGAGAGATGGAATGCAAAGGAGTTAAGCGAAATGATTTATCTCCATGGAGCTTTATGTGAATCCTTGAGGCTTTTTCCACCTGTTTCTCTTAACCACAAATCCCCATCACAACCAGACATCCTTCCAAGCGGTCATAAAGTCGATCAAAATACGAAAATTGTTTTATCTTATTATTCCATGGGAAGGATGAAATCAATATGGGGAGAAGACTGCATGGAGTTTAAGCCCGAGAGGTGGATTGCTTAGGGAGGAGGAATCAAACATGAGCCATCTTACAAGTTCTCGACATTTGGTGCTGGGCCACGATCTTGCTTGGGTAAAGACATGGCTTTCTCTCAACTGAAAATAGTGTTAGCTACGATCGTTTACCTTTACCACATTGAGCTCGTGGAAGGTCATCATGTGCTACCAATAGATTCTATGATACTTCAGATGAAGGATGGTCTCAAGGTGAGATTGAGCAAAAGAAGGATTTAAGATGAAGGATGGTGAGCACTGTAGAATCCAGCTAGTACACCTCAGATCTCACAACTTACTAATGTGGAAAACACTTTATATATGGAAAAGATGTAAAGGAGATTTAGAAGTACTACTGGAATTGCTTACTTTATTCAACAAAAGAAAGGGCTATATATAGCCTTACAATGCAACGTGGGAAACCATAAAACAAGGAACAAACTACTACTACCTACTAAGTCATGGCTATCCTTAGGACTAGGTAAATAAACTGACCACACTCTTAAACTATCCTCAATACCCGGTCATAGTAAATACCAATTCAAACTACTTTTATTTAATTCAAATGCTAAAATACTTATTCAAGATTAAACCCAACATTCACCCCCTTAATCTTGACTCGTTTCATCACATCAATGTCGGTTCATCATCATGGATCAAGTTGGCTTCATTGTCGTTATCCTTCCATTTAGTACACTCCCTTGCAAAGTGTCCTTTTACTCCACACTCATAGCATCTAAACTCGCTTTTATCACCTTGACCCGAGCTCCTTCCACGTCCTCTTTCTCCTCTACCAGATCCTTTTCCTCGGCCTCTTTCTCCTTTAAAAAAGTCACTACTAGTCAACAACAGTCCCCCTTGTTCTCCTTCCTTTTCATCATGACTTTTTAGTCGTTCTTCATATGCTTTGAGTCTTCCTACTGCTTCTTCAAACGACATGGTTTCAATCTCCGAATATTGCTCAATAGAGGCAATAATTGGTAGATATTTCTTCGGGGCTGAATTGAGAAGTTTTCTCACAGCAACTTCTTCATCAAGCCTCGAACCAAGGCTTTTAAATTTTGCCATAATACCTCCCATCTTGCCAGAGAACTCATTGATCGTCTCGTTCTCCTTCATCTTTAACATCTCCAATTCACTCCTTAGAGTTTGCAACCTTGCTTTCTGGACCCGATCTGCTCCTAAATACCGAACCCGAATTGCTTCCCAAGCATCTTTCGCATCTTTGTGCTTTGCAACTTGTAGGAGAATATCTTCAGGTAAGGTTTGGAAGATTATGGCTTTCGTGGTGTAATTCTTTTTCTCGTCTACCATTGCCCCGGTTACAGGATCTATCGACTCCCAAAGACCATAAGCCCTCAACACCGTCTCAACCAAAATAGACCACGATGTGTAGTTAGTTTCAGTCAATTTTGGACATTGAAGCGGTGCATTACTACCTTGCTCACGGACCGTCAAAGTTCCTGTTTCTACCATTCTTGCTATCTTGCTGCGTTCTTTTGTTCTTGCTGCTAGTCACTCCTTTCTTTTCTTCTTTCTTTCTCGTATGCCTTGTCTTGTTCTTCTTCTTGCTTCTGCTCCTTGCTATGATTCTTGCTACTTTCTTGCTTTCCAAAACCAGTCCTTGCTATCTTAACCTTGATGTGATCAAACTTGCTATGATCCAACTTGCTTTAAATTCTTGCTGTGATTACAAAGTTTGCAATCACCCTTTTCTTTCTTGCTAGACACCAGGCATGAGCCCCTAAGCTTTGATACCACGTGTAGAATCCAGCTAGTACACCTCAGATCTCACAACTTACTAATGTGGAAAACACTTTATATATGGAAAAGATGTAAAGGAGATTTAGAAGTACTACTGGAATTGCTTACTTTATTCAACAAAAGAAAGGGCTATATATAGCCTTACAATGCAACGTGGGAAACCATAAAACAAGGAACAAACTACTACTACCTACTAAGTCATGGCTATCCTTAGGACTAGGTAAATAAACTGACCACACTCTTAAACTATCCTCAATACCCGGTCATAGTAAATACCAATTCAAACTACTTTTATTTAATTCAAATGCTAAAATACTTATTCAAGATTAAACCCAACAAGCACAGAGAAAAAAAGAATGTTCTCTCTCTCGAAGCGGCGACAAAGAAGACACCGACTAAAATATTGATGGCATTCATTCGTTGATTTAATATGTGTTGATTACTTCATGAATTAATTCCTTTGTCTTTTGTCTTTTACTGCATGTTCCTATATCCATTCGAATAATCAAATTTGCTCCTTATATCATCATTCCTTTGTGCTATTATAATATTCGAATTCTGAACCATCTGTTAGATTCTACTTGATCTGTTTTGATGGGGGGCTAGTAACTGATTCTTAGCGTTTAAAACCCTAACTTTTGTTAGGGTTTTTTTTTCCGATTTGGTATTGCTATATGAAGTTTGTTTTATTGTTGGTGGTTGTCGATTGTATTTGGTGATTGTTAGTGGGTTTAGAGAGATGGAAAAAGGGTTTTTGAATACTAATAGCGCGACAAAAGGTACCAAATCCGTTGGTAAATCTGATGGCAATGTATCGAGTGGGGATGGTGATTCGAACAAGGTGGTTACTAATTTAAATCAGGGTCCTATCATTACCGATTGGACCTCTGATGATGGTGATGTTAACTTGACTACACGTGTGGATAATGCTACCTCTAAAATACATTGTGCTAATACGACTAATGGAGATGGTAGTGTTAAATCTAATGAGCATGTGGGTTCGGGATCGGTTCCAAAGGTAGATTCTCCTACTTCTTTTGCTAATATCATTAATGCTACTCCTTTGGTTCCAAAAGTGAATTTTAGAGCATTGGTCAGTGAGGATCATGTGGATAATCATGACACAATGTTGCCGATGGCTGCTATGAAGAAGGTTTTAAGTCAATATGATAACACACTTGTTGGTTACTTTCTTGGTAAGACCATTGCTTTTCCGTTAGTTCAGAGTTATGTTACTAACACATGAGGAAAATTTGGCTTGCAAAAGCTGATGAAGAATGGTGATGGTGTGTTTCTTTTTAAGTTTGCTACAAAGGAGGGTGTGGATCGTGTTATGAAGCGAGGTCCTTGGATTATACGTAACTCACCCATTATTCTAAACAAATGGACTCCATCTTTATCCCTTAATAGGAACGAGGTAAACAAGGTACCAGTTTGGATTAAAATGCATAAGGTTCCTTTAGTTGCTTATTCCGAGGATGGTTTGAGCTTGATTGCTACGCAAGTAGGGAAACCTATTATGTTAGATGCTTTTACAAGCTCTATGTGTGTCGAGTCTTGGGGCCGTGTTAGTTTGGTCGTGCTTTAATTGAATTAAGCACGGATTCAGAAGTAAAAAGCCAGGTTACATTGGCAATTCCAAATGAAGAAGGTAATTGTTTTACTACTGAAATTATTAAGGTTGAATATGAATGGAAACCCCCTCATTGTGGTGAATGTAAAACTTTTGGACATGCTTTGATTGAATGCCCAAATCGCGTTAAGGAGGCTGTTCGTAGTAATATTAATGTGGCAGTAAAGCCTTCTAAAGCTTCTACTACTTTGGATAAGACGGATGATGGTTTCATTGAGGTAAAGAATCGTAAGAGTAAGGGGAAGAATGTGGCTACTCCTTCTTGGCCTATTGGGGGTGTTCATCTTAATAAGCCTAAACCAAAATTTTGGAGACCTGTCTCGAAGAAGCCGGTTGATACTCAAGAGAAAATCACTAATGAGGCAAGTACGAGTGGGACGATTATTGCTACATCGAACCCATTTGATGCTCTTGATATGGCTGATACTGATGATAATGGTATTCCTTGTGCAACAAGTGTTTCTCCTAAGGATGGGGCTGATTTCGAGATTGGTAGTAAGAAGGAAACTAAAGTGGCTGAAGAAGATAGTGATGATGAGGTTCTTGATTGCCAAAACGATATGGCTAGTTTTTTAGCGTCTAACATACCTGTTGTTGCTAGTCCTTCTAAAGGTGGAAATGAAAGTACTACTCCTATTGTTGAGAAAATTGGGAAGATTGAAAAGCTAATTATTGAAGGGAAAGTTACTCTTGTGGATGATGATGGTAAACCTCTAACAAAGGTGGATTTGAAAGAAAAGGAGCATGATGTTGGGTTTTACTAATCATAACAATTATATAAAACAAGTAAACATCATCAAAGCATGCAGCGGAAGTAATAGGAATAATACTTGTAAATTAATTAACCGAATTAAAAATATATGCGTACCTTTTGCGAATCAATGCAATTAGGGTTCATGAAAGCCCCAAATTAAGATCAACGACCAAGAAACCCTAAACCCTAATAAATTAGGGTTTATATAATTCGAGCACATCAAAATTCGAATACCCAAGATATGCAAACACAAGTGTATTTGCTCTTCGTTCTTGTACACACGTATTAGTAACGAATCAATGAGAAAAGCTAGGTTCTTGATCACAATAGATTAACCAAACACCTTTGTTATGCTCAAGGTCACTCGCAAATCCCTTACATGGGGTTTTGCTTCGTTGACCTAAGAACAAGAGGGAAGAAAGAAGAAGTTTGGCCTTCTATTGTAATCTAGTGTACCAAATGATGAATACATGGGGATGTATTTATAGCCTTATGGTAGGTGTCAAGATTACTATAGTTTCCGATGTGGGATTCTATAGAATCGGCCAAACACAAGCCCAAAAGAGGATTCCTAAAACCTTCTCTTGACTTGTTAACTTTTCTTCATATCCCGTTGACATTTAATGACCGATAATCAAAACTTGTCAAATATTAAATATCATTAAGTATTTATTTCGTGATCAAATAATTAAATATAACATTTTATATATTAATTATTTATACATTTATTCTCATACGTAATGTGTGCAATCCCGAAGTCTCGAGTTCGAATCCGGTCATACTAATATTAATAATTATCCATAAACCTTTCAGCTCCCACTTGGATATTACTTAATATAGTAATTACATTGGTTAGTCTAACTTTAACACGCCAATGCCCCCAGATCGAATTGAGCATGGTCTCCTGGAAAAAACCATTTAATGATTCATCATTTTTACTTATCCTTTTGTTACTAATACTACATTAACTATGAATGTGGATCAAGTCATTTCATAAGTTAATATTCTGTTTCTCGTTGTATTTGATTGAACAAGATTACCAAATCATCTGAACGTATTCCAGATAGATCTTGGGTAAAGCCTTACAAACATCTTGCCAATCCTACGAGGGGCCCAAATATAGTATTATGCTTTGAAACAAATTCAAAGGAACAAATTCTCTTGACTACAAACATAACTCATGAACTTTGTAACACTTCCGAAAATGGCCCTTATAACTACCAGTTACGGATAGCGTTAGACTATCTTACACAAATGCACTACATTCATATCAGTTATCTGGTATCTCAAGTCGGAGGATAAACACTTCATGATATACTTAATGACAAAGATCCATAAAGTATCATCATGTAAAGTTGGGATCTGTCCTATATTCAATTCATTGAATATCATGTGAATTTGACATGTCCCACGCATCAATATACTTAAAGTATATTCTACCAAAACTCAGATTTGTCTTAATTCAATGAAATTCCCACATCATTGATCGACAACGGACTTTTAGAATAACATAAGTTATTCACGGATTAAACATGCAAATATAGGATATAATATTAAGAAAATGAAAATAAACATAACCAATATTTTATTTCATTTAAATAATATTTGTTCAAAACATCCCTTATCCAAATACTAAATAGATCAATGCATGATAATATTGGTTAATGAATTATGCATCAAGTAATGACAATTATACTTGTTGACAAGGCATAATTTCAACTAACTTTGATCTATTGGAATTTTGAGAATACTTATTTCAAGAATTCAACTAGTGAAGTTCTTGTATGTGTGCATTCAAAATATCTTGATATTGCCACATAATATTTCATAAAGTGTGTGACATCCTCAACCACTAATTTATGACAATCAAACTTTCAAACATTTTAAAGTTTAAAGTATTCTTATTCTTTATTGTATAATAAAAATATGCTCTTAGTTGAGCACAACTAGTTCGCATGGCCATCAACAAGGATGAAATCCTCCCATGACTAGTATTGAGTGTCATCTCAATTAAACCAAGAGTCATTGTATACAAACAACAATATGCTCTTTAAAAATTTTCGTAAACTTTAATATCTACAGTGTAATGTTTGATGCCTTCAAACTTTCAAGTTTGTCAGCTATGACAATTTCACAATAATTGTTGTATTGCTCATCCATAGAATTTTGAGAGCAAATCCAGGCTGAGGAATGTAATTCTAGATTCAAACATATTCCATTAGAATATTCATTACACTAGTTATCTAATAACTTCATTAGATATCAATGTTGTCAAATCATCTTGCATTCAAGCATGATACAACAATAACATGATGTATATAAAAAATCCTTGTGCCAAACTAAGATTTCATTTATGTTCTACATATCCATTTTCCAAATGATATATCATGTTCTATTTGACTCATTATTTAATACCGCCATGTTTACTAACAATAAACATATACTCCAAGGTTGTATGTCTTATTTTCTAAATATTTCATGTGAAGTTCCATTCCAAACTAAAACTTAACATCTATTTTAGATGGAATGTTACTATCCACAACATATAAAGATTTAAAGAAAATAAACATAATACTCCCACTAGCTTTCAGGAATACTTAGAAATTATCTTATTTTAATTTAAAACCAAAATTTGGATTGAATAGTTAAACATAAGAATCATCTCCTAGATGCATGCATATATCCATTCATGGATTCTTGCAGTTTGTACATTTTCAAAGATTATGTGAATTCATAAAACTCATTTGTATTACTTATCGTCCTCGCAAAAGCAATCACACAAGAAAGAGTTTTAATATTTTATTGTCATTTTTCATATCAATGAAAATAAGTATGACAATTATAATCATTATATATTTAATGTGCCAAATAAAGAATATTCAATCACAGTTAATTGCTTAAGTGTGATTAATAATCTTGTCACAAGTCATGCATTAAACATATGTACAATTTTGTCCATATGATTTCTACACAAAGATTTAAACCACTAGGGTTTTCTTTCTTTTTGAAGAAACTCATCTTTATTAAGATAAACCAAGTTTCCAAAGTTGGTTATCTTTATGAACAGCATCTTGTCATTCATAGTATGAATAATTTAGCACAATTCAATATTAGGTAAATGCATCATCATGATTAACAGGTTTACCATAATCCTGCAACTCATATATCTCAGCACATCAATCAATTATCTGAGAATCCTTACGGATCTATGAATGAGAATTCCACCATCTTGAGGTCTATCATATTTGACCTCATCATGATATTTACTAGTATATTTTAAAAGATTATGTGTTTTGTAATTGTAATTTAATCTCTTCAAGATCTAAACAAAACTCCCACTTGCTTTTGTAATTTAAAGACTATGTATAATTACTTTTAGCAATTAGAACAACACTAAATTGTTTTCTTTTGGGATATTACAAATCACATTAACAGTTCGTAAATCTTGTTCACTAATAACCTACTTCATAAGTAGTTTTAACAAATCAGAACTTCAATGTATAAGACTCAATGTGATTCATCACATTCCATACTAAAATGGTGTCTTAATAATCTTCTAGGTTTGAGTTTTATTAAGTATATCCAATCAATACTCAATTTCTAACCTTGATAAATTTTGGAAGAAAGAGGATATAGTTATCTTGAATCAAACAATATGACAAAAGTTTGATTCTTCTAATTGAACATACCATATACATACAGTATTTCATTAGAATTAATATTGTAAGACAATCTAACAATATGTAAGATAAACTTATTCCATTTGGCTTACCTATTTACCAACTAAGTCAACTTAATGGTATAATAGAATATTCAAGCCGATTGCATATTTTATAACATAAGTATTCTTTGACCAAGTCAAAAGACATAACAATTATAATATCTTACTTTATATTATAAGTCTTTAAAAAACTTCATGTTTGTGAGTTTATACAAAAACACATAACCATGTATAATTTAAAGTTATTATGAACACCACGCCATGGTTTCAATTAATTAATTTTCAAGTTAATAAACTATTTATGTCATTCAAAGAATACACAAATATTTAAAGATAGTATTAAATTACTTTATTTATTTATGTCATTCCATGAAGTGTCCAATTTAAGAAACTGTAAAAGCAACCACGCTCGATCTCACAACAAGTGGAGATTTACCTTGAGATTACAATCTAGCCAAGATCTCACTTAACCTAAAATGTAACTTCAAGTGTTTCTTTATTTTGAATGACATAGGACATAAAAGTAGTCTATGCTATAATCTTGACACATGTTCTAAACAAGTCAATCTTATTAGAACGTTAATCTCTTATCTTACGATCAAGAGAATCCATTAATCATATTTGTATGTGTTTGTTCTTTTGCACACAATTAATACTTCTCCCACTTGTGCATAGAACAACACAATATAGCAGATAAACACCATGATATTCGTTTGTTTATGTGAGCAATATGATAGTGTCATAGATATATAAGCATTACAAGTAGATGTAGGAGCACTTAATTATCAAGGAAACGTTCATGACTATCCTTGAGAATATGAATGTCTACATTTTTGAATGTAATGTATTATTTCAAGAAAATCTAGAAATAATCTGAGTTACTACCAAGATGACAAATCTTGTAACTCTCACTGAATTAGACAACGTTACAATAATGTCTTATTCAGTAATACATCATACTCCCACTGGATTTGACAACATTGTAAGTGTTTCATTAACCAGTGAAAATAGCGTGCTATTACGTTGTTACCCCTTTGTAGGACCATTCGTAACAATTACTTATGTACTAAAAGAGTGTATTCTACTCTGTAGATGATGAATCATCCATCGTGCTATTAACTTGAAAAATTGAGCATGGAATTTCTTCCTTAATAGGTCTACTATCCCCACAATGGTGTGTAGCACCTTTAATTGGTCAAATCAAAACAACTAGATAAAATATACTAGTTTTTCTTTTACTAATTTTGCGGTAATTAGTCTAGATTCTAATGTAATAACTCATATAATGTCAAACATGTTTTCTAGTTGACCAAAATGTCATATAAGAATTCAATCACCAACAGAGGGTAATGAAATCTCTTAAGGAAAACATGGTGTACAATTTTCTTAACTATTAAAATTGCTATGAGTCATATTAGAATTTACACAATTCTAATGTTCCTAACATACCTTTCTCAATCATGAAAAGGAATAAGATTGAGTCTCACTCTTCTTCCATGGAAAAGAGTCTATGTTTGTCTTTTTAGTAAATTTTTCTTGATCAAACATTTGTTTGAAAACAGAACTAGATCAATTTACCAAAGCCCAAACCACGTTTACGGTTTAATGATTCATTAATACAATCAAAAGAATTAACAAAATTCAATTTTTAGTATTTTCGATAATTAAATCTTTCAAGAAAATAAAATACCCTTAGGTCAATATTCATATTAACCATAGAATTTTCCTTGAATCTAGGACCCTCATTATCATAGTTTCACCACATCAGTTGATCTGCTAGTGATGAAAGTATAGAATAGGTAATTGTCGAAGAACAATAATTGACAAACAAGTTTTCAATTCCTAAAAAATATGGGATTTACAATTTTGCCAAACAATTATGCAAAATGTAGGCATGTTTTATCCCATCTTATGCCTTAAGTTATAGGTCTCACTAACTAACTTAATTAAGTTGTCTAATTTAGAAACTGCAAATTATTAAGCTGAGGTCTCACACAACATAAAGATTCACCTTGTCATTGTAATCTAGCTCAAGGTCTCACATAACTAAATTACAACTTCAAGTGTTTCATATCATTAGATGGCATAAACTTAAATTTTAAAGGGTACAATTTTTGATGTGTAATCAAAACTTATGTATGAAGAAGCATGCATACATCTTATAACAAAAAAATTTCAAAACCTTACTCATAGTTTTAAATTGCTAAGATTAAATTCTACAAAGTTTTAATCGATGCGTTGAGAAACTTACAACTTTGCACTAAGATGCTTCGTACATAGAATAGTTATACTAGGTAGCTCCAATCGAACGCAGGGGAAGCGAGGAGGACCAGGTAAGCAGAAGCATAACCTTAGACATCCTTTCAGTGTACTTGCGCACTTCTTTAAACTCCTTCTGGTTTGTTCTAGTGGGTGAGCCGTTCTAACCATTTAGTACAGTCACATCAGTCGATTAAAAGTTCAAGATTTAATATTTAGAAACCAAATCAAATTTCGCCATTATTTAGTCCATTTAATTTTCTATTCTCAAAAAACCCTTTTTGCTTACTAACGTGTCATACAATACAAATAAAAGGCATTTTAATAAAAATTAAACAAACTCAAATAATATACATATAACTTAACAATTAACATATGTAAAAATAATTAGCCACATGCATAATTTGTTCGATAAAACCCTGATAATCAATTCTAGGTTTAATAATGCATATGTTTAACCAAGACTTCCACGTGTTTTCACAAAGTACAACGTGAGCCACATACATCGATGAATCGATTGCGTAAGTCTTAGCTAAAACACATACCACATAGCACATAATTGATTCATTAGATATATTGAGGTTTTCCCCAATTCAATATTTATCAAAACGAAATACATGTGAATAAACTTAACAATTAGCGATAAATGTATACTTAACAATTTAATCATATAATCAATACTCCATGGCAAAACATGCATGTTCCACCATGGATTCCGCATAACAATTATCACCCAAGATACGCATAAAACATGGCACATAACAATTATTCATTAAAACCACATAAAATATACATGCAATCCTAGGTTTTCTACAAGTTTTACAAAAAAATAAAACCTAATTAACAAACTAAAGGGTAATCGACCCTTATAATAAAAAATTAGGGTTCCAATTTTTAAAACCCTAGAAACCAATAAAAGCATGTAATAATCATAAAGACTCAATTTTTATGTGTTTCGGTAATTAATTACAACATATTAACGGCTCGTGATGCCACTGTTGGGTTTTACTAATCATAACAATTATATAAAACAAGTAAACATCATCAAAGCATGCATCAGAAGTAATAGGAATAATACTTGTAAATTAATTAACCGAATTAAAAGTATATGTGTACCTTTTGCGAATCAATGCAATTAGGGTTCATGAAAGCCCAAATTAAGATCGACCAAGAAGAACCCTAAACCCTAATAAATTAGGGTTTATATAATTCGAGCACATCAAAATTCGAATACCCAAGATATGCAAACACAAGTGTATTTGCTCTTCGTTCTTGTACACACGATAGTAAGCGAATCAATGAGAAAAGCTAGGTTCTTGATATAGATTAACCAAACACCTTTGTTATGCCAACTCACGCAAATCCCTTACATGGGGTTTGCTTCATTTTCGACCTAAGAACAGAAGAAGAAGTTTGGCCTTCTATTGTAATCTAGTGTACCAAAGGATGAATACATGGGGATGTATTTATAGCCTTATGGTAGGTGTCAAGATTACTATAGTTTCCGATGTGGGATTCTATAGAATCGCCCAAACACAAGCCCAAAAGAGGATTCCTAAAACCTTCTCTTGACTTGTTAACTTTTCTTCATATTCCGTTGACATTTAATGACCGATAATCAAAACTCGTCAAATATTAAATATCATTAAGTATTTATTTCGTGATCAAATAATTAAATATAACATTTTATATATTAATTATTTATACATTGATTCTCATACGTAATGTGTGCAATCCCGAAGTCTCGAGTTCGAATCCGGTCATACTAATATTAATAATTATCCATAAACCTTTCACATGATACGGCTACTAAGCCTAGTATCTCTTCCTCTACGTGTACTTCTTCAACCAAGGTGGGTAACCCATTCTCTAAGGTAATGTGTGGTTGTTTCCGATAGCGATTAACGATGAAGTTGTGGAATATCCTAACACACTAATTATTTCTAGTAGGAGGGAAAAGAGAGTCTTTGGAACAATGGAAAGATGGTACATGTGACTACAATGATTATGATGATGATTACTGATGATGATGGTCTATCCTGAACAAATAAAATGCTATGCATGACATTAGACTTGGATAGGTTGTTTTCTTTTGGTTAGCATAAAAGTTGATGTGTCTTAGTTTATGCTTGGTTTTGTTTTGGTTTTCTAGTTGTGTGGAGCTAGTTGGATCATTTATGGCCTGTCATGAATGATATAGGGGATGTTCAAGTGATTGCTTGAGGTTAATGTGGTATTTCAGCTATATTCCTTTGTACTTAACTATTTTTTTGAGTAATATATTTTACCGGGTGGATGCCCTTTACCCAAAAAAAAATGGTGAAGGATGGTCTCATGCAGGACATGCGATAGAAGGTACTAATATTATCTTTGGACAAGGATATTGATGGTCGAAATATTCAATATGACATCCTTGTTTATTTCCTATTTCTAGTATGTTTGAGTATTTGAAGTAGTTAAGGTAATGGCCAATTAGCAGATCATGCGCATGTCCCTTATCTTTTACTAGCATTTTTCAGTACTTTTCAAACCTATGTATTTCAGTAATTTATGAATGAAGAAAATTATTTTCCTTTCTTTTTTAATTGCAGTTGTTTCAGTTACTTGGAAATATGAATGCAATGCATCAGTATAAGTGAATGAATCATGTTGATATATTATGTATGATTTAAGAACTCAATTGTGTGGTTGCTACAATCTTCTAGACTGAAGATATATAAAGTGTATCTATCTCCACATATTAAAATCCATTAGATACATTCACTTCTTGGATACGTACTTCCTCAAATGTTGGTCAGTCATTTGTTTACAATTACCATCTCGGCCAAAAAATTGAAGAAAATACCCTTTGAAATGATATAAATACATGAGGTGTCTAAAGTCTAAACGTTATAGGTTAAAGTTTAGAACCCTTTTCATCTTTTGACATGGATTTTAACCGAATTAAATGAAACCGGTATATTTTCATACGTAGAATCATCTTCATTACTCATTAGTTTGACATGTCTTTTGGACATGGTTGTTTTGGTGCCTGCAACCTGCTACTCGATCATATGAAGAAGCTTCTGAGTTGTGCGGTGGCCTTCGATCCCAATCAGAATCTAAAGGTGCAAAAGTAAATTTTTATATAACTACATGGGCTGATTATTTAATCTTAGGAATTACAGTAGTGAATAATCGTAAGAATTTATTAACAAGATACAGTTTGTTAAGTCAGCAATTGTTTTCTGTTAGTTTTAGGGCAATAGGTTTGAGGAGTTGAGATCCCTATAGATCTCTCATTAACCATAGAACCAATCATTGCATCCCAAGCATCTAATCTAATTAGATTTAAAGGCTGAGATTAAACAATCTAACCTAATTAGAAGGGCAAAAAGGTCAACTAAAAAAAAACACACACTTCATTATTGCCCAAAATTGTTACAGCAAAAACACACACACACACATGCACACCATCAACTATTAACTCAGATCCACCATCACCGTTCCACCACCATCACCGATTCACCACCATCACCAATCCAGCAACATCATCACAAGATATGTTTGAAATCATTCATCATAAACCGTCAACTATATCAGAAAATCGTGTTTTGGATCTAAAAATCGTGTTGTGGATCTGAAAATCGTGATGAAGATGTTGATGATTTAGATGTACACCATGTGTTTGATGAAATGCGTCTGTGAGGAATCATATATGATTCTGAATAATCATATGTGATTCTAAAGAATGATATGTGATTCTGAAGAATCACATGTGAAGCAAAATCACAAATTTTAGTTTTTCCTGTTATATCGATCTATTTATGTAATAAAGAAGAAAATAATCATATATGATTCTAGTAGAATCATATATGATTGTAGTAGAATATTTTAGTTTTTCTGTTTTATTTATTTCTATAATAAAAAAGAAAAGAATCATATATGTTTCTAGTATAATCATAAAGGATTGTAGTAGAATCATATGTGATTCTTGTAGAATCATATATGATTCTGAAATGCGTTTGTTTCTATAATAAAGAATAAAAGAATCACATATGATTCTGGTAGAATCATATATGATTCTAGTATAATATTTTAGTTTTTTCTGTTTTATCTGTTTCTATAATAAAGAAGAAAAGAATCATATATGATTCTAGTAGAATCATATATGATTCTACTACAATCATTGTTGTTACTAATTAAATGTTTGTATTTTAGCTAACTATAGGTATTGCTTAAAAAAATTGAAGAAAATCCTAAGCTTATTCAGAGAAAAAAGGAAGTTATTCAAAGGGAATATTCTAAAAGTGATTAATGTAAGAAGATGTTAAAGAAATTCAAGGGGAAGATGATTAATTAGGTGTTATGTACGAGTGATGATTTATGTAAATTTCTTGATTAGGTGTTATGTACGAGTGATGATTTATGTAAATTTCTTCATATTATTGAGTTTAGATGTTGATGGTAGTATTTTGGTAATTACCGATGTTCGTAGTAGTGAACGTATTTTTATATGTCATTTTGCTGAATGTTTTTACATCTTCATTCTTTTTATGTCCCATATGATTCTAGTAGAATTATATATGATTGTAGTAGAATCATATACGATTTTACTGGAATCATATATGATTCTACTAGAATTATATATGATTCTACAAGAGTCATATATGATTTTACTATAATTGTTGTTCAACTGTTCATAAAAATGTACAAAACGCAGAAGAGATAAGAGCATGACCAACTAGTTCCTCGCCTTTGACTATGCTGTTTCTGCATCATTATTATTTTCAAAGCAACGTAGATACATAGAGCCTATAAAGAATAACTTTTTACATATATAATTACAACCTTATCTCCAAGATAAGAAACATTGGTTAATGAATGCAACGTCCACTAGAAAAAAAGTTCTTAGCAATTTCTTTTAACACAATCACATATAATAATTGATAAAAAATAAAGATCCCTCTTTAAGACAACATATAATAACGATGGTGTTAAAGGACCAACTTTGATTGGAGAAAATAAATTAAACCACAGCTTCACAAAATCATCATCAAAGAGGTCTACTAAAATCATATATGCTTCTACTATAATTCTTGTAATGCTCTTCTTTCCTCAATCTAATCTACAATCTCTTCTACAACACATTTACGTATTCAAATTTTGTCTCTTAGCAGCCTCGTGTTCCTTCTTCTGCTGTTCAGCTAATGCTTTTGATTCCTCTTCCTTAACTTTTAAAAGATAATATAGAAAAACTAAAATATTCTACTACAATCATATATATTTCTAGTAGAATCATAATATGATTCTACTAGATTCATATGTGATTCTTTTCTTCTTTATTACAGAAACAGACGCATTTCAGAATCATATATGATTTTTCACAGACAAATTTCATCAAACACATGGTGTGCATCTAAATCATCAACATCTTCATCACGATTTTCAGATCCACAACACGATTTTCAGATCCACATCATGATTTTTAGATTCACAATAACAGAATCACACAAGCAATACCACCTTTCACACCTACACCATCACCACCATCTTCAACCCCAACACCACCTTCATCAACCCCAACTTCATCAGCCCCATCTCCACCATAGGTGATTCTGATAAGATTGATGGTGACGGTTCACTGCGGTGGCGACGGTGAGTGACGATATTGAGAGATTGATGGTGTTTAATCGTGATTGATGATGTTTAATGGTGATGATGATTCCGATTGATGATGATTGATCGTGTTTAATGGTGAGTGATTGATGGTGACGGTTTTGAGATGTTTTGAGGGTGAAGGGTGAGTATCAAAAGAGAAAGAAAGAACATGATTGAGAGGTTTTGGGGTGACGGTAAATTGTCTAAAATACCCTTGTATAAGATAAATAAAGAAAGGAAATGGACGGATGAGATGCGATAAATGGAGGGATGAGATTGAATGGTGGGATCTATGGCATTTTTTGGATCTATAAAGAACTTTTGCCTAGGTTTGAGAGTCTCAATCACTCAATTGGTGACGCATGCAATTATTTTTATTTTTATTATATGGTTTTTGTGCTATAGTTGGCTATTGTTGAGGTGTTGATCAAAAGGGTATAATGCATCTATGAGGTAGGCACAATTCACGGCACAAACTATGTGAACTTATACTATTTGATGGTTAAAATATATTTTGCATTTTATTATAAGAATTACAAGTTCAAATGGCTAACATCATAAAACACCTAGTACAAATATTTTAAAACCCAAAACCTACCATTTAGCTAGCCACTAAATCTTTCACCTTTCATCAACAATTTAACACCCAAACATTTTGAAACCAATAATAATCATCCACAAATTCGGGGAAAATTCGCATATTTTATTATAAAAAAACTAGGGTTTTGGGTTGAAAGCTTTTCACTCAATCTTTTGGAGTAATTCTTACTTTTTTGTTACTTGTTTATTACTTTTTTGTTACTTGTTTATAGTGATTGTATGTGAAAATATGTTGTTTTTAAAGGGTTTTTTATAACCGTATATATTATTAATCCAAAAAATATTTAAGTACATAGGATGTGAGTGAATCCCACTTCTCAGCCCATTACAAAAGCTAAAAAGAAACGATCATTTGTGCTTCAAACCAAAACCTATCTTAAGAATGACAAACCAAACTTATGAAAATTATATTATAACTACTAACATCTAGCATGACCATGAAGCCTAATATCTCAAGCGTCACAAAATGCTAATTGCTCTTCAATTAAATTTTTGCACTCATCATCATACTAATCATTTTTTCAATGCTCGTATAAGCACTTCCTCTCGTTCACCTCCACTCTGGATGCCATAAAACCTGCAGTTTTCGTCAAAAACCTCCTCCACTTACTATCCTATCATATCATTAGCCATCACCTACCATGTTATTTCCTGTATTTGAACCAACCACATTAGACATGGTAGGAGATTTCTCCTCATTGGTCAATTGAACCTCATTCATAGCGTGTTCTTTAATGGAACAAGCTTTGCATAAGCCTTTACCCCCATTTCCACCCACGCTTTCCCCCATGGAATTAGCCCCATTTGCACCTAGAATATTATCATTATCAATCGAACCTAAGAGCATAAACCTGTTTAAAGTACTTTTCCTCTTGTCTAGTTGCTTCAGATTCTTCTTCTACCACTTGTGCTAGCACCATTCTTCTTTGAAACATGTTTATATACCTGTTTAGTTGATCTAAAGTGAACTTTAGAAACCATATTAATGCCACACAATGCTCTTTTAAAAGAATGTTGAAAACCATCATATTATTATTGCTATTTTGCTTCTTTGGTTCATCAACAACACGCCGGACATATATCTTCCTTCATGATCAAAGATCATACACACTCCACACCTAGGTGGTTCCCATTCATATTCCACCACATATATGAAGCACATCACCCCCACCTTCCAAATTCAGAATAGTAATGACCTATTAGATGATTATATGTATATGTTTTGTATTGAGCCCATTTACATTTGTATAGGCCTAGCCCACATGATATAGTCTAGAAAACTTTGTAATCTTTATACGGTTATTATGTGATAATGCAAATCAAGGAATCAATAACCTTCAATATGGTACAAGCTTTTACACACCACTTTCCCTCTAATATCTCACAATATTTTTCTCCTCCTTCCTCCCATACAATCTCAACCTCCTCACCTCAAACCCTAACCAAAAAATTCAAAGAACCATGGCCTAAGTGATGACACCTCAACTCCCAAACCCCTCGAAACTCATCCCTTTAGCATCACCGAACAAAGTCCCCGGCAAACTAGACCTTGAAAACATAAATTCAATTCTTGAGTTCCTTTTTTAAAATCCACCTTGAAATTCTCTACCAAGTCACATAGAAGAAAAGGCATCGACTAGTTTTCCCGACCACCTAATAGGTAAGCTTGATGATCTCATTAAAAGGATCGCCGGGTCTCTATGTGATTCCTTACAAGAACAAGTCATCTCAACACCGGGATTTGCAAAAGACTTGTGGGATCATCTCGAAAGCTTGTTTCATGACAACAAAGACGTTTCGCTATCAACCTTGACAATGAGCTTCGTTCTATCAAGATTGGAAACATGGCCATCAACGACTATTGCACCAAAATAAAGTCCATGTCGGATCGTCTCAAGAATCTTGGGTCACCGTAAATGAGAGAAAAACTTGGTTATTTATGGCCGTTAATGTAAGACCAATTTTACAAACCATAGTTAAAACTATTCCATCGTGAACCATTGCCATCCTTTGAAACTACATCGTAATATGTTACTTTGAGGAATCAACAACAAACAAGCCCAAAATAATGGTAGTCTTTTGGAAGGATCTACATCCTCACCAACGCCCCTCTTGGCCACGAAAACCACAATCAAAAGCACCGATGCGTTTTAATGACGTTTTAATATTTATAATGTCCTATTATACCTATGGTTCACCCTAATGCAACAACAGCAGTATCCCCGTCGCAGGTAGTAGTGTAGGGTTTGAGAAACCGAGGTCGTCCCAAGAGCTACGTGATTGAAATTAACTTAAGTCTATGTCACGATTTTAATTGCTTTTAAGATTGAAATAATAAAACTTAACTAATAAAACAAGGAAATAAAGGAAAGCAGATAAAGGCAAGAGATGTGATCAATGAAGGAGAGGGTGCTAACCTAGTTACTTATCTTAACTAGTAATGTTTACGCCTAATTACTCCAATTACTTCATGTGGGTCAAAGTCGAGAGAACAACATTTGGTCGGCCTACCCTAACCTATCAAAGAAAGATACACCACTGGAGAAGTCAAACCCTCATAAGTCACAGTTGTTCCCGGGTCCCTAAGCCGAAGTATTAAACCCGCCACATGCTAGATTTATAGTAGTGAGTTCTGCGTGTTAGTAATCTTAAACACTCACCCCTATTCTTAAGTTCATCCAAACGGTAGGTGATCACCGGTCAAATCGCACAAGTAGAAAGTGGTCATATTGGTCGATCTTACCCTTCCCGCTCTGGGCTACTCAATTTAGGTCATGGTCATATCTCCGCAACTAGCCTTTACCACATTCAAAATCATCAAACAAGGGTAGCTACCAATAAACTATGCATGCTTATACTCTAGAAATAATTACACGAAGCAATGCAACCAAACAAAACATTAAGGAATCATACCTAGGCCACACTGTGGGTGCTTAGCCAAAAATATAATAAATTATACCAACAAAAATGAATAAATCATAAATTGAATTGAACATATGTTTGGATACAAAATTACTGATGTAGAGCTAATATGATGATGATCAAGGAAAGTGAATTCTTCCCTTCAAAACGGGCTTCTAATCACTGAAAATGCCCGAGCGGTGCCCTAATCGACCCCAAGGAGTGGTGAATAGAGATACTTAAAAATGCATATTTAAATAGATGAGTAGGGTTTTACATGGTTACTTGCCAGTAACCTTTAATAAAAATTACTACCAGTAACTAGTTAGTATGAATCGTTTTAAGAGTTACTCCTTAACTATAGTTAGTGGCTGCACTATTTTATGCGTTACCGCTGCAACTATTATTAGGGCGTAACTATTTTTAAGAGTTACTCCGACCATAGTTAGGTGAACTAATTTTAGGTAGGGCTCCTCTAACCTTCTTCATAAATTTTCAAAATAGCAATATTTCAACTTAGGACCTTTAGTCATTCCATGATTAAGACCAACATAAAAACGCTAATTGAAATCAACTGTATATATTAATATTATGGCGAACTAAATCATCGGGTTGGTCACCGTAATTTTTATCGCATATTTCCAGCCCTCTGAAATTATCTCTACAGAATCTAATTTGTTGCCACGCCGGGTGAGCCTGTAATAATTATGCATGAATCTGCTTAAGGGGTTACCGTGATCCTTCATGGTAGGAATATGGTTAGCGCTAACGCATTAAGTAGTTACGGGCGTAACCTTCACAAATAATTATCGTGCACTGTAGTTTGGGTTACGCATGCGAGTCAGTGCCACATAATGCCGTAATCCTTGTCTCGTAATATATTTCTTGGCCTTATATCACATCTTTTCCGCCCAACACTCATTTATCATGTAATACAATAATAATCTAATTAAGTACCATATTAATGCAAATGAGGCTATAAACACGGGAATTTGATATATAAAATATTAGGCTAATTTGATGTTATCAAATATCCCCCCACTTGAATTCTACTTGTCCTCAAGTAGACCCTTTAAATAATTCTTAAAGATATCTTCTAAGATTAATTGGAAAATATGAGTTTAAAAAATCACCTAAG
>OU343217.1:23778114-23814069 GCA_910596185.1 Chrysanthemum makinoi
ATTTAATTAGTGTTAAAACTTATTTAAATCATAATAAATAAAATAAATAATTTAAAAATATAAATCTTTTTCTAAAAATTTTCTTTTTGTCATATAGTACACATAATAAATTAGTTTTACACTTGTAGGCCTTTTATTTCAATAATTTTACGTTTTGCTTGCTTTCAGCGTTATTTTTCTGCAATGCTTATTTCGTTTCATTTTAGGTTACGTTTTATGTTTATTTAGGTTTACGTTTTAATTAAAATAGTTTATTTAAGTTATTTTGTTTTAGGTTTTAAACGTTCATCACTTTAAAAATAGTGATAGCGTTTATTTAATATATTTTATCTTTTTAATTTCCTTTAATTTGCATTTTAGTATTTGTAATTTGTAAATCTTTCCTTTAGGTAATTATCCATCCAAACCTTATTAATCACTATCATAGTGATTATTCTATCATCGGAGTTGTTTAAACACCATTCATCCTCCGTGGGACTTAACGACCCAGGAATACACTATACTCTCTGATCTTCATTGCATTAGTGCTTGAAACGTTTTAAGTTTGTTACGGTCGCCATTCACAAGTGGTAGGCTTGAGTGTGTAAAAACTTGGCCGATTTTCTTGCGGATCAAACCTGGCGTATTTGTAAAAGCGTGTTTTAAGCATTTCGGATCCATTCTTGCACATATACCACCTTTTGTAAGCGATTTTTGTAAAGTTAAAAAAATCAAAAAGTTCATTAACACTTTTTCTAAAGTGTTAACAACACCAAAAATATTTTCATTCTTTGTTTTTATGGCATGTTTTTCAAAAATCCAAAAATATTCCTCTTTACCCTCTTACCCCTTTGATTCTTCATTTCTTACCCTCTAGAACCATTTGATTCTTTCTATGTCTTATCCTCACCTTCTTGGTTGTCAATGGTGTGGTAGTCCTTATAATGGTGTAATTGCCCCGGTTGTAGTATGGTGGAATCAGGAAGCGGGTATGTCTATATAAGATCCCTATTCCTACCATAACAGTGATTTATTCCATCGGCTACCACCTTTATGAGACTCGGCCGGTTTCTTTGTTGTGAGTATTGTGGTGGTTCACATTCAATTCGGTTGTCAATGGAAACACGCTTGTCTATGAGCAAGTTCATGATAACAATTATGACTACAACACATACCACTCACGGCAGCATCAGTTTCTTGTTGTGAGAATTGTGGAGGTCCTCACTCTAGCTTCGGATTGTCAAGCAGAATCCATTTCCTTGTAACAATTACGACTCTTCATTATCAAGACCAACTTCCACAATACCAAATGATTCAAGCAACTCCTCATGAAACTACAACGGACCTTCTCTTTGAAGAGTCTTGAGTTATTAAATCTTAAGGAGGAGTAGTTTCACGTCACATGAAAATCCATGGAAGAATTGTTAGCGGAGAACGGCGCGCTAAATTAGATTCCCAGATTGCCATTGAAAACATTGTTAGGGAATCAATTAAACTACAAAAAGCATTCAAATCTAGCTCTCAATTCCATTTCATTCCTATGCGATGATGATGAAGATACCCTTGATATTCTACAATTTTATTCATCAAGTTCATCATTTGAGATTCCATCCGGGAAATGCAGGAGAAAAGAATATGACTGAATCACTAGCGGTAGAAATAATGGAACTTGTAGAATCCATAACTGCTAGTCCTTCTCAACTCCCTCATGCGCTATTATCACACCCGAGGTTCACACTCACTCTTTGAACATGGGGGATGAGCTTCTTGACAATGTTCACGAAAAGGAATCGGGCGAATTCATAAAGTCTAGTGTTGAGGACCTTGTCCCAATCCCAAGAGAGTCACAGGGAATTCTCGAGCATTTGTGTGATATCCCTACTCCTCTTGTCTTCCAAAATGATCATATTGAGATGTTCTCTGATTATGATGAGGACTATTCTTTATCTTGTGGAGACATAAGTTATGTGGGGAATTACCTAGCTTGTGCGACAGGAGAAGAGAATGATGAAGAAATAATCCAAGACGAAGCTCTTCATCTTACATTATTGAATGTTAATCTTCTCGTTTCTAGAATCGAGTCTTTTAATGAAAAGCCTACTTCATATCCTATCCTCTTTGAGGATAGTGAACTTTTGTTCAATGATTCTATTCCCGAATTGCAAACGTTCCATTTTGATCAGATGGGAGAGAAGATTAGTGGTATTACCACTTCTCATTCTCATAATTCTCTCCCCGATTATGAATCATTCACTTTTGAGGAGTTCCCCAGTGAACTCACTCACATCAAACCAGAATATGATTCATTCACCTTCGAGGAGTTCTCCTGTGAAATCACTCATATCATATCTCGCGGAGTGATAATTTCCACTTTGATCTAGGCATTCCCATAATATGTCTTGATCAAGCGAGCTTAACTGAGGAGATTCATGAAACTATGAATTCTCCTATTGAGGATGAAGAGTTAATCATGATTTTTATCATGATTTTCTTTCTTTTCTTCATATATCCCGTGACTTCCCCTGTTCTTCACTCCTTTGGGAATGAAGACATTATCTTTGACCCAGGCATTTCCATGTACCATTTGTGAGCCGGGTCTTTCTATCTATATCTCATTGGTGTGGAACTTTCACGTACTTCAATGTTTATACAAACATCTTGAATGAAAGTCCGATGGAGATTGTCTCTTCCACTTACTTCCCCATGAACAAATTAATTCGGGGTCGAGTCAAGCTAGCGACTCGGTAATCAAAAACAGTAGTTAAACATGGGTTTTCACCCGTGTGTACCACCCTAGTGTGGGGGAGATGCCCCACATATTGTAAAAAAAAAAATTTGTGTTTCACACTTGAATATTGAGGACAATATTCATTTCTAAGTGTGGGGGAAATTCTGCGGAATTTGATCATAAATGTACCCTTTTAGTCCCTTTTTCCCCAAAATGGCCAAATTTTAAAATTTTTTGTAGTGGAAGTACTATGTACTAAAACACAACAAATGGTATCGATCCGCCATGTCTAACACACATAAGGATTGGCTAATCGAGAGCAAACGGCTCTTGGTAAAGATATCTCAAATCCGTTTATGGCTTGCAATTTGCCCAAAATTGTATGGTGTTCAACTCACCATATCTTTAAACTAGTGAAAAGTTGGCTAGCCCGCAAGTTTATGGCTTGTGGTAAAGGAAGTGGAAAAACCATAATTGGTAATCAGCTCACCAAAGTTAATATTGATAATTTATCTAAGAGTTGGCTAGTCCAGAGCAAACGGCTACGGTAAAGACAAATCAAATCCGTTCACGTTATGATTTGCTTAAAATCATTTGGTTATCATTGTACCAAGGTTCTTACTTGAGCTGAAACAATTGGCTACTCCAGAAGTAATGGCTTTTGGTAAAGAGATAAAATCCATTAAATTTTCTCAAATCATTGCTAGGGACTAGCAATATCTTAGTGTGGGGGATTGATGAGTGTCTAAAATACTCATCATTTTATCTGTTAGAATGCCAAAAACATCTGAAAACACTCAGAAATGCTTCAAAATGATAAAAATATCACAAACAAGTGTTTTATATGTTTTAAATGCAAAAATATCAAAATCAGATGAAAAACATATCAAGTTTGCATAATTGGCAGTTTTAGTCCCCCAAGTTACAAAAGTTGTCAAATCTAGTCCCTGGTAATTCAAAAACTTGTAAAATGTCATTAAAGGTCCTTGGGATTCACAAGTTGTTCAAAATAATCCTTTGAAGTTTAAAATCACAACATTACAACTTTGGTCCTGCTTTGCAAAAGTGTCAAAAATAGTCCTTAAGGTTTTAAAATTGGAAATTGATCAAAATAAACCTTGTACTATTCATATTTGACATAAATGGTCCTTATGAGAAAAGTTTTGAGAAAATACAAGTTTGGTCCCTGGAGTTTCAAACTTGACAATTTTAGTCCTTGGACTTGTAAAATGGAATTTTATGCAAATATGGTCCTTGTACTATCAAAGTTTGGCAAATTCAACCCTTGTGATAAGTTTAGAAATGTTACAGAGATCGATCCTCAAAGTTTGGTCAAATTACATTTTTGGTCCTTGTATTACTTAAACCAAACGGATCCTTGTGTTATTAAAAGCTCAAAACTAAATCCAACAAATCCAAATCCAACCTAGCCCAACACCTTGACCCGGCCCAAAATTTAAAAGCAGATATCACCCGCATTGTTCACCTCCTTCCCAACACCTTGCCCACCAATCTACTACCTGCTCACTTCCACCTTTCCACACTACCTCCTAACACCTTTCCACATCCCCCCTCCACCTCTACACCAATCCAAAACCCTTAATTGCTAAAACCTACTCTAACCTGCTTCAAAGACTTTCCTTAAAATTGCCAAATGGCAATTTTGATGACCTGGAATGATCAAGAACGCAAACAAGTGGGATTATCTCGGATGTCGACAAAGACAAAATGGATCAATATAAGAAAAAGAAGAGAGGAGAAAAGTAGTAGAGTAGTTTAGCTTAGTTTTAGTCGTTTTAGATAAAATTTAAATTCCCAGTGTAATTTCAATCCTTAAAGTACTTTATTTACCTTATTCTATTGTATGTGAATCTCTTTCAGTCCTTAATTTCAAGTCTTAATCTCATTTTCAAGTTTATGCAGTTTTGAGCTTAAAATCTCATAATGATCAAATGTTGTTTTTAATGGATGTTTTGAACTCTTAAGCTCATGAAAGCTCTTTATCTAGCTTATGTAAGCTATTAGTACTGTTAAAACCAGTTTTACTTAATAAATCCAATATTACCAAAAATTCCAATAAATTAGCTTGAAAATAAAAATTCAGAGGAAAAGGTGCAAGAAAAGGGCTGGGTGATTATGGATTGCTTACTGGTTTAGTGCTTCTTGGGAAGCCATAGGGTGTGATTTCAATCTTTGAATCTCTGTTTTGAGCTTGGACTCATTTTGTAAGGCATTTTCTTAAAATTTGCATTTCTTAATTCAAGAGCTTATACAGTGTTAATTCTAGTTTAAACCTGTTTTATTATAGCTAATATAAGTTAATAAATAGATTACTTGGTTTAAAAGTTTATTTTAGCATATTAAGCTTCTTAACAGTTATAATAAGGGATGTTTGGTTTTGTTCAGTTTGCTGTGTTATAGGCCAGCTGTGTTATTGTTTGTTGTTGATACATGTCACACTAGAGTCTAATAACTCAGTCAAGCCATTTAAACTAGTCCTTATGTGAATAAAAGTCAAAATCTCATATAATTGCCTTTGACAGTCCACTGTTGGGATCTGGAGTTGCAAGAATCATCCTGAAGCTTATAGCTTGTTACTATAGCCTAAGTTCATCTCATTTCAGCTTAATACTACTTAATCAGTGCTTAGATTTAATCCTAAGTTCATATTAGTCAAACCTTTAGTGTAATTTAAAAAGTCAACTTTTCAATATAGTCGTTTTTGATTAAAATGAATAATTTTGTGTAGGACTTATTACTAAGTTTAAGCTTATGCCCTTTTGGGATTTCAATATTTAACTGCTCAACAAAAATACAAAAATATTAGTTTTCAATAAAGTAGCTTATTAATAGCTTATTTCCTAGCTTAGTTTAGACCACTTGAGAAAGTGCCACTGTGCACAGGATCCACAGGTTTTCACAAGCTTGTTATAAGTTCTCTATTACTCCTAAGCTTTTGTAATTTAGCTTTTTAAGTAGCTTACCTAGCTAACTCAAAGTACCAAGTTCTTATTTTCCATTTTTAGCTTATTCTCCTAGCCTACTATAGCTTTTCATTTCTGTCCATTTTTACTAAGCATACCAGTTAGTCTATGTTCATCAGTTTTTCATAAGCTTCTCAAGGGCTTATTAGTGTAAGCTAAACCTTGTAAAATGGCTTTCTAGAAAGTTAAGTTGGTTTAGCTTGTTAGTCAAGTGATTATTTTCATTTTGTAGCTTATTTAAGTACTTAAAGTTAATCTAGAAAGTAGCTAGAAAACCATAGTGTCTTGAGTAACAGTGAAGATTTTTACTTATTTGGCTTATTTTGTGCTTATTCCCTAGTACTTGTGCTTTTCCAGTTTTCAAATTAGCTTATAATCAGTTGTCTAGCTTATTAACATAACTCTTAGCTTATTTAAGTTTACCTTATGCATTCTTATTAGCTATTTGGCTTATCTTTGAGTTTATCTCATTTTAGCCTTGTCAAGAAACCATCGCTATCTGAGCTTATTGGTAGTTTTCATAAAAGTTCGGTTATAAAATATGCTTATCTTAATGTACTTAAAGTTTGTAAAAGAAAATTCCAAAAATAAAATGTTTTGCAAAAGGGGAAGGCAGGCTCGAACGAGACCTCCCCTTTGGAAGTGATAGTGCATATACCTACCAATAAGCCTTGGGTCTTTCTTGTCATGGTTTGCAAAAACAAATACATAACCCCTCTTGTCTCAATTAGCTTATACGAACATTTAAGCTTATTTCCAGCTTATTCTGAGTAGCTTTTTCATCTTTTTCAATTTTCTTATTTTAGTATTGTTATAAAGTATTTTTACAAAAGTTTGATTTTTCCAATTAGTTTTAGTATTTTTAAACATTTAATTAGTGTAAAAACTTATTTAAATCATAATAAATAAAATAATAATCTAAAAAATATAAATCTTTTTTCTAAAATTTTCTTTTGTCATATAGTCACGTAAAATTAGTTTTACACTTGTAGGCCTTTTATTTCAATAATTTTACGTTTTTGCTTGCGCTCCAGCGTTATTTTACACGTAACGCTCGTTTCATTTTTAGGTTACGTTTATGTTTATTTAGTTTTACGTTTTAATTAAAATAGTTTATTTATGTTATTTTGTTTTAGGTTTTAAACGTTCATCATTTTAAAATAGTGATAGCGTTTATTTAATATATTTTATCTTTTATTTCTTTTAATTTGCATTTTAGTCGCTGTAATTTGTAAATCTTTCCTTTAGGTAATTATCCATCCAAAACCTTATTGATCACTATCCTTAGTGATCATTATATCATCTGAAGTTGTTTAAACACCAATTCATCCTCCGTGGGACTTAACGACCTGGGGAATACACTATATCTCCCGATCTTCATTGCATTCGTGCTTGAGCTGTTTTAAGTTTGTTCGTTACGCCATTCACAAGTGGTAGCTTGAGTGATAAAACTTGACGGTTCTGCGCGGATCAAATTTTGGCCCGCATTGCGGGGAATTGTAAGCGTGTTTTAAGCATTTCAGATCCATTCTTGCACATATACCACCTTTTTGTAACAGTTTTTGTAAAGTTAAAAAATCAAAAAGTTCATTAACACTTTTTCTAAAGTGTTAACAACACCAAAAATATTTTCATTCTTTGTTTTTATGGCATGTTTTTCAAAAATCCAAAAATATTCCTCTTTACCCTCTTACCTTTTTGATTCTTCATTTCTTACCCTCTAGAACCATTTGATTCTTTCTATGTCTTATCCTCCCCCTCTTGGTTGTCAATGGTGTGGTGGTCCTTATAATGGTGGCAATTGCCCCAGTTGTAGTATGGTGGAATCGAAACGGGTTCTGTCTATAACCAAGATCCCTATTCCTACCATAACACAACTGATTTATTCCATCGACTACCACCTTTGAGAGACTTCGGCAGTTCTTGTTGTGTATTGTGGTGGTTCACATTCCAATTCGGTTTGTCAATCGGGAAACGCTTGTCTATGAGCAAGTTCTGATAACAATTATGACTACAACACATACCACTCACAGCCACATCAGTTTCTTGTTGTGAGATGTGGAGGTCCTCACTCTAGCTCGGATTGTCAAACGGGTCCATTTCCTTGTAACAATTACGACTCTTCGTATCAAGACCAACTTCCACAATACCAAATGATTCAAGCAACTCCTCATGAAACTACGACAGGCCTTCTACTGAAGAGTCTTGAGTTATTAAAAGAACTTAAGGAGAATTGGCTCGTCACATGAGAAATCCATGGAAGAATTGTTAGCGGAGGCTAAATTAGATTCCCAGTTGCCATTGAAAACACGTTGGGAATCAATTAAACTACAAAAAGCATTCAAATCTAGCTCTCAATTCCATTTCATTCGATGCGATGATGATGAAGATACCCTTGATATTCTACAATTTTATTCATCAAATTCATCAGTTGAGATTCCATCCGTGGAAATCAGGGGGAGAATATGGTGAATCACTAGCAGTAGAAATAATGGAACTTGTAGAATCCATAAGCGCTAGTCCTTCCGACTCCCTCGATGCACTATTATCACACCCGAGGTTCACACTCACTCTTTGAACATGGGGGATGAGCTTCTTGACACTGTTCCTGAAAAGGAATCGGGCGAATTCATAAAGTCTAGTGTTGAGGACCTTGTCCCAATCCCAAGAGAGTCACAGGGAATTCTCGAGCATTTGTGTGATATCCCTACCCCTCTTGTCTTCCAAAATGATCATATTGAGATGTTCTCTGATGAGGACTATTCTTTATCTTGTGGAGACATAAGTTATGTGGGAATTACCTTCGAGCTTGTCAAGCAGGAGAAGAGAATGATGAAGAAATAATCCAAGACGAAGCTCTTCGTCTTACATTATTGAATGTTAATCTTCTCGTTTCTAGAATCGAGGCTTTTAATGAAAAGCCTACTTCATATCCTATCCTCTTTGAGGATAGTGAACTTTTGTTCAATGATTCTATTCCCGAATTGCAAACGTTCCATTTTGATCAGATGGGAGAGAAGATTAGTGGTATTACCACTTCTCATTCTCATAATTCTCTCCCCGATTATGAATCATTCACTTTTGAGGAGTTCCCTAGTGAACTCACTCACATCAAACCAGAATATGATTCATTCACCTTCGAGGAGTTCTCCTGTGAACTCACTCATATATCTCGCCGGAGTATGATAATTTCCACTTTGATCTAGACATTCCCATAATATGTCTTGATCAAGCGAGAGCTTAGAGGAGATTCATGAAACTATGAATTCTCCTATTGAGGATGAAGAGTTAATCATGATTTTTATCATGATTTTCTTTCTTTTCTTCATATATCCCGTGACTTCCCCTGTTCTTCACTCCTTCGGGAATGAAGACATTATCTTTGACCCAGGCATTTCCATGTACCATTTGTGAGCCGGGTCTTTCTATCTATATCTCATTGGTGTGGAACTTTCACGTACTTCAATGTTTATACAAACATCTTAAATGAAAGTCCGATGGAGATTGTCTCTTCCACTTACTTCCCCATGAACAAATTAATTCGGGTCGAGTCAAGCTAGCGACTCGGTAATCAAAAACGATAGTTAAACATGGGTTTTCACCCGTGTGTACCACCCTAGTGTGGGGAGATGCCCCCATATTGTAAAAAAAAATTTGTGTTTCCACACTTTGAATATTGAGGACAATATTCATTTCTAAGTGTGTGGGGGAAATTCTGGCGAATTTGATCATAAATGTACCCTTTTAGTCCCTTTTTCCCCAAAATGGCCAAATTTTAAAATTTTTGTAGTGGAAGTACTATGTACTAAACACAACAAATGGTATCGGTCATGTGTCTAACACACATAAGGATTGGCTAATCCAGGAGCAAACGGCTCTTGGTAAAGATATCTCAAATCCGTTTATGGCTTGCAATTTGCCCAAAATTGTATGGTGTTCAACTCACCATATCTATAAACTAGTGAAAAGTTGGCTAGCCCGCAAGTTTATGGCTTGTGGTAAAGGCAGTGGAAAAACCATAATTGGTAATCAGCTCACCAAAGATAATATTGATAATTTATCTAAGAGTTGGCTAGTCTAGAGCAAACGGCTTCTGGTAAAGACAAATCAAATCCGTTCACAGCTTATGATTTGCTTAAAATCATTTGGTTATCATTGTACCAAAGTTCTTACTTGAACTGAAACAATTGGCTACTCCAGAAGTAATGGCTTTTGGTAAAGAGATAAAATCCATTAAATTTTCTCAAATCATTGCTAGGGACTAGCAATATCTTAGTGTGGGGATTGATGAGTGTCTAAATACTCATCATTTTATCTTGTTAGAATGCCAAAACACATCAAACACTTTCAGAAATGCTTCAAAATGATAAAAATATCACAAACAAGTGTTTTATATGTTTTAAATGCAAAAATATCAAAATCAGATGAAAAACATATCAAGTTTGCATAATTGGCAGTTTTAGTCCCCCAAGTTACAAAAGTTGTCAAATCTAGTCCCTGGTAATTCAAAAACTTGTAAAATGTCATTAAAGGTCCTTGGGATTCACAAGTTGTTCAAAATAATCCTTTGAAGTTTAAAATCACAACATTACAACTTTGGTCCTCACTTTGCAAAAGTGTCAAAATAGTCCTTAAGGTTTTAAAATTGGAAATTGATCAAAATAAACCTTGTACTATTCATATTTGACATAAATGGTCCTTATGAGAAAAGTTTTGAGAAAATACAAGTTTGGTCCCTGGAGTTTCAAACTTGACAATTTTAGTCCTTGGACTTGTAAAATGGAATTTTATGCAAATATGGTCCTTGTACTATCAAAGTTTGGCAAATTCAACCCTTGTGATAAGTTTAGAAATGTTACAAGATCAATCCTCAAAGTTTGGTCAAATTACATTTTTGGTCCTTGTATTACTTAAACCAAACGGATCCTTGTGTTATTAAAAGCCCAAAACTAAATCCAACAAATCCAAATCCAACCTAGCCACACCTTGACCGCCCAAAAATTTAAAAGCAGATATCACCCGCTCACATTCACCCTCCTTCCCCTAACACACAGTTACCACTCAATCTACTCCACTGCTCCCTTCCACCTTTCCACACTACCTCTAACACCTTTCATCCCCCTCCACCTCTACACCAATCCAAAACCCTTAATTGCTAAAACCTACTCTAACAGCTTCAAAGACTTTCCGCCAAAATTGCCAAATGGCAATTTTGATGACTGGAATGATCCAGGGGCTGCAAACAAGTGGGATTATCTCAGGATGTCGACAAAGACAAAATGGATCAATATAAAGAAGCGGAGGAGAAAAGAGTAGTAGAGTAGTTTAGCTTAGTTTTAGTCGTTTTAGATAAAATTTAAATTCGGTGTAATTTCAATCCTTAAAGTACTTTGTTTTTATTCTATTGTATGTGAATCTCTTTAGGTCCTTAATTTCAAGTCTTAATCTCATTTTCAAGTTTATGCAGTTTTGAGCTTAAAATCTCATAATGATCAAATGTTGTTTTTAATGGATGTTTTGAACTCTTAAGCTCATGAAAGCTCTTTATCTAGCTTATGTAAGCTATTAGTCTTTATTAAACCAGTTTTACTTAATAAATAATATTACAAAAATTCCAATAAATTAGCTTGAAAATAAAAATTCAGAGGAAAAGGTGCAAGAAGGACTGAAGATGGGTGATTATGGATTGCTTACTGGTTTAGTGCTTCTTGGGAAGCCATAGGGTGTGATTTCAATCTTTGAATCTCTGTTTTGAGCTTGGACTCATTTTGTAAGGCATTTTCTTAAAATTTGCATTTCTTAATTCAAGAGCTTATCTGTGTTAATTCTAGTTTAAACCTGTTTTATTATAGCTAATATAAGTTAATAAATAGATTACTTGGTTTAAAAGTTTATTTTAGCATATTAAGCTTAAGTTATAATAAGGGATGTTTGGTTTTGTTCAGGTTTGCGTGTTTATAGGCGGTTGTGTTATTGTTTGTTGTTGATACATGTCACACTAGAGTCTAATAACTCAGTCAAGCCATTTAAACTAGTCCTTATGTGAATAAAAGTCAAAATCTCATATAATTGCCTTTGACAGTCCAACTTTGGGATTTGGAGTTGCAAGAATCATCACAGAAGCTTATAGCTTGTTACTATAGCCTAAGTTCATCTAATTTCAGCTTAATACTACTAATCATTGCTTAGATTTAATCCTAAGTTCATATTAGTCAAACCTTTAGTGTAATTTAAAAAGTCAACTTTTCAATATAGTCGTTTTTGATTAAAATGAATAATTTTGTGTAGGACTTATTACTAAGTTTAAGCTTATGCCCTTTTGGGATTTCAATATTTAACTGCTCAACAAAAATACAAAAATATTAGTTTTCAATAAAGTAGCTTATTAATAGCTTATTTCCTAGCTTAGTTTAGACCCTTGACTGAGAAAGTGCCCTTGCACGGGATCCACAAGGTTTTTCACAAGCTTGTTATAAGTTCTCTATTACTCCTAAGCTTTTGTAATTTAGCTTTTAAGTAGCTTACCTAGCTAACTCAAAGTACCAAGTTCTTATTTTCCATTTTTAGCTTATTCTCCTAGCCCACTATAGCTTTTCATTTACATCCATTTTTACTAAGCATACCAGTTAGTCTATGTTCATCAGTTTTTCATAAGCTTCTCAAGGGCTTATTAGTGTAAGCTAAACCTTGTAAAATGGCTTTCTAGAAAGTTAAGTTGGTTAGCTTGTTAGTCCAAGTGATTATTTTCATTTTGTAGCTTATTTAAGTACTTAAAGTTAATCTAGAAAGTAGCTAGAAAACCATAGTGTCTTGAGTACAGTGAAGATTTTTACTTATTTGGCTTATTTTGTGCTTATTCCCTAGTACTTGTGCTTTTCCAGTTTTCAAATTAGCTTATAATCAGTTGTCTAGCTTATTAACATAACTCTTAGCTTATTTAAGTTTACCTTATGCATTCTTATTAGCTATTTGGCTTATCTTTGAGTTTATCTCATTTTACTTGTCAAGAAACCATCAGCTTAATCTGAGCTTATTGGTAGTTTTCATAAAAAGTTCCAGTTATAAAATATGCTTATCTTAATGTACTTAAAAAGTTTGTAAAAGAAAATTCCAAAAATAAAAATGTTTTGCAAAAGGGGGTAGGCTTTCGAACACTGAGACCTCCCCCTTTGGAAGAGTGAAGTGTATACCTGTACCAATAGCGCCCTTGGGTCTTTCTTGTCATGGTTTGCAAAAACAAATACATAACCACTCTTGTCTCATTTAGCTTATTCGAACATTTAAGCTTATTTCCAGCTTATTAGAGTAGCTTTTTCATCTTTTTCAATTTTCTTATTTTAGTATTGTTATAAAGTATTTTTACAAAAGTTTGATTTTTCCAATTAGTTTTAGTATTTTTAAACATTTAATTAGTGTAAAAACTTATTTAAATCATAATAAATAAAATAATAATCTAAAAAATATAAATCTTTTTTTTCTAATTTTCTTTTGTCATATAGTGCGTAATAAAATTAGTTTTACACTCGTAGGCCTTTTATTTCAATAATTTTACGTTTTGCTTTCCGCAGCGTTATTTTTACGTAGCCTTCGTTTTCATTTTAGGTTACGTTTTATGTTTATTTAGGTTTACGTTTTAATTAAAATAGTTTATTTTAGTTATTTTGTTTTAGGTTTAAGCGTTCATCACTTTAAAAATAGTGATAGCGTTTATTTAATATATTTTATCTTTTTAATTTCCTTTAATTTGCATTTTAGTATTTGTAATTTGTAAATCTTTCCTTTAGGTAATTATCCATCAAAACCTTATTAATCACTATCCTTAGTGATTATTCTATCATCTGAAGTTGTTTAAACACCAATTCATCCTCCGTGGGACTTAACGACCCAGGAATACACTATACTCTCCTGATCTTCATTGCATTCGTGCTTGAGCTGTTTTAAGTTTGTTACGGTCTGCCATTCACAAGTGGCCGGCTTGAGTGATAAAACTTGACGGTTCTGCGCGGATCAAATCACCTAGTACAAACAATCATCTTCATGAAACCCAAACCTTTGTACTTTCACCTTCCAAAATACCAAAATCAAACTCTAGGATATCCGCACGGATTAACATCCGATCTTGTTGCTTAGGAAAACCATCATCATATGGCTCATCACCATCAACTAACTCACCACAAGATGCTTCCATTATAGCACCTCCTTCATCACCAACGAGTACACCAACTTCATCACTAAACTCTAGACTGTCTATTCCAAAACTCTAGACTCTAGACTGTCTATTCCAAAACGAGAAACATCAGGCCTAAGGGGTTGATGAATGCCAGTAGGATGTGGAACAGCATGATAATCATTAGCTTTCTTATATGCAGGAGGTGAGTCACTTAATGAACCATCATTACTAGATGTATCTACATAGTTAATGAGTTCTTCATCACTAGTGGTTATATCCTCATACTCCCTTCATCCGATTACTAGATTGGTTTTCTTCTATTTTACTAAAATCCATACCAAAACCTAATCAGTTTAAGATAAGCTCTTTCTTTTTTTGAACATAAGAAACATGTGACAGCCAGCTTCACCCCAAGCAGCAAATTTAGCTAACAAATCATCTCTTTCCTTAGTTAATTTTCAATTTCACAATTTTACAGTTTAATTTCCATTCACTAAGCTTTAGCGTAATCCTTTGTGCATATTTTTCATTAAGCTACTTCATTAGTTTCATGTGCTAAGATTTTGGCTTCCATAGATTCTTAGGTTATTTGATAACCCTGCTACCTCACCTAGCCTTAACACAATTATCTCTCTCAATCACATAAGCTGCAAGTAATTTATGATAAAAATCATGACACTTAGAACATACCTCTGTGTTAGGAGTTGATGCAGCTTAGGTCGACATCTTGAATATTGTTGTAGTAGGGTTTCTTCCTAGTCAGAGTTTCCACACAAGCTCTGATACCACTTGTTGGATCGATATACTTTAATCAAACTAACTAACTAGCTTGTTAAGGTTTAATAACCTCGGATAAATCCTAAGTTATTAACAAAAGAGTAATCTTTATTAAGTACGCGAATTTACTTATAAAGCTAAGAAGAATAACCTTTATTATAAACTCTAAATCGCTTATTATCAGAGATACTCTAATACAACTCTAAGATAATCGAACTTTTCTCTAAAACTCTAATTCTAAAATCGTAAGTCGTAAGTCATATCTCTAATGCCAATCTAGGAGTCCTTTTATAGGCTCAAGGATATCTAGTCGGTTTACAATTGATAACCTTGTATGACAAGTAATCTAATACGGAATATTCTAGAGTTACCATACTTTCTATAAACGAATATAACTTGATTCTTTGTTCTTGCGTACTTTGACTTCATTTGTGATACTTTGACTTTATCTTTAGCAGTACTTTGACTCTTTGACTTTTTCAGTACTTTGCAGCTTACAGTACTTTGATATCTTCAGTACTTTGATATCTTCAGCACTTTCATATCCCAACAAGCACGTAAAAGAACAAGGTCTACTTTTGGAAAATCAAAAAGAACAATGTGTTATACAAATGATTCAAGACCTTGGCTAATGTTATGTTTTCAAAAGATATTTATGCATGATCGATCAATGGAGTTTAAAGTCTCAAAATCTAATCCTTATCGGTTAAAATGTCTTTCAAAAGCAAGTCACTATTCTCCTCAAAAGCTCTCAAAATTTAATTTAAATCAATAGAGATCACAAATCTCAAAGGATTTGAAAATTGTGATCGGGGGAGAATTTGTGATTTAAATTGGATTTAAATTGTTAATTCGATAAATGGTTTTATACGTGATTAACAAGCTCTCCTCCCTACATGTGCCAAACGATTTTAAATTTTCTATGCACATATTAAGGGGGAGCATTTATATCAAACCAAAATGGATTGAAACGTGATTGATTTGTCTCTAAGTGCAGGTTTTCCCTAATATGTGCTAAACAATTTCAAAATCATATGCACATATTGAGGGGGAGCAAATTTTTGAAAACCACATTCTTTCCCGAAAATATCTTTTAACTATATGTGAAACATGATTTTGATCGGGGATAATGTCGATATTTTTAGAAAATAATTTATCAAAGAAGTGAATTCTTCCTCTTACCTCCATGTGTCAAACTGATTTCAAATATACGATTCACATGTTGAGGGGGACGTTTTCTAAATATCAAAAACGATTAGGTGCGAAATGATTTGATAATATATCACAAGTACATGGATTGATTTTCAAATGGTTTTCAATTGGTTTCAATGGCTGATGAACAATACCAAAAGACCGACCAAATTTACTTTATGTATGGTGATATAAGGATGGTTAGGTTAGGTTATTGTTCCCATGATCCTTGAGCGGAGGGATCTACCGGGACAATCCACTAGATAGTGTAGAGTTCTTAGGTATGATGGAAAAAAGAAAAAAGTGAGATATGGGAAGAGTGCTTGGTGAGATAGAGCTAGAACTGGAATAAACCCAACAAGGTTCTAGTAATGAAGTCTCGGTTAAACGAAGGGGTTGAAGAATGAAAAAGAAATAAATGTGAAAAGGGTGAAAAGAAATAGCCCTCCATTTTTTCAACCTTAGGGCGGCGGGTTCAATTCATACTCTTGCATTACCTAGGTAACACCGATATTGAAGACAAGGCGCCATGGACCCATGGCATAGCGCACTACATCTTCCCAAGCTACTCAAGTTCCTCTTAAAAGGACTTGTTTCATTCTCATAGGGAACCTACATTATCTATCGACTTTCTCTTAGAGATGGTTGATATTGAAGAAGGAGACCCTCTCCCTAGTCTCCGGCATAGGAACCAAATGTGCACAATTGAGTCTAGAGCCACGAGATCATCAATAAATTTCATTAAGGACACAATCAATGAAGACTCTCTGTTACACACAATGTGGAAAGAGAGAATATATTTTAAGAGTCCTACGCATTATCCTTGGGGTATTGCCAGAACATCTGAGTGATATGCAAACATATTCACAATGAAGATGGAAAGCCGTCTAGAGCCAACATCAAACAAGCTCTTGGTAGGTGGCATGTGAGATCTATCCAATAGATCAACCATGTGACAACTGAACAGAAACAATGGGGCGATTCAAAATTTTGAATCAATCCTGGTTCAGGTTATGGATTGACGGATACCTTTGAAAAATCGGTCGTTGTGCTTAAAACTCTTTTCTCTAGCTCATCGGCTGTGTATTAATATTTCAAAATAAAAGGTGTTTATGATTGATAATTGATTCTCCTTAAAACCTTCGTTGTATTGCAAAAACAACTTATATTGAAGCGATTACCGATTGTTTTTCAAATCTCTTTCATCAATCGGTGAATCTCAAATTCGTTGATTCACTCTTCGGTGTTGTCTTCTTTGAGGCGTTCGGTTTGAGAACATCCGCGAGGCGTACTTGTCTTGATCAGCGGGGAACGTGGGCCGGTGTACCTCAATTCAGAAAGTGATCAAAGAAACTTTCGATGCGCTTTATTGCTAAGCTGTTGTATGCGGTACACCCAATGTTTTGCGACTAATCGAATGGAGAGGTCAATCCATAGCCGCATGCTCACACATCACATTCATTTCAAAGAAATCATGATTAGTGCATCAATGACTCTGATATTCTCACTCCATGCTTCTGCTGCAAATATCATGAATCAACTAAAGCTTCGCTACTGATGAGAAGAAATCATGATCGAGAATGTGAGCATGTCGGTCCCTTGTCACAACATCACATAATGTCAACACTACAATGGAAAAGTGAGATTTATGGTGGCCCGATCTCCAAAGCTGGCTCAAAACTCATCATCCGCGTGGATCGGTTAAAGACCTCCACTTGAATTATCCAAACATGCAATACATGAAGAATCAAAGACTACGAGCTACTGAGCAATGAACTTAAACAAGAATCCAAGAACAATCTTAATGTAATATCTTTTTGTATTCTGTGTAAATTGAGGTGACCTCCCTTAGGGGGAGATTGTTAGGATTTAGAAAATCCAGTCATTAAAGAGTTGGTCACCTCAAGTATATGTATTTGTTATAAAGCTCATATTCGTATTCAAGTTATGTTAATAAGTAGTTAGTTTAGTAACATCGTGGAGACGGGGACGGGTCTTTACCCCTTTGTATGCCTGATCCACAGCCCGTAGGTGGCGTTTAATTGTAAGACACTATAAATACCCTCTACCTCCCAAGGTAGAGGGTTGGAGCTTCAATACCATTTTTCTTTATTTCACATAGTTCCCATCTCTCTTCCCTTTCTCTCTCTAAACATTGTATACGGCTCTTATAATTATGGTTTGATGTGTTTGTGAAATCCTATAAGTTACATCGACAATGCCAAAGATAAGTATATTCCAAGTTAGACTTGACTCTCTTATTGCTAATAGTAAAAATAAAATTATTATTATCATTCGACACAAGATCACGCATATCAATTTTAAAAACACCATTAACAGGAATAACATTAAAATAAAAAAATAATATTTAAAGAAACTGAAATTCCATAATTTGTAAAAGTCTGAACATAACCATTGTCTTTTAACAAAGAAATTGAAACAACACCCCTAATTATAGAATGTGTATAGTGACAATTGTCTAAAACAAGTACTAAGCCAAAAAGCAACCCTAAGTCAAAACTTCCTATGGATTCTACAGCTGTACGTACTCCATTGCCCCGTACATATATAGATCTCTATGGTCCAGCTTCTTTTCTTCTCTATGCCCATGAGAAATGTTACAAATATGAGTACCACATCCAGTGTCATACACCCAGAAATTATAATTATAAGAAAAAGAAAATAAATCTATCGTGAAGATTCCTGAAGTACTGGCAACATGACCAGCTTGTTTTTTTTTATGCAACTCTAAAAGGTAGGTGAGACAGTTCCTCTTCCAATGTCCTACCTCGTTGCAGTGGTGACAAGCTTGATCCTTTGAGGTATGATCTTTCTTCTTTGGGGGGTACTTCTAAGGATTGGGTTGATAAGCTATTATCTACTTATCTTTTTCCTTACCCTTGATCTTGCCTTTGTTTCCTTGTAGTTTGTTTGGCTTTTGGATTCTGCCACCTTGAATCGCTAGGACTTGTGTTGTAGAAGCCTTTTTAGGCAAACCCTTCTCATATTCAATAAGTATAGCATGTAGCTCATTGGTTGTCTTCCTCATGCTGTGCATATTGTAATTGCGCACAAAACCTTTAAAATCCTTAGTTAGGGATCTGTTGTTTAGGCCAATATAAATAGTTTAAGGGAGATGATAGTTGAGACATACTAGTTGATCCAAATAGCTCGTCATTGAAAGCACATGAGAGCTAACGGATTTGAAATCCTCTTGTTTGCAGGCATGTAGAAAATCTAGGAAATTAAAAAATTCTACACCTGCCAGCTTTTCAAACATGGACTTCAGTTCTTGAAGCATAGCATGAGGAGTGTGATTCTCAAATTGATTTTACAATTCTAGAGTCATACTACCGAGACATGCTACCTCTGACACAATTATGAAGGTTCCATGCTTCCAACAAATCATTAGTTGAGTTTGGATCATGAGCATTGCCCAAAGGTTGTTCCAAAACATCATGTTTCTTCACAGCTCTTAGGACTATCCTTAGCTGTCAAAACCAATTATTGAATTTATTGGCAATCTGTTTCTCTCTATCAAGAAAATGCCTGAAACCAGAGTTTTCAAGTTGGGTTTGTTTTGGGCCGTTCTACAAAACATAATAAGTTCAAAAGTTAATAGTTTCGATAATAAATCCTTAAAGAAAATTAATTACCCAAATTTTAATAACATAAACCATATAATTTTCTTAAAGCTAGGATCCTAATTGCCATAGTACCATTACATCAGTTGATCTACTAGTAATGATAGTATTCAACTACGTAAGTGTTGAACAATAATTTCAAATCTTGTGCAAATCCTAGATCATTATGGGACTTAATTGCACTAGGGACAATCACATAGTATCATCTAAGCATGTTTCATCCCATCTTATGTTTCGGGTTAATGGTCTCACCATGTAACTCAAGTAAGTTGTCCAATAAAGAGCTATAAATATATTCCACTATCATCTCACGATAAGCGGAGATTTACCTTGGGATTGTAATCTTGCTACGTCTAATGTAACATAAATTGCAACTGCAAGTTTTCTTACAATTGGATTAAATTTTCAAATGGTCATTTAATTTGATGTGTAATCAAACATGTACGAATAAGCATGCATACATCTTCGTATAGTTAGCTATTCAATTAGAATGCTAGATCTTAGATTACAAAAACAAGCTTAATCACTTTGACTTCATTCAAAGTCAATTGTAAATCCCTTGGGATTTGTAATTCACTTGACTAGGACAAAAGAGAAGAGAAGAAAAAGTTAGTTAAGGTTTTCTAAAAGATCCCAAACAATGAATACAAGGAATTTTATTTATAGTGTGTTATCTTGGAGTCCAAGTTTTACTTGGATTCCCCTTTTGGAACCCATAACCGATCGGTGCCCTAATAAGAAGGGGTTCAAGAACCTTCTCCTTATTTAGTTACACTCTAGTCCTCTTATTTAACATTTAATGACCGTTAACTAACTTAAATTAAGTAACCTTTAATATAACGATCGTTAGTTAGGTTTTATTGTGAAATAATAATTAATATTATACTATAATATATAAATTATAATAATTGAATCTCATACGTAACGTGTGCGATCCTGTAGGCCTTTACAGACATACGTGATCGAAACATGTTCACAAACTAACATGATCGGCAAAACAATCTTTAACAAAAACTGGTTATGAACTTATCCGAAACAGGTCCTAAAAAAACTTACCCAATTAGAAATGAGACTGGTCCTAGACTTTTAGACAAAACCGGTTTAGAACCGGACCTAAACCAGATTAAAATGAAACTGGTTTTAGTCCATTTTAGGACTCCACATGACTCAAAACCATTTTTTGTTTCTTTTTTCAATTTTTTCAACTATTTTATGCACCATTATTTAGTTTTACTTAAACAATTACACAAACTGTGCATAATGCTTTAATTATAAAAATCGAGCTATAGTAAAAATTCTAACTTGGGGGACGAGCATACGCGCTTACACAAAATTTATCGTAAATAAGTATTATTGCTCAAGTTACTTGGATCATTGCTTATCTATAATAGCTCCATTTAGCAACTTAGTTTTTTTTTTTTTTGGTGTAGGCTTATTCTACAACAACCAGGAAATCTTGAATAACCAACATGGCTATACCGTATGAAGTTCAAGTAAGACTGATCACATATTTATGTAGTGAAGAAACTGCATAAAATATTACTTGCCCGTTGCTAAGAAAGTCACTTAAGTCGTAACTTTGCGTGTATTTTTTAGAATGATATTATTTTCGATAAAGGTTACATTGATCAGCTGGACATATATTGGATGCTTGTCTGAAATATGTGGGTTAAGCCATTTGAAGCCAAGCAAAGGCTATCGTATCCTAATGGTGCGAGAAAAACCAAATAAAATACCTCGGATACTCTCTCTTGGCGATTTTTTTCCCTTAAACCACAGCTTCACAAAATCATCATCAAAGAGGTCTACTAAAATCATATATGATTCTACTATAATTCTTGTAATGCTCTTTCTTCTGCGTCTAATCTTACAACAGCCTCTCTTCTAACACATTCTTTTCATTATTGACTTGTCTCTTAGCAGCCTCGTGTTCCTTCTTCTGCTGTTCAGCTAATGCTTTTGATTCCTCTTCCTTAACTTTTAAAAAAAACTAAAATATTCTACTACAATCATATATAATTCTAGTAGAATCATAATATGATTCTACTAGATTCATATGTGATTCTTTTCTTCTTTATTACAGAAACAGACGCATTTCAGAATCATATATGATTCTTCAGAATCATATATGATTCTTCATAGACAAATTTCATCAAACACATGGTGTGCATCTAAATCATCAACATCTTCATCACGATTTTCAGATCAACAACACGATTTTCAGATCCACAACACGATTTTTAGATTCACAATAACAGAATCACACAAGAAATACCACCTTTCACACCTACACCATCACCACCATCTTCAACCCCAACACCACCTTCATCAACCCCAACTTCATCAGCCCCATCTCCACCATAGGTGATTCTGATAAGATTGATGGTGACGGTTCACTGCGGCGGTGACGGTGACGGTGAGTAACGGTATTGAGAGATTGATGGTGTTTAATCGTGATTGATGTTGTTTAATGGTGATGATGATTCCGATTGATGATGATTGATCGTGTTTAATGGTGAGTGATTGATGGTGACGGTTTTGAGATGTTTTGAGGGTGAAGGGTGAGTATCAAAGAAGAACAACATGATTGAGAGGTTTTGGGGTGTGGTAAATTGTCTAAAATACCCTTGTATAAGATAAATAAAGAAAGGAAATGGACGGATGAGATGCGATAAATGGAGGGATGAGATTGAATGGTGGGATCTATGGCATTTTTTGGATCTATAAAGAACTTTTGCCTAGGTTTGAGAGTCTCAATCACTCAATTGGTGGCGCATGCAATTATTTTATTTTTATTATATGGTTTTTGTGCTTTAGTTGGCTATTGTTGAGGTGTTGATCAAAAGGGTATAATGCATCTATGAGGTAGGCACAATTCACGGCACAAACTATGTGAACTTATACTATTTGATGGTTAAAATATATTTTGCATTTTATTATAAGAATTACAAGTTTAAATGGCTAACATCATAAAACACCTAGTACAAATATTTTAAAACCCAAAACCTACCATTTAGCTAGCCACCAAATCTTTCACCTTTCATCAACAATTTAACACCCAAACATTTTGAAACCAATAATAATCATCCACAAATTCGGGGAAAATTCGCATATTTTATTATAAAAAAACTAGGGTTTTGGGTTGAAAGCTTTTCACTCAATCTTTTGGAGTAATTCTTACTTTTTTGTTACTTATTTATTACTTTTTTGTTACTTGTTTATAGTGATTGTATGTGAAAATATGTTGTTTTTTTAAAGGGTTTTTATAACCGGTATATATTATTAATCCATAAAATATTTAAGTACATAGGATGTGAGTGAATCCCACATCTCAGCCTATTACAAAAGCGAAAAAAAAGAAACGCATCATTTGTGCTTCAAACCAAAACCTATCTTAAGAATGACAAACCAAACTTATGAAAATTATATTATAACTACTAACATCTAGCATGACCATGAAGCCTAATATCTCAAGCGTCACAGAATGCTAATTGCTCTTCAATTAAATTTTCGCACTCATCATCATACGGAATCATTTTTTCAATGCTCGTATAAGCACTTCCTCTCAGTTTCACCTCCACTCTTGGATGCCATAAAACCTGTGAGTTTAGTCAAAACCTCCTCCACTTCACTATCACTATCATCATTAGCCACATCACCTACCATGTTATTTCCTGTATTTGAACCAACCACATTAGACATGGTAGGAGATTTCTCCTCATTGGTCAATTGAACCTCATTCATAGGCGTGTTCTTTACAATCTGAACAAGCTTTGCATAAGCCTTTTACCCCCATTTCCACCACAGTTTCAGCCCCCATGGAATTAGCCCCATTTGCACCTAGAATATTATCATTATCAATCGACCTAAGAGCATAAAACCTGTTTAAAGTACTTTCCTCTTGTCTAGTTGCTTGGGATTCTTCTTCGCATTACCACTTGTGCTAGCACCATTCTTCTTTGAAACATGTTTATATACCTGTTTAGTTGATCTAAAGTGAACTTTAGAAACCATATTAATGCCACACAATGCTCTTTTAAAAGAATGTTGAAAACCATCATATTATTATTGCTATTTTGCTTCTTTGGTTCATCAACAACACGCTTCGGACATATCTCTCCTTCATGATCAAAGATCATACACACTCCACACCTAGGTGGTTCCCATTCATATTCCACCCTAGCCATATGAAGCACATCACCCCCACCTTCCAAATTCAGAATAGTAATGACCTATTAGATGATTATATGTATATGTTTTGTATTGAGCCCATTTACATTTGTTTAGGCCTAGCCCACATGATTAGTCTAGAAATCTCTTGTAATCTTTATATACGGTTATTATGTGATAATGCAAATCAAGGAATCAATAACCTTCAATATGGTATCAAGCCTACTTTAATACCGATTCTTTTTCCCTCTAATATCTCCACAATATTCGGATCTCCTCCTTCCTCCCATACAATCTGCCGCCTTCAACCTCCCTCACCTCAAACCCTAACCAAAAAATTCAGCAACCATGGCCGGTGATGACACCCCTCAACCCCCAAACCCCGAGAAACTCATCCCTTTTAGCATCACGAACAAAGTCCCCGTCAAACTAGACCTTGAAAAACATAAATTCAATTCTTGGAGTTCCTTTTATAAAATCCACCTTGAAAGTCTCGGTCTCAAAAGTCACATCGAAGAAAAGGAATCGACTAGTTTTCCCGACCACGAATGGTGTAAGCTTGATGATCTCATTAAAATGTGGATCGTCGGGTCTCTATGTGATTCCTTACAAGAACAAGTCATCTCAACACCGGGATTTGCAAAAGACTTGTGGGATCATCTCGAAAGCTTGTTTCATGACAACAAAGACGCTCGGGCTATCAACCTTGACAATGAGCTTCGTTCTATCAAGATTGGAAACATGGCCATCAACGACTATTGCACCAAAATAAAGTCCATGTCGGATCGTCTCAAGAATCTTGGGTCACCGGTAAATGAGAAAAACTTGGTTATTTATGCCGTTAATGGTTTAGACTCTCGCTTTACAACCATAGTTAAAATCATTCGCCATCGTGAACCATTGCCATCCTTTGAAACTACACGTAACATGTTACTTCTTGAGGAATCAACAATAAAAGAAGCCCAAAATAATGGTAGTCTTTTGGAAGGATCGACATCCTTACCAACAGCCCTCTTGGCCACGAAAAACCACAACAAAAGCAGCGATGCGTTTTCTTGATCAGGTTTTAATATTTATAATGTCTCGTTATACCTATGGTCTACCCTAATGCACTAACGCAGGTGTATCGGTCGTGTGTAGTGTAGTATTTGGTAAAACCGAGGTTGTCCCAAGAGCTACGTGGATTGGAAATTAACTTAAGTCTATGTCACGATTTTAATTGCTTTTAAGATTGAAATAATAAAACATAACTAATAAAATAAGGAAATAAAGGAAAGCAGATAAAGGCAAGATATGTGATCAATGAAGGAGAGTGGTGCTAACCTAGTTACTTATCCTAACTAGTAATGTTTACGTCTAATTACTTCCAATTACTTCATTTGGGGTCAAAGTCGAGAGAACAGCATTTGGTCAGTTCGCCCTAACCTATCAGCAAAGATGTCACCACTGGAGAAGTCAGGTGTCCCTCATAAGTCAGTTGTTCCTGGTCCCCTAAGCCGAGTCATTAAGTTCCGCTACATGCTAGATTTATAGTAGTGAGTGCCCGGGTGTTAGCAACTTAAACACTCACCCCCTAATTCTTAAGTTCATCCAAACGGTAGGTGATCAGTTGGTCAAATCGCACAAGTAGAAAGGGTCGTCAGTTGGTCATATCTTACCCTTCCTGTCTCAGTCTACTCACTTAGGGTCAGTTGGTCATATCTCCTAAGCAACTAGCCTCTACCGCCATTCAAAACTACCGAAACAAGGGTAGCTACCAATAAACTATGCATGCTTATACTTAGAAATAATTATACGGAAGCAATGTAAACGCAAACAAAACAATTAAGGAATCATACCTAGGCCAACACCAGGGTGCTTAGCCAAACATATAGTAAATCATACCAACAAAAATGAATAAATCATGAATTGAATTGAACATAATGTTTGATACAAATTACTTGATATAGAGCTAATAATGATGATGATTGCGAGTGAATTCTTCCTTCAAAACTGGCTTAGACTTCTTTGGAAAATGCCCGAGGTGGTGCCCTAATCGACCCCTAGGAGAGTGGTGAATAGAGATACTTAAAAATGCATATTTAGGGCTGTATTTATAGGCACGACATGGTTTAACCTTAAGTAAAATTACGCAGTAACTAGTAGGGCGTTTTAAGAGTTAACTCCTTAACTATAGTTAGGGCGTAACTATTTTATAGTTACTGCGTAACTATTAGTTAGGGCGTAACTATTTTAAGAGTTACTCCGTAACTATAGTTAGGTGGAACTAATTTTAGGGTTACTCCTAACCTCTTGACTTTTCAAAATAGCAATATTTCAACTTAGGATCTTGAGTTTCTTCATTCCAATTATTAAGACTAACATAAAAACACGTTAATTGAGCACCAAACTTCGTATATATTAATATTATGACGTAACTAAATCATCGGGTTACGCCGTAATTCTTTATCAGCATATTCTTATCTGCTCCGAAATTATCTCTACGGCGTAACTAATTTGTCGTGTTACGCCGTAACCTTCAAAGTAATAATTATGAGCGTAACCTTAAGCGGAGGTTACGCCGTATCCTTCATGGCATCATATTTGCGTTTATGTACGCGCAATTAAGTAGTTACGGCGTAACCTTCACAAATAATTATCAGGCACTCGTAGTTTGGGTTACGGCGTAGTCAAAAGTGCCACATACGTCGTAACTTGTCTTCAGAATATATTTCTTGGCCTTATATCACATCTTTTCCGCTCCAACACCTCATTTATCATGTAATACAAATACGAGCGAATTAAGTACCATATTAATACAAATGAGGCTATAAACACGGGAATTTGATATATAAAATATCAGGCTAATTTGATGTTATCAAATATCCCCCACTTGAATTCTACTTGTCCTCAAGTAGACCCTTTAAATAATTCTTAAAAAGATATCTTCTAAGATTAATTGGAAAATATGAGTTTAAAAATCACCTAAGCTAGAAAATTTCAAACCGAGCACCTCACGAAAAGGGAATTGAAATCACACTCTCTCTCATAATTCACATGTTTATTTTTGGGTGATCACTCAACTGCTCAGTCATGGCGAGTATTCTATCATAGGCTTGGCAAGATACTAATCTCCACCACTAGAGTCTATAGATGCAGCTATTATAAAAGGCAATGGGTTGACATAACATAGGCTTATGGGGTTATTTTGTCATTACTAACGAGCTATGGCGAAGGGACAAAGACCAATGATACATGACCAAATCCATGGCCAAGACACCAATGATTGCTCGCTTCCTCACCTAAATTCGATTCATGACTAAGGGTAGGATAAGGCATGGGAAAATTTTAATGGGTGTAAATAAAAGACACGAAACAAATAGATTCCTAAGTCCACAGTCACCCCACCACTAGTCGCATTCAATCCCATAGCAAAAATCAAGGGTCAAGAGTCAAGGGGTCTTCAATAATCCAATAAACGAGTTAATGCATAAGAAATGTACTGTGGTGCCTCATAAACTCCATAATCTAGGCAAATAAGATGCATTAACTCGGCCTTCATCATCAATGAAAAAATAAAGTGCTAATAAAAAATTTTAAAATTTGGGTCAATTTAGCACATATTTCTATCAAAATCGACCATTTCTATCTCCCATCCCCCCACTTGAAATGTACAATGTCCCCATTGTACGAATATTAATTAAAATTTGAAAGGCGAGATAGAAATGTTCGGGTTTCTAATTTTATCCGTAAGACAAAACGGACTTGTAAAAATTTGCGCTAGTTGAATAAGGCGAGAATACTAATCATAAACACTTGCTTGCTTGTTTTTTTTTTTTGTTTTTCACTATCTCTTCTCTTTTTTTTTCTACTCTCAATTTTTATTTTTATTTTTTGGCAAGACAAGGTATACAAGAATATAAACGATACAAACATAAATGTATCCCCCCACTTGAGATCAACTATCATCTAAACCCGATTTTCTTCTAAAACCCTTTATTCAAAACCCGCGACTTTCACTAGTGGAACTAAAATTAACCAACAGCTCCCGGACCATGGACATAATAAAACTACATGGTAGGCTAGGCGATAGGTGTAACGAAGCAACATATATTTGGTGAACAAAATGAAAAGGATGGCTCAGAAGGGTGTATCTAGGGGTATCTTGCACTAATGGTGAGTGCAACAAAAAGGGTTTAACAGGAGGATTGACATATCAATGTGAAGAGTCAATATACACAATACATATATGGGCTATTTGGGTTTAATCCTAAAATTGCCTTATATCCTAGCTGCACCGATCACACCAAGTTACCTCAGTGTAATGCTCATGATAATGGTCTCGAAAAGATATACAAGGCCAATTTCTAAAGTCTACTAACCACCGCACACTCATTTTATGGAATTATGTATAAGGAGAAAACGGAAAGGCTTATCCTCACACAATGGAAATATAGGGTAGGTGTGCTTAGTCTAGATTAATCCTGTTAAGTAATGAAAAACATGTCAAAATTTTATTAATGAAACACTTTTCATCAAAAACTAGAAAAATAAGGGCAAGTAAAATCAAGCGGGTGTCTATGTCTAATCCCTTCCCCCCACGTGGGTCATACTTAAGCATATAAATGAACGATAAGAAGGGTTAGAATTGGAACAGAAAACTCCCCTGGATTTGCTCGGCATGAACGAAGACATACGAGTAAACGTGTCCCGCTTTGAGATTTATGAGCAAACTTTAATAACCTAAATTCACTTAAGACAACCAAATGCATCATATTAGAAAAACAACAAGTAATAAAAGAAAATGAGAAACCTAACTCACTTTCGTAGGAATCACGGTTGCATTTAGCATATGTAACAAGCCTTTTAAACCACTTGGTGTCCCCAGTGGACGAGTGTAGTCTCGTGAGGGCTTACAGGGAACATACCCACAGAGTTCATTTAATACTAATACAAGGTTATGGTATGTAAGCCTAAAATGAAAATTTCGGATACATGAGAGGTTATGGCGTAATCACATAAGTGAGTTACGCCGTAATTAGATAAAACCTGGAGACCTTCGATACTGGAGAAGGTTTACGGTGTAACTCAAGGTTATGGTTACGCCGTAACAATTACCGAGAATGGAAATTCCAGACTGGTTCGAATTTTGGTGAGCTTAAACGTCATCCTTCCTTGCTCCATTTCCGCAAAAATAAATACAAACATACCAAACCCAACTATTCTAATAAAATGGAAAAGAACAGATAGGCATGGGGTGCCTCCCACGAAGCGCTTGTTTTTATTTGAGTCACGAGCTTGACTCCACCCTTATTTACTACGTAAAAGGGTGTTCATCCCCTCACTTGAAATCAAGTGTGGGTGAAAATAGAAATAAACACCATGAGGGTGTGAATTTGCTATGGGATGTGGAAATGATAAATTATGATCATACGTAAAAGGAGATGTCATTTCCCTCCATACTTTACCCGTTTTAGTTGATGTCATTAATGACTGGTTCACCTCGTGATGTGGCTGATTAATAGGCTCGTATGTCTCCTCGTTAATCACTGAAGTGTCCAATATCTTGTCCTCTAATTCCTTTGCAAGATCAACTAAAATTGGTTCAGTAGCCGGAGCTACATAACCATCATCGGGTGATGTGACGGATTGCACGATTTCATCCATAATTTCAGCAATCTGTATAGGAAAACAAGCAAGATTGTTAGTAATAAAAGAAGAGTTAGAAGTGTTACCATTTTGCGTTGTAGTTGATTCCACATTAGTTTGTGGCAATGCTTCATCATCCTGTAAGCTCCATGTTTCCATCTTCTTCAATTGATCATTGCTTGTTTCTTCATTTCTCACAACCTTCAAACGTCCTGGAAATGGGATAGGTGGGACATAAGGTTTGATATAAGGTAAATTACCAGGAACCGGTTCGTTGTTGACTTCTTTCATCTTTCCCACCGTTGCTTTGATAGTTCCAACCGCATTCTCTTTACTTTCCAGGTCCTTTTGGTTTAATTCTTCAAGCTTAGCCTCCAAGATTTTCCTCTTAGCTTCAAGGTTTTTTAAATTTAAGTCCCGCCCTCCTTGAATTTCCTAATCCATTCGTCATTCGAGTCGTGCATCCTTTTTAAATCATCCGAGAATTTCTTGACGGCTTCCTCCAATGACTCAACGTGCACGACTGCTCAAATTCTTTGTGTTCTTCTCGGAGAGAATGCTCTTGTATAGCATGAATGTTTTCCTTAACCATGTTCATATCACATCCAAGTCTATCAAGCTGCTTGGTGATGTCACCAATGTCATCCAAGCCTTTGCTATTTGTTACCCAAGTAGTTGCTCCCTCATACCAATTTCATGAATGGTGAGCCATCTTTTGAATTGATCTAAGGGCTTGTACTGGTGGCATTGTAGGGATAGGCCCTTGAGAATCGAGCATTTGGCGGGAAGGGATGTTTACACCTTTGTAGAAAGTAAGGATCATCTGATGGTTGCTGATATCATGCGTTGGGCATCTGTAGAGAAGGTCATTATATCTTTCCCAAGCTTCATCAAGCGTCTCATCCACCACTTGTCTGAAACTCCTTATTTCTTCCATTATCTTAGCAATCTTTGAAGGAGGATAATATCTTCTAATAAATGCTTTCTCCAAAAGATTCCATGTAATGATCGATCCAGCAGGAATCCTGTTTATCCATCTTTTGGCTGCACCTGTAAGTGTAATTGGAAACACTCTAAGCATTAATGCATCTTGAGTCACTCCTGGAGTGTGGAAAAGATCTGCGATCTCAAATACTCTTCGCACATGCAGGTGGGCATCATCATCATCAATTCCTCGCAAAGAGATTTTGTCTAAGTTCCCTCTTGAACTAGCGGTGATCTCAAAGTCGATGTCATCATTAAACTCGGGATATACGATGCCCTATCTTTGGTTACTTTGAGTCAAAGCAATATATTCTTCCATAGTGAGCATGTCAAAATCTGAATTTTCCATATCCTGAAATATCAAAAACAAACAAAAACGGAAAAGAATAGAAAAAGAAAACTAAAAACAAAAATAAAAGAAAATAAAACTATAAAAGAAAAACTTAAATTAAAATCCTAAATAGCTCCCCGGCAGCGGCGCCAAAAACTTGATGCAGGTTTTTCTGACCAGGTTTTAATATTTATAATGTCTCGTTATACCTATGGTCTACCCTAATGCACTAACGGGCAGTGTACCCGGTCGTGTGTAGTGTAGTATTTGGTAAAACCGAGGTCGTCCCAAGAGCTACGTGGATTGGAAATTAACTTAAGTCTATGTCACGATTTTAATTGCTTTTAAGATTGAAATAATAAAACTTAACTAATAAAACAAGGAAATAAAGGAAAGCAGATAAAGGCAAGAGATGTGATCAATGAAGGAGAGTGTGCTAACCTAGTTACTTATCCTAACTAGTAATGTTTACGTCTAATTACTTCCAATTACTTCATGTGGGGTCAAAGTCGAGAGGATAACATTTGGTCGGGTTCGCCTAACCTATCAGCAAAGATGCCACCATGGAGAAGTCAGTGTCCCCTCATAAGTCCAGTTGTTCCCGGTCCCCTAAGCCGAGTCATTAAGTTCCGCTACATGCTAGATTTATAATAGTGAGTTCCCGGGTGTTAGCAACTTAAACACTCACCCCTAATTCTTAAGTTCATCCAAACGGTAGGTGATCAGTTGGTCAAATCGCACAAGTAGAAAGGGTCGTCAATTGGTCATATCTTACCCTTCCCGTCTCAATCTACTCACTTAGGGTCAGTTGGTCATATCTCCTAAGCAACTAGCCTCTACCATCATTCAAAACTACCGAAACAAGGGTAACTACCAATAAACTATGCATGCATACACTTAGAAATAATTATACGGAAGCAATGTAAATGCAAACAAAACAATTAAGGAATCATAACTAGGCCAGCACCAGGGTGCTTAGCCAAACATATAGTAAATCATACCAACAAAAATGAATAAATCATGAATTGAATTGAACATAATGTTTGATACAAATTACTTGATGTATAGCTAATAATGATGATGATTGCGAATGAATTCTTCCTTCAAACGGCTTTGGACTGCTGGAAAATGCCCGGGAGTGGTGCCCTAATCGACCCCTAGGAGAGGGGTGAAGAGAGATACTTAAAAATGCTTATTTATGGCTGTATTTATAGGCCGCGACATGGTTACGGCGTAACCTTTAGTAAATATTACGCCGTAACGTTTTAAGAGTTACTCCTTAACTATAGTTAGGCGTAATTATTTTTATAGTTACTGCAACTATTAGTTAGGCGTAATGCTTGTTTTAAGAGTTACTCGTAACTATAGTTAGGAGGAACTAATTTTAGGGTTACTCCCTAACCTCTTGACTTTTCAAAATAGCAATATTTCAACTTAGGACCTTGAGTTTCTTCATTCCAATGATTGAGACCAACATAAAAACGCTGTTAATTGAGCACCAACTCGTATATAGTAATATTATGGCGTAACTAAATCACCGTTACGTAATTCTTTATCAGATATTTTTATCTGCTCTGAAATTATCTCTACTGGCGTAACTAATTTACCGTGTTACCAGAACCTTCAAAGTAATAATTACGGCGTAACCTTAAGAGGAGGTTACGCCATATCCTTCATGGCATCATACACCGTAACGCAATTAAGTAGTTACGGTGTAACCTTCACAAATAATTATCGGGCCTCGTAGTTTGGGTTACGGCATAGTCAAAAGTGCCACATACCGTAACTTGTCTTCGAATATATTTCGGCCTTATATCACATCTTTTCCGCTCCAACGCCTCATTTATCCTGTAATACAAATATGAACGAATATTAACGAATTAAGTACCATATTAATACAAATGAGGCTATAAACACGGGAATTTGATATATAAAATATCAGGCTAACTTGTTGTTATCAAGCACCTCCTCCAACTCACAAAATAAATCCCATGAAATCCCACAACTGTGCAACCATTTTAATAAGGGAAATTGTAAGTTTGGGGATCGTTGTCGATTCATACACGATCATAGAAATCGTGTGGGTCTAAACACAAAACCTGTTGGGAACCATCAGTATATACGACCCCCTTCCAATCAATATACACGCTCCACCAACTGGGCTCCCCCGGTCTTTACTCCTCACGCCTGGCTCACTTCACTTCCCAACCCACACCAGCCCAATACCAACAGCAGCACCCTCCTGCTTCTGCCCATTCCCCATATGCGGCCCAACAGCAAGCCCATATTACAACAGCAGCCCAACAGCAGCAGCTTGGGCCTCTCCAACAGCCGCAGTTTGGGCCTCTCCAACTGTAGCACTTTGGGCTACTCGGACTGCTCCACACCAAAGATCCGTCACAAGCTACCACTCTCCTTGCGGCGTTTAGCACGATGACACTTCAAGACCCGACATGGAATATTGATATAGGTGCCTCTTCTCACTTAAATTCTAGTACAAATAATTTAAGTACCATTTTTAATACACGCTTATTCCCATCAGACGTTGGTGACGGTAATTCCATTCCCGTCATTAACACCGGACATAGCATTATTCCATCACCTCATCGCCCCCTTCATCTTCATAATGTACTTGTCACACCAAATATAATTAAAAATCTAATTTTTGTTCGTCAGTTCACTAGGGACAATAATTGCACTATTGAATTTGACACTTTTGGTTTTTCTGTGAAGGATTTCTTGACTCGTCATATCCTCCTTCGATGTGACAGCTCAGGTGATCTCTATCCAGTCACCAAGCCTTCTATCCCTAGTGCTTTTGTCTCCACAAATTCCTCCACATGGCACCTACGCCGCGGTCATCCCGGTGATGAAGTGCTTCGCTCTCTTGTGTCTCGTCAATTTATTTCGTGTAATAAAGAAAAGTCCTCACGTGTTTGTCATGCTTGCCAACTTGGCAAACATGTGAAGCTTCCTTTTCACAGTTTGGACTCTATTGTTGACAATTGTTTTGATATTATTCACTCTGATTTATGGACATCTCCTATTGTTAGAGGAAAATAAAATAAAATAAATTGAGGAAAATAGGAAAATGGGAGCAAAAGGTAATTACACAAGTAACTTCCATGTGTAGTGTTAGCATCTAAAGTCATATTTAACAATGATCTCGATTTTACGCTTAGTTTGGGGACTTGTGAAAAATCAGGGACGATGTATTCTATCAATATGGTCACTCCTCGCTGAGTTGTGTTTCCTACTCCGTGATCCTAAAAATGTCGTTTGAAAAATGTTGGAGTTATTGATCGACATGAAAGTTCAACAAACCGTCACTCACAAGGATAAGTTCTTAATTGTAAAAGGTAAACAGGGCGTTTTTAGAATTAAGGTTTTCTTAATTTCTTTTGAGGAATCTTTGCTACTTTTCATAGGTTTAGTAGAAAGACATTGAAACCTTTAGTTTTAGAAGCGTGAGTTGATTACATTACATGAGGACACGACAATCGTCTAGTCTGGGGTATTTTGGTATGTGCTAAAACACATACAATTTCTTTACCAAATCGACCCAAAATAACCGAAAAGAGCCGTTTATGCCTAATATTTGTTGTTTTCTTGAGTTTATGCATGTGCAGGTACGGATATGGCAAAACACACAAAAGAAAGACAAATCGACAAAAACCGAAAGCACAAGAAGGAAAAGAGTGCAAAAGCCGGGAAATCGAAATGAGTAATTGTGAAGAGTTTGATGCTAAAAGGATGATTTTTTGAAAGATTGGATCAACTTTGAAGATTTGGCAAAATTAGTCCCTCAAGTTTTGAAATTATCGAAATTACCCCTAGAGTTTTAGAATTGGCAATATTGGCCCTTGGTTTACTTGGAAATGACAAGAGTAGCCCTTGGAAATACTTCTCAGAATTGGCACAATTGGTCCTTGGCAATTCACGTTTTACATGTTTGGTCCCTATACTTATAACCGGATCTTAATTAAGTCCAAAACTAAGCCTATTACTACTAAAGCCCAAAATCTGGTCCAAGCCCAAAGCCCAAATCCAATACCCTTTTTAACCGGTCAAAACCATAATGTACCTTTGAACCTTTGTACCATTTAACCCTTGTCAAAGCCCTTTTGAACTCTCCCACTTACTACGGTCAACTCAAGTCAAAACGTTAATATTTAATAACCCAAATCCTTTACCCGCGCAAATAACCCCCAATTCACATTTTACCCACAAATCCTTAGAACCATAAAATGCCCTTCCAATAATTAACCACAATTAAAGCAATTCAAGGGCAAATCCGTACTTCACTGACACCACCTGACACATTGGAATGACAAGTCACCTATCTGTGTGCTTTGCTATGCTCTGATTGGCTAATGGGACGTGTAAGTGTCACATCAAGGGTTGAGATTGAAGGATGGATGATGGGATTTATCTAACGACTATAAAGAGCTCAAAAGAAGCACAGATGACTACTGCTGGATCCTTCCAAGACCTAAGGCTCGCTATAAATACCCCTAATTTCACAGTTGTTAATCATGTAGTTTCTGAGTAGTTGCATTAGTTTTAAAATTGTTCTTAATGTTCTAGTTAAATTCCTGTATTGAAATCTCACTTTGTATTCAAGTTTTTATTAATAAAATAATTTTAGATTTAATTCTCATATTAATTCCAATCTCTGTTTTTATGTTTTCAGTAGTTTAATATCATTTCAGTTATCATCCTAGCTTAATCTAAATCATTTTCAGTTTTAATATCTCTCTAAAACAAAAATCACAAAAAAAATAGAAAAATACTTTAAAAATAAAAAAATTAGCAAATCTACTTTAAAGTTTAATTCACTTTGAGTTAGTGTTATTATAAGCTTTTATAAATTCTACAATAGCTTATTAAGTGTTTAATCCTACTCAGTTCTACAATCAAATCACATTCAAAACATTAGTCAACTGTGGAAAATGGAAGCTGAATTGGGTTGATTCAATGGTATGATTTGGAATTGGATTGAATTTGGATTGGTTAAGGACTAGGATAGTGGTATTTTGTTTCTCATTTGCAAGGCATAGTGGCTGGACCACTTGTAAGTTCAAATTCTGTCTCAAATATTGATTTTGTGGTATAAAGTAATTGTAGTTGCTTAGTTTTGCTTAATCTAGTATAGTTTAGTATAATTATGCTTGTTTAATTTGTAGTTTTAATATGTTAATCATTTTATATCATCATCTGATCTGGTCTACATTAAAACCAGAATAGTGTTTAATTAAGTACTATTGTTGAATCTGTTTCATTATTTAGGTATTAGATTTTCATTTGAATCTGTTTAGGTAGAAATCATGGTTTAGATTAGTAATTTATTAGTGGAAATTTGCATATCT
>OU343217.1:23814169-23834340 GCA_910596185.1 Chrysanthemum makinoi
CAAATACCACCTTTCACACCTACACCATCACCACCATCTTCAACCCCAACACCACCTTCATCAACCCCAACTTCATCAGCCCCATCTCCACCATAGGTGATTCTGATAAGATTGATGGTGACGGTTCACTGCGGTGGCGACGGTGAGTGACGATATTGAGAGATTGATGGTGTTTAATCGTGATTGATGTTGTTTAATGGTGATGATGATTCCGATTGATGATGATTGATCGTGTTTAATGGTGAGTGATTGATGGTGACGGTTTTGAGATGTTTTGAGGGTGAAGGGTGAGTATCAAAAGAGAAAGAAAGAACATGATTGAGAGGTTTTGGGGTGACGGTAAATTGTCTAAAATACCCTTGTATAAGATAAATAAAGAAAGGAAATGGACGGATGAGATGCGATAAATGGAGGGATGAGATTGAATGGTGGGATCTATGGCATTTTTTGGATCTATAAAGAACTTTTGCCTAGGTTTGAGAGTCTCAATCACTCAATTGGTGACGCATGCAATTATTTTTATTTTTATTATATGGTTTTTGTGCTATAGTTGGCTATTGTTGAGGTGTTGATCAAAAGGGTATAATGCATCTATGAGGTAGGCACAATTCACGGCACAAACTATGTAAACTTATACTATTCGATGGTTAAAATATATTTTGCATTTTATTATAAGAATTACAAGTTCAAATGGCTAACATCATAAAACACCTAGTACAAATATTTTAAAACCCAAAACCTACCATTTAGCTAGCCACCAAATCTTTCACCTTTCATCAACAATTTAACACCCAAACATTTTGAAACCAATAATAATCATCCACAAATTCGGGAAAATTCGATATTTTATTATAAAAAAAACTAGGGTTTTGGGTTGAAAGCTTTTCACTCAATCTTTTGGAGTAATTCTTACTTTTTTGTTACTTATTTATTACTTTTTTGTTACTTGTTTATAGTGATTGTATGTGAAAATATGTTGTTTTTTTAAAGGGTTTTTATAACCGGTATATATTATTAATCCATAAAATATTTAAGTACATAGGATGTGAGTGAATCCCACATCTCAGCCTATTACAAAAGCGAAAAAAAAGAAACGCATCATTTGTGCTTCAAACCAAAACCTATCTTAAGAATGACAAACCAAACTTATGAAAATTATATTATAACTACTAACATCTAGCATGACCATGAAGCCTAATATCTCAAGCGTCACAAAATGCTAATTGCTCTTCAATTAAATTTTTGCACTCATCATCATACGGAATCATTTTTTCAATGCTCGTATAAGCACTTCCTCTCAGTTTCACCTCCACTCTTGGATGCCATAAAACCTGCAGTTTCGTCAAAAACCTCCTCCACTTCACTATCACTATCATCATTAGCCACATCACCTACCATGTTATTTCCTGTATTTGAACCAACCACATTAGACATGGTAGGAGATTTCTCCTCATTGGTCAATTGAACCTCATTCATAGGCGTGTTCTTTACAATCTGAACAAGCTTTGCATAAGCCTTTTGCCCCCATTTCCACCATAGTTTCAGCCCCCATGGAATTAGCCCCATTTGCACCTAGAATATTATCATTATCAATCGACCTAAGAGCATAAAAAACCGGTTTAAAGTACTTTCCTCTTGTCTAGTTGCTTCAGGATTCTTCTTCGTACCACTTGTGCTAGCACCATTCTTCTTTGAAACATGTTTATATACCTGTTTAGTTGATCTAAAGTGAACTTTAGAAACCATATTAATGCCACACAATGCTCTTTTAAAAGAATGTTGAAAACCATCATATTATTATTGCTATTTTGCTTCTTTGGTTCATCAACAACACGCTTCGGACATATCTCTCCTTCATGATCAAAGATCATACACACTCCACACCTAGGTGGTTCCCATTCATATTCCACCCTAGCCATATGAAGCACATCACCCCCACCTTCCAAATTCAGAATAGTAATGACCTATTAGATGATTATATGTATATGTTTTGTATTGAGCCCATTTACATTTGTATAGGCCTAGCCCACATGATTAGTCTAGAAATCTCTTGTAATCTTTATATACGGTTATTATGTGATAATGCAAATCAAGGAATCAATAACCTTCAATATGGTATCAAGCCTACTTTAATACCGATTCTTTTTCCCTCTAATATCTCCACAATATTTGGTTCTCCTCCTTCCTCCCATACAATCTGCCGCCTTCAACCTCCCTCACCTCAAACCCTAACCAAAAAATTCAGCAACCATGGCCGGTGATGACACCCCTCAACTCCCAAACCCCGAGAAACTCATCCCTTTTAGCATCACGAACAAAGTCCCCGTCAAACTAGACCTTGAAAAACATAAATTCAATTCTTGGAGTTCCTTTTTTAAAATCCACCTTGAAATTCTCGGTCTCAAAAGTCACATAGAAGAAAAGGCATCGACTAGTTTTCCCGACCACGAATGGTGTAAGCTTGATGATCTCATTAAAATGTGGATCGTCGGGTCTCTATGTGATTCCTTACAAGAACAAGTCATCTCAACACCGGGATTTGCAAAAGACTTGTGGGATCATCTCGAAAGCTTGTTTCATGACAACAAAGACGCTCGGGCTATCAACCTTGACAATGAGCTTCGTTCTATCAAGATTGGAAACATGGCCATCAACGACTATTGCACCAAAATAAAGTCCATGTCGGATCGTCTCAAGAATCTTGGGTCACCGGTAAATGAGAAAAACTTGGTTATTTATGCCGTTAATGGTTTAGACTCTCGCTTTACAACCATAGTTAAAATCATTCGCCATCGTGAACCATTGCCATCCTTTGAAACTACACGTAACATGTTACTTCTTGAGGAATCAACAATAAAAGAAGCCCAAAATAATGGTAGTCTTTTGGAAGGATCGACATCCTCACCAACAGCCCTCTTGGCCACGAAAAACCACAACAAAAGCACTGATGCACGTTTTTACTGATCAGGTTTTAATATTTATAAAGTCTCATTATACCTATGGTCTACCCTAATGCACTAACAGGCAGTGTATCCGGTCGTGTGTAGTGTAGTATTTGGTAAAACCGAGGTCGTCCCAAGAGCTACGTGGATTGGAAATTAACTTAAGTCTATGTCACGATTTTAATTGCTTTTAAGATTGAAATAATAAAACTTAACTAATAAAACAAGGAAATAAAGGAAAGCAGATAAAGGCAAGAGATGTGATCAATGAAGGAGAGTGGTGCTAACCTAGTTACTTATCTTAACTAGTAATGTTTACGTCTAATTACTTCCAATTACTTCATGTGGGGTCAAAGTCGAGAGAACAACATTTGGTCAGTTCGCCCTAACCTATCAGCAAAGATGCCACCACTGGAGAAGTCAGGTGTCCCCTCATAAGTCCAGTTGTTCCTGGTCCCCTAAGCCGAGTCATTAAGTTCCGCTACATGCTAGATTTATAGTAGTGAGTGCCCGGGTGTTAGCAACTTAAACACTCACCCCCTAATTCTTAAGTTCATCCAAACGGTAGGTGATCAGTTGGTCAAATCCCACAAGTAGAAAGGGTCATTAGTTGGTCATATCTTACCCTTCCCGTCTCAGTCTACTCACTTAGGGTCAGTTGGTCATATCTCCTAAGCAACTAGCCTCTACCGCCATTCAAAACTACCGAAACAAGGGCAGCTACCAATAAACTATGCATGCTTATACTTAGAAATAATTATACGGAAGCAATGTAAACGCAAACAAAACAATTAAGGAATCATACCTAGGCCAGCACCAGGGTGCTTAGCCAAACATATAGTAAATCATACCAACAAAAATGAATAAATCATAAATTGAATTGAACATAATGTTTGATACAAATTACTTGATGTAGAGCTAATAATGATGATGATTGCGAGTGAATTCTTCCTTCAAAACTGGCTTCGGACTGCTGGAAAATGCCCTGGAGTGGTGCCCTAATCGACCCCAAGGAGAGTGGTGAATAGAGATACTTAAAAATGCATATTTAGGGCTGTATTTATAGGCCGCGACATGGTTACGGCGTAACCTTAAGTAAAAATTACGCTGTAACTAGTTAGGGCGTAACTGTTTTAAGAGTTACTCCTTAACTATAGTTAGGGCGTAACTATTTTATAGTTACTGCGTAACTATTAGTTAGGGCGTAACTATTTTAAGAGTTACTCCGTAACTATAGTTAGGGCGGAACTAATTTTAGGGTTACTCCCTAACCTCTTCAGCTTTTCAAAATAGCAATATTTCAACTTAGGACCTTTAGTTTCTTCATTCCAATGATTAAGACCAACATAAAAATGCGTTAATTGAGCACCGAACTTCGTATATATTAATATTATGGCGTAACTAAATCATCGGGTTACGCCGTAATTCTTTATCAGCATATTCTTATCTGCTCTGAAATTATCTCTACGGCGTAACTAATTTGCCGTGTTACGCCGTAGCCTTCAAAGTAATAATTATGGCGTAACCTTAAGCGAAGGTTACGCCGTATCCTTCATGGCATCATATTTGCGTTGTAACGCAATTAAGTAGTTACGGCGTAACCTTCACAAATAATTATCAGGCACTCGTAGTTTGGGTTACGGCGTAGTCAAAAGTGCCACATACGTCGTAACTTGTCTTCAGAATATATTTCTTGGCCTTATATCACATCTTTTCCGCTCCAACGCCTCATTTATCCTGTAATACAAATACGAACGAATTAAGTACCATATTACTACAAATGAGGCTATAAACACGGGAATTTGATATATAAAATATTAGGCTAATTTGATGTTATCAAATATCCCCCCACTTGAATTCTACTTGTCCTCAAGTAGACCCTTTAAATCATTCTTAAAAAGATATCTCCTGAGATTAATTGGAAGATATGAGTTTAAAAATCACCTAAGCTAGAAAATTTCAAACCGAGCACCTCACGAAAAGGGAATTGAAATCACACTCTCTCTCATAATTCACATGTTTATTTTTGGGTGATCACTCAACTGCTCAGTCATGGCGAGTATTCTATCATAGGCTTCGCAAAGATACTAATCTCCACCAATAGAGTCTATAGATGCAGCTATTATAAAAGGCAATGGGTTGACATAACATAGGCTTATGGGGTTATTTTGTCATTACTAACGAGCTATGGCGAAGGGGACAAGACCAATGATACATGACCAAATCCATGGCCAAGACACTAATGATTGCTCGCTTCCTCACCTAAACTCGATTCATGACTAAAGGTAGGATAAGGCATGGGAAAATTTTAATGGGTGTAAATAAAAAGACACGAAACAAATAGATTCCTAAGTCCACAGTCACCCCACCACTAGTCGCATTCAATCCCATAGCAAAAATCGAGGGTCAAGAGTCAAGGGGTCTTCAATAATCCAATAAACGAGTTAATGCATAAGAAATGTAATGTGGTGCCTCATAAACTCCATAATCTAGGCAAATAAGATGCATTAACTCGGCCTTCATCATCAATGAAAAAATAAAGTGCTATATAAAAAATTTAAAATTTGGGTCAATTTAGCACATATTTCTATCAAAAACGACCATTTCTATCTCCCATCCCCCCACTTGAAATGTACAATGTCCCCATTGTACAAATATTAATTAAAATTTGAAAGGCGAGATAGAAATGTTCGGGTTTCTAATTTTATCCGTAAGACAAAACGGACTTGTAAAAATTTACGCCAGTTGAATAAGGCGAGAATACTAATCATAAACACTTGCTTGCATGTTTTTTTTTTTTTCTTTTTCACTGTCTCTTCTCTTTTTTTTCTACTCTCAAAAATTTTTTTTTTTTTTGGCAAGACAAGGTATACAAGAATATAAACGATACAAACATAAATGTATCCCCCCACTTGAGATCAACTATCTTCTAAACCCGATTTTCTTCTAAAACCCTTTATTCAAAACCCGCGACTTTCACTAGTGGAACCAAAATTAACCAACAGCTCCCGGACCATGGACATAAGAAAACTACAGGGTAGGCTAGGCGATAGGTGTAACGAAACAACATATATTTGGTGAACAAAATGAAAAGGATGGCTCAGAAGGGTGTATCTAGGGGTATCTTGCACTAATGGTGAGTGCAACAAAAAGGGTTTAACAGGGGGATTGACATATCAATGTGAAGAGTCAATATACACAATACACATATGGGCTATTTGGGTTTAATCCTAAAATTGCCTTATATTCTAGCTGCACCGATCACACCAAGTTACCTCAGTGTAATGCTCATGATAATGGTCTCGTAAAGATATACAAGGCCAAGTTCTAAAGTCTACTACAGCCACCGGCACACTCATTTTTATGGAATTATGTATAAGGAGAAAACGGAAAGGCTTATCCTCACACAATGGAAATATAGGGTAGGTGTGCTTAGTCTAGATTAATCCTGTTAAGTAATGAAAAACATGTCAAAATTTTATTAATGAAACACTTTTCATCAAAAACTAGAAAAATAAGGGCAAGTAAAATCAAACGGGTGTCTATGTCTAATCCCTTCCCCCCACTTGGGTCATACTTAAGCATATAAATGAACGATAAGAAGGGTTAGAATTGGAACAGAAAACTCCCTTGGATTTGCTCGGCATGAACGAAGACATACGAGTAAACGTGTCCCGCTTTGAGATTTATGAGCAAACTTTAATAACCTGAATTCACTTAAGACAACCAAATGCATCATATTAGAAAAACAACAAGTAATAAAAGAAAATGAAAAACCTAACTCACTTTCGTAGGAATCAAGGCTGCATTTAGCATATGCAACAAGCCTTTTAAACCACTTGGTGTCCCAAGTGGACGAGTGTAGTCTCGTGAGGGCTTACAGGGAACATACCCACATAGTTCATTTAATACTAATACAAGGTTATGGTATGTAAGTCTAAAATGAAAATTTTAGATACATGAGAGGTTACGGCGTAATCACATAAGTGAGTTACGCCGTAATTAGATAAAACCTGGAGACCTTTGGTACTGGAGAAGGTTTACGGTGTAACTCAAGGTTATGGTTACGCCGTAACAATTGCACAGAATGGAAATTCCAGACTGGTTCCGAATTTTGGTGAGCTTAAACGTCATCCTCCTTGCTCCATTTCCTGCAAAAAAATAAATACAAACATACCAAACCCAACTATTCTAATAAAATGGAAAAGAACAGATAGGCATGGGGTGCCTCCCACGAAGCGCTTGTTTTTTTTCGAGTCACGAGCTTGACTCAACCCTTATTTACTACGTAAAAAGGTGTTCATCCCCTCACTTGAAATCAAGTGTGGGTGAAAGTAGAAATAAACACCATGAAGGTGTGAATTTGCTATGGGATGTGGAAATGATAAATTATGATCATACCTAAAAGGAGATGTCATTTCCCTCCATACTTTACCTGTTTTAGTTGATGTCATTAATGACTGGTTCACCTCGTGACGTGGCTGATTAATAGGCTCGTATGTCTCCTCGTTAATCACTGAAGTGTCCAATATCTTGTCCTCTAATTCCTTTGCAAGATCAACTAAAATTGGTTCAGTAGCCGGAGCTACATAACCATCATCGGGTGATGTGACGGATTGCACGATTTCATCCATAATTTCAGCAATCTGTATAGGAAAACAAGCAAGATTGTTAGTAATAAAAGAAGAGTTAGAAGTGTTACCATTTTGCGTTGTAGTTGATTCCACATTAGTTTGTGGCAATGCTTCATCATCCTGTAAGCTCCATGCTTCCATCTTCTTCAATTGATCATTGCTTGTTTCTTCATTTCTCACAACCTTCAAACGTCCTGGAAATGGGATAGGTGGGACATAAGGTTTGATATAAGGTAAATTACCAGGAACCGGTTCGTTGTTGACTTCTTTCATCTTTCCCACCGTTGCTTTGATAGTTCCAACCGCATTCTCTTTACTTTCCAGGTCCTTTTGGTTTAATTCTTCAAGCTTAGCCTCCAAGATTTTCCTCTTAGCTTCAAGGTTTTTTAAATTTAAGTCCGCGCTCTCCTTGAATTTCCTAATCCATTCGTCATTCGAGTCGTGCATCCTTTCTAAATCATCCGAGAATTTCTTGACGGCTTCCTCCAATGACTCAACGTACCTGACCTGCTCATATTCTTTGCGTTCTTCTCGGAGAGAATGCTCTTGTATAGCATGAATGTTTTCCTTAACCATGTTCATATCACATCCAAGTCTATCAAGCTGCTTGGTGATGTCACCAATGTCATCCAAGCCTTTGCTATTTGTTACCCAAGTAGTTGCTCCCTCATACCAATTTCATGAATGGTGAGCCATCTTTTGAATTGATCTAAGGGCTTGTACTGGTGGCATTGTAGGGATAGGCCCTTGAGAATCGAGCATTTGGCGGGAAGGGATGTTTACACCTTTGTAGAAAGTAAGGATCATCTGATGGTTGCTGATATCATGCGTTGGGCATCTGTAGAGAAGGTCATTATATCTTTCCCAAGCTTCATCAAGCGTCTCATCCACCACTTGTCTGAAACTCCTTATTTCTTCCATTATCTTGGCAATCTTTGAAGGAGGATAATATCTTCTAATAAATGCTTTCTCCAAAAGATTCCATGTAATGATCGATCCAGCAAGAATCCTGTTTATCCATCTTTTGGCTGCACCTGTAAGTGTAATTGGAAACACTCTAAGCATTAATGCATCTTGAGTCACTCTTGGAGTGTGGAAAAGATCTACGATCTCTAATACTCTTCGCACATGCAGGTGGGCATCATCATCATCAGTTCCCCGCAAAGAGCTTTTATCTAAGTTCCCTCATGAACTGGCAGCTGATCTCAAAGTCGATGTCATCATTAAACTCGGGATATACGATGCCCTATCTTTGGTTACTTCGAGTCAAAGCAATATATTCTTCCATAGTGAGCATGTCAAAATCTGAATCTTCCATATCCTGAAATATCAAAAACAAAAAAAAAAAACGGAAAAGAAGAGAAAAAGAAAACTAAAAACAAAAATAAAAGAAAATAAAACTATAAAAGAAAAACTTAAATTAAAATCCTAAATAGCTCCCCGGAATCGGCGCCAAAAACTTGATGCAGGTTTTACTGACCAGGTTTTAATATTTATAATGTCTCGTTATACCTATGGTTTACCCTAATGCACTAACGGACAGTGTACACGGTCGTGTGTAGTGTAGTATTTGGTAAAACCGAGGTCGTCCCAAGAGCTACGTGGATTGGAAATTAACTTAAGTCTATGCCACGATTTTAATTGCTTTTAAGATTGAAATAATAAAACTTAACTAATAAAACAAGGAAATAAAGGAAATCAGATAAAGGCAATAGATGTGATCAATGAAGGAGAGTGGTGCTAACCTAGTTACTTATCCTAACTAGTAATGTTTAAGTCTAATTACTTCCAATTACTTCATGTGGGGTCAAAGTCGAGAGGATAACATTTGGTCAGTTCGGCCTAACCTATCAGCAAAGATGCCACCACTGGAGAAGTCAGGTGTCCCCTCATAAGTCCAGTTGTTCCTGGTCCCCTAAGCCGAGTCATTAAGTTCCGCTACATGCTAGATTTATAATAGTGAGTTCCCGGGTGTTAGCAACTTAAACACTCACCCCCTAATTCTTAAGTTCATCCAAACGGTAGGTGATCAGTTGGTCAAATCGCACAAGTAGAAAGGGTCGTCAGTTGGTCATATCTTACCCTTCCCGTCTCAATCTACTCACTTAGGGTCAGTTGGTCATATCTCCTAAGCAACTAGCCTCTACCATCATTCAAAACTACCGAAACAAGGGTAGCTACCAATAAACTATGCATGCATACACTTAGAAATAATTATACGGAAGCAATGTAAATGCAAACAAAACAATTAAGGAATCATAACTAGGCCAGCACCAGGGTGCTTAGCCAAACATATAGTAAATCATACCAACAAAAATGAATAAATCATGAATTGAATTGAACATAATGTTTGATACAAATTACTTGATGTAGAGCTAATAATGATGATGATTGCGAGTGAATTCTTCCTTCAAAACTGGCTTCGGACTGCTGGAAAATGCCCTGGAGTGGTGCCCTAATCGACCCCTAGGAGAGGGGTGAAGAGAGATACTTAAAAATGCTTATTTATGGCTGTATTTATAGGCCGCGACATGGTTACGGCGTAACCTTTAGTAAATATTACGCCGTAACTGTTTTAAGAGTTACTCCTTAACTATAGTTAGGGCGTAATTATTTTTATAGTTACTGCGTAACTATTAGTTAGGCGTAACTGTTTTAAGAGTTACTCCGTAACTATAGTTAGGGAGGAACTAATTTTAGGGTTACTCCCTAACCTCTTCAGCTTTTCAAAATAGCAATATTTCAACTTAGGACCTTGAGTTTCTTCATTCCAATGATTGAGACCAGCATAAAAACGCGTTAATTGAGCACCGAACTTCGTATATAGTAATATTATGGCGTAACTAAATCACCGGGTTACGCCGTAATTCTTTATCAGCATATTTTTATCTGCTCTGAAATTATCTCTACGGCGTAACTAATTTACCGTGTTACGCCGTAACCTTCAAAGTAATAATTACGGCGTAACCTTAAGAGGAGGTTACGCCATATCCTTCATGGCATCATACACCGTAACGCAATTAAGTAGTTACGGTGTAACCTTCACAAATAATTATCAGGCCCTCGTAGTTTGGGTTACGGCATAGTCAAAAGTGCCACATACGCCGTAACTTGTCTTCAGAATATATTTCCTGGCCTTATATCACATCTTTTCCGCTCCAACGCCTCATTTATCCTGTAATACAAATATGAACGAATATTAACGAATTAAGTACCATATTAATACAAATGAGGCTATAAACACGGGAATTTGATATATAAAATATCAGGCTAACTTGTTGTTATCAAGCACCTCCTCCAACTCACAAAATAAATCCCATGAAATCCCACAACTGTGCAACCATTTTAATAAGGGAAATTGTAAGTTTGGGGATCGTTGTCGATTCATACACGATCATAGAAATCGTGTGGGTCTAAACACAAAACCTGTTGGGAACCATCAGTATATACGACCCCCTTCCAATCAATATACACGCTCCACCAACTGGGCTCCCCCTGGTCTTTACTCCTCACGCCTGGCTCACTTCACTTCCCAACCCACACCAGCCCAATACCAACAGCATCACCCTCCTGCTTCTGCCCATTCCCCATATGTGGCCCAACAGCAAGCCCATATTACAACAGCAGCCCAACAACAGCAGCTTGGGCCTCACCAATAGCCGCAGTTTGTGCCTCTCCAACAGTAGCACTTTGGGCTACTCGGATCTGCTCCACACCAGTATCCGTCACAAGCTACCACTCTCCTTGCGGCGTTTAGCACGATGACACTTCAAGACCCGACATGGAATATTGATATAGGTGCCTCTTCTCACTTAAATTCTAGTACAAATAATTTAAGTACCATTTTTAATACACGCTTATTCCCATCTGTACACGTTGGTGACGGTAATTCCATTCCCGTCATTAACACCGGACATAGCATTATTCCATCACCTCATCGCCCCCTTCATCTTCATAATGTACTTGTCACACCAAATATAATTAAAAATCTAATTTTTGTTCGTCAGTTCACTAGGGACAATAATTGCACTATTGAATTTGACACTTTTGGTTTTTCTGTAAAGGATTTCATGACTCGCCATATCCTCCTTCGATGTGACAGCTCGGGTGATCTCTATCCAGTCACCAAGCCTTCTATCCCTAGTGCTTTTGTCTCCACAAATTCCGCCACATGGCATCAACGCCGCGGTCATCCCGGTGATGAAGTGCTTCGCTCTCTTGTGTCTCGTCAATTTATTTCATGTAATAAAGAAAAGTCCTCACGTGTTTGTCATGCTTGCCAACTTGGCAAACATGTGAAGCTTCCTTTTCACAGTTTGGACTCTATTGTTGACAATTGTTTTGATATTATTCACTCTGATTTATGGACATCTCCTATTGTTAGAGGAAAATAAAATAAAATAAATAGAGGAAAATAGGAGAATGGGAGCAAAAGGTAATTATACAAGTAACTTCCATGGGTAGTGTTAGCATCTAAAGTCATATTTAACAATGATCTCGATTTTACGCTTAGTTTGGGGACTTGTGAAAAATCAGGGACGATGTATTCTATCAATATGGTCACTCCTCGCTGAGTTGTGTTTCCTACTCCGTGATCCTAAAAATGTCGTTTGAAAATGTTGGAGTTATTGATCGACATGAAAGTTCAACAAACCGTCACTCACAAGGATGCTAAGTTCTTAATTCTATATATGAAAGTAAAAGGTAACAGGCGTTTTTTTAGAATTAAGGTTTTCTTAATTTCTTTTGAGGAATCTTTGCTACTTTTCATAGGTTTAGTAGAAAGACATTGAAACCTTTAGTTTTAGAAGCGTGAGTTGATTACATTACATGAGGACACGACAATCGTCTAGTCTGGGGTATTTTGGTATGTGCTAAAACACATACCTTTTCTTTACCAAATCAGACCCAAAATAACCAGAAAAGAGCCGTTTATGCCTAATATTTGTTGTTTTCTTGAGTTTATGCATGTGCAGGTACGGATATGGCAAAACACACAAAAGAAAGACAAATCAGACAAAAACCGAGCACAAGAAGGAAAAGAGTGCAAAAGCTGAGCCGGGAAATCAGAAATGAGTAATTGTGAAGAGTTTGATGCTAAAAGGATGATTTTCTGAAAGATTGGATCAACTTTGAAGATTTGGCAAAATTAGTCCCTCAAGTTTCAGAAATTATCAGAAATTACCCCTAGAGTTTTAGAATTGGCAATATTGGCCCTTGGTTTACTTGGAAATGACAAGAGTAGCCCTTGGAAATACTTCTCAGAATTGGCACAATTGGTCCTTGGCAATTCACGTTTTACATGTTTGGTCCCTATACTTATAACCGGATCTTAATTAAGTCCAAAACTAAGCCTATTACTACTAAAGCCCAAAATCTGGTCCAAGCCCAAAGCCCAAATCCAATACCCTTTTTAACCGGTCAAAACCATAATGTACCTTTGAACCTTTGTACCATTTAACCCTTGTCAAAGCCCTTTTGAACTCTCCCACTTACTACGGTCAACTCAAGTCAAAACGTTAATATTTAATAACCCAAATCCTTTACCCGCGCAAATAACCCCCAATTCACATTTTACCCACAAATCCTTAGAACCATAAAATGCCCTTCCAATAATTAACCACAATTAAAGCAATTCAAGGGCAAATCCGTACTTCACTGACACCACCTGACACATTGGAATGACAAGTCACCTATCTGTGTGCTTTGCTATGCTCTGATTGGCTAATGGGACGTGTAAGTGTCACATCAAGGGTTGAGATTGAAGGATGGATGATGGGATTTATCTAACGACTATAAAGAGCTCAAAAGAAGCACAGATGACTACTGCTGGATCCTTCCAAGACCTAAGGCTCTGCTATAAATACCCCCTAATTTCACAGTTGTTAATCATGTAGTTTCTGAGTAGTTGCATTAGTTTTAAAATTGTTCTTAATGTTCTAGTTAAATTCCTGTATTGAAATCTCACTTTGTATTCAAGTTTTTATTAATAAAATAATTTTAGATTTAATTCTCATATTAATTCCAATCTCTGTTTTTATGTTTTCAGTAGTTTAATATCATTTCAGTTATCATCCTAGCTTAATCTAAATCATTTTCAGTTTTAATATCTCTCTAAAACAAAAATCACAAAAAAATAGAAAAATATTTTAAAAATAAAAAATTTAGCAAATCTACTTTAAAGTTGAATTCACTTTGAGTTAGTGTTATTATAAGCTTTTATAAATTCTACAATAGCTTATTAAGTGTTTAATCCTACTCAGTTCTACAATCAAATCACATTCAAAACATTAGTCAACTGTGGAAAATGGAAGCTGAATTGGGTTGATTCAATGGTATGATTTGGAATTGGATTGAATTTGGATTGGTTAAGGACTAGGATAGTGGTATTTTGTTTCTCATTTGCAAGCCATAGTTGCTGGACCACTTGTAAGTTCAAATTCTGTCTCAAATATTGATTATGTGCTATAAAGTAATTGTAGTTGCTTAGTTTTGCTTAATCTAGTATAGTTTAGTATAATTATGCTTGTTTAATTTGTAGTTTTAATATGTTAATCATTTTATATCATCATCTGATCTGGTCTACATTAAAACCAGAATAGTGTTTAATTAAGTACTATTGTTGAATCTGTTTCATTATTTAGGTATTAGATTTTCATTTGAATCTGTTTAGGTAGAAATCATGGTTTAGATTAGTGATTTATTAGTTGAAATTTGCATATCTGTCCATTAAAGGGTGTTTGGATCAAGGTATCAAACTAAGTTTGAGGTGTATTCAGTAGTTAAGCTTAATTGCTAGAGTCATTTTTAGGTATATTAAATTCATTTTGATCATTAGTTTGCATCTCAATTCACTGAAAGTCAAAATTGATTCAAGTTTGTTTTCAATTTCATGTCAATTAGGTGTAGAAGTAACATAACTTGCATATTAGGTGTAGAATCATATAGGTTAGTATAATATGGTCTCATTTCATCTAGAATCATAGTTTAGAGTCTGTTTTGCAAGTTCAAATTTCAATAAAGTCAAATTGCAAATTCTGTCATAAGTCAAAACACAATTTCTCACCCACACTGCTCTCATTTGTGGATTTTCAATTCTGTCATTTCTGGATCAAATTTACTTAAACTTTGGAATTTAAAACTTTTTTTGGTGACATAATTCAAGGTATTTTCAGAAGAATTTTGTGATTTTTCTAAAGTCACCAAACCAGCTCTTCAATTGGGTCAATTTTACCATGGTTTTCAGGATCCCGATCCTGATCTTAGGATCTTACGATTTTGCGATACTGCAAACCAAAAACGATCCGGATCCTACATAGGATCTTTGCAAGCTTAAGATCTTATAGGATCCCGATCTTAACCATACGATCTTACGATTTAATGCGATCCGATCTTACTTTTCTCGGATTACAAACTAAAAAACTACAAATTTATGGGTTATTTGTTTGTAGAATTCAAAAAACAACATGTTAATATTTTTAAACATTTTATAATCATAATTTAGGACAACATTTATATGAAACATTCATAGTATTTTATGGTTATAATGTATTAGAATTTGTAGATTTCTATAAAATTACATAAAGTACTAAGAAATAACATTAAAGTAGGATCTTAAGACCCCGATCCGATCTTATGATCACGATCTTGCAAAGACGAAAACGATCCTGGGTAGGATCCCAATCTTGACAACCTTGAATTTTACCCTGGGCACACACTCAGTGAATGTTGAGTGTGTCTTAGCTATTTGCAGAGATTGTAGAAAGTTCACTATAGCTTTTCTAGGGCCCACAATTGGTTTTCAAGCTCTTTGATAGGTCTTTTAGGGATTTCTAAATCTGGTTTTGAGTTTCTAGTTGGATAAGTAGCTTATTTTTTAAGCTGAAAAGCAGTAGGTTAGACCTGTTTGATTAAGTTGCTGTTAAAACTTAGATTATACTTAACTGCCCCTAGCTTGTGATTAATTGGTCACTATTAGTTGCATTAGGTGGATTTTAGCTGAATTTAGCTTAGTGCATGTGCTTGTAGCTTCTGGTTCACTTATTTAGCTTTTAGCTTAATTTGGTATTAGCTTCTTCGTATTAGTTTCAAAGAAATCAGTATAATTTGCATTCACAGCTAGTGTTTAGTAATTTTCATAGTATATTAAATATATTTAGGACTTTTCTGAAAATTTTCATAATTTTCTGTAGCTTCTAGCTATTTTTCTGCATTTAAAATAGTTTTTAATACTTTTTAAATAGCTTTTAATACAAATAAATCAGAAAAAGCTCAAAATAATATAATTTCAATTTTCCTAGATTTAGAAAAATAAAAAAGACATAAAAAATATTTTTCCTTAATTTTCTTAGCTTAAATAGTAATTTTTAGCCATTTAATTAGTTTTTAATAGTTTTTAACTCATAGAAATTAGATAAAAAGTCAAACAAATACAAAATCAGTTTTGAAAATTATATTTAGTTAATTAAGATTTTTGAAAAATATTTTTGTAATTTTCTCACTATTTTTCATAATTTTTAGTATTTTAGATCTATTTTTTAAGTTAAAAGTTAGTTTTTAATTCAAATAAATTCAAGAAAAATCATAAAAATTAGTTTTAAATTTTAGATAAATTTTGAATTGCATTTTAGTTGTAGAATAATTTGAGATCACTTTTAGAGATTAAATTAGATTAGTTTATATTTAATTCACGTTTTAATTAATTCGTAATTTGCGTTTTAGATTTTAATTTGCATAATTAGTAGTTAATTCCTTGTTTACATAATAGATTTAGCTCCCTTAATTGCTCCCATTTACTTCCCTTGCCCCGTAGTGTAGAAATCATCAAAATATTCCCTTTTCCCATTCAAATCCCGTATAACGCGACGTGAGTTGAAAATTCCATTCATCTCTCGCTAGGAACGATCCCGGTGCTCAAATCTAATACATTTGAGTTACCCAAATACTACAATACTCTATTATTGATCTCTTTTCCTAAGGAATCAGGAATCAAAATTGTGATCCTCAATGATTGAATAGAAATTCCTGCCAGGGTCAACATCAAACAGCCCTGACAGCAGGTCACTTCGGTTTTCCCTTGTGGGCTACGCTTAGTGTGGTTACTTGTCTCAAACGGTCTACAGTCTTGGAGTGATGCTTCGGTATACTTCAGTGACTCACCTGAATTGTTGATACACTTCGGTGTATCTTGTTAGCATTCTTGAGGGCCTCCAATTCAGGAATAGCCTTTGTAAGAATTAGAGATGTGTTCTCACACTATGCTGTTAATACTCTCGACATTCGAACTTGTAAGTGCTGGAAATCCCGCCAAGGAGATTCCTTTCATGAATCGAATCCTGAAGACGTGGGTCATTACTTGAATTTATTCAATGTAATGATAATTGTCCCTCAACGGGATTCGGACGGCCGATGTGCCCGACTAAGTTGAATGGAATCAAGACATTCATCAGTAAAACAATGGTAATGATCAATTCTATAAGAAAAGTCCACCATGATCAATTGGCATTTTAAACTAACATATTCATGCAGGTACTGATGATAGTCCTTTGGAGGAAAGACTGCCTCCACCTGCTCATACCAGCATCGTATCAAAAGAAAGTTCTCACCAAAATCAAAACAAAAAGTTAAAGATGATTTTACGTCAAAGTCAAAGAATCTGCAAAGTTTAAAGACTTGAGAACTACACAAAATTGGAGATTCAAAGTAAAAGAAGTATGAGCATGGTGGAGAAAGACGGAAAGGCACCCTTACCTATGATATTGATGAAAGGCAGAATTCACAACTGATCACAAAAACAAGAACAAAGAACAAAGATGCAATGAATCAAAGACGTCGCAAGCTATGAATGCCAAAGAAATTCAAGACGTCAAAACAAACTAAGCAAGACAACAAATGATGACCAACACTTAGGGGGATATTGTTAGGAACATGTTTTATTATGAAGTGTAGGTCATTTCATTATAATAGGTTGTTTATAATTATGATTTATAAATGTTTGTAATTAGATTTACAGCTCATGTAGTAAGCCCATGAGCTGTGATTAAAGTTTCTTCTAGAACCAAGGAGAAACACCCCTATATATGTAAACACTATAAATACCCCCTCCCTTAAAAGGAGAGGGTGTTGGTTCTAATTAAAATTAACTTTACTTAATCCTTCATTTGTTCCTTTCACTTTCTCTCTCTAGAACTTTCTCTCTCTAAGATACATGTTGTGATGTGATAGAATGGTGACCTAACATAATGAAAGTGAACAAAGACACTTTAGTGTGTTTTATTGATAACTGTTGTTTGCAGGAACATTGGACGGTTGCAGCTGATTGTAATTGAGAAGTCAATCCATAACCACATGCTCACACATCACAATAAAGTTCAAAGAAATCATGAAAAGTGCGCATCTACACTCTTTTTCTCAGATATCATCATGATACTTTGCTTTTGCTCTGACATCATCTACTATGCTTCCGCTACGTTGATGCAATTATCATGATCCAACAAAGCTTCCGCAACTCTGATGAAAAGATGTCATGATCCGAGACATACATCTAAATGCAGAGCGAGTAAACTTGATGAACTTAATACTTCTGCCTGATTGAAGTTATTCCGGGAAGACAAATATCATAACCGTAGAGAAACTCAGTATTTAACTCGTGGCGTTTGGTGTCATTATTCCAACTACGTGGGGGAAGAGATGTAAGAGACAGTTTCTGATGATAAAAGAGGTACACAATTGTATGATGATTTCAATGATATCGCAATCATTAGGGGATAGAAATGTGTACATCAGGGACGCACAGCATGTTCATATGATCGGACGTAATTACTTATTCCGGAATTGTTATCCGCAGAGATGATCAGTGATTCAACATGCTACTTCGATGTTATCGGTTATTCTTTCTTTGGGTATTTTTGTACTTCAGATTCTTGAGCTTTATACACTATCATTAAAACACAAGTTTTGGTCAAAACGCAAAACTTCTAATCTCAAAAGCAAACCGCAACCTATGACAAAATGCATTAACAAGCAAATCGCAAAATCAGGGTCAAATCGCAGTTGACATTTTACCCTTTTTATCTTAAACCGCAGCCAAAAAAGAGAGTCAATTCGCAGTCTGTGTCTGCTACACCCAAAACGCAGTCAACAATTTCCTGACCATATTTTTCCGATCTGTTTTCCGACCATATTTTCATACCAGTTTCACCAAACCCAGAAAAAATATGCATCTTTTACAACCCATTTAGACCTTATTGACCAAATATTTCACCACGAATAATCACGGATAGGTACAAAAAGTTATAACAGATCTGAAAATATAAAGCATGTAAATTTTTGACTATATGAGATACAAAAAACATGTATAAAAACTCACACCACAGAAGATAAGAAAAAAAATTTTGATCCAAAAAAATGGTGAAAAACAGCATAACATACGATTCGAACCACACAAATCAACAAAAACAACATAACCAAGCTCTGATACCATTTGTAGGATCATTATTTTTATGTTAATCATGTGATTCGGGAGGTCGAGGATTATGGAAGAACAAGTTAGTCATCTTTAGAGAGAGAAATAGTAGAGAGAGAAGTTTTCTAGTGAGAGAAACACTATGTGTGTGTTTATTAAAATGAAAACCACCAACCCTTCCCTTAGAGGGAAGGGGTATTTATACAACATACTACACGCCCCTTATGGGCTGTGGATCAGGTATACAGTGGGTAAAGACTCGTCCGTCCTCCACGGTATTACTTAAACTAACTAATAACTAATAAATAACGCTTAGTCTACGAGCTAACTTATACTAGACTATAGTTGCAGTGACCGACACTTTAACATGGATTTTCTAAATCCTAACAAAAACCAATAATGAAACCCTAGATGAATACGATCAATATATAGCCTCCAACTTTACACTTCACGCCCTACACTTATAAAACAAACAAAAATCATACAAACTTAATAGACCAAGATATTAGTTATAAAAACTTTACATAACCAGTCCTTGAAGTTCAACAATTTGCATAATGAGCTCATACTTTCAACAATATCAGCTAAAAATGCACGTTTTTAAGGATCTTTTAAGACACTTAAATTTTGATAGTATAAAATTATTTAGGTAATGAAACAGGTTTAACAGACAACACTTTAGATTAAATGGCTAAATAGGTCTTTATATTTGTGAACTATCTAATTAAGAATTAAGAGCAAGGTTTATAAGATCGCGATCCTACTTAGGATCGTCTTCTTCTTTGTAAGATTGTGACCGTAAGATCGGATCGAGATCTTAAGATCCTACTATAGTGTTATTTTATCAATAAGCGTTGTAATTTATGCAAATCTACATATTATTATTTATAATATATCATAAAAATGTATGTCAGAATTATGACTATGAAGTATTTAATACAATTAGCCTCTTGTTTTTCACATTCTACAAAACTTGATACATAAATTTGCAGTTTTTAGCTTGTGGTTCGAAAAAAGTAAGATTGGATTGATCGAGATCTTACGATCTTATGGTCAAGATCGGGATCCTATTAAGATCCTATCTCGGAAAGATTCTACGTAGAATCGGGATCGTTTTTGCTTTTTAGTATG
>OU343217.1:23834440-23850047 GCA_910596185.1 Chrysanthemum makinoi
GTAAATCGGAATCTTAACAACTATGCTTAAGAGTATAAATACATATATAATTCAAAATTTTGATATCAATGAAAGATATACAAACTTACAAAGAAAAGTGCTTTGTTGTAAAAATCGGCTTAGGCGGACGATTAATCCTCGCATAATCGCTGATCGGTCACTAAGCGTCCGAATTTATCATAATCGGCATATTTAATCGGTTCCATCAAAGATCGCTTAAAAATCGATCAACAAACCGATTAATCGGACAAAATCGGTTTAATCGGACAAAATAGCTTAAAAATCGATCAATAAATCGATTAATTGGTCAAAGATCGCTTTAAAATGGTCAACAAACCTAGTAATATATATATTTGACTTTAAACTTTTAAGAATTATTCATTATGTTTATATTTGTATACTTGAAATATTTTAACTTTGATGTACTATACTTTTCTCATACATATAATATAATATAATATAATATCTAAAATTACAATTTTGTGCATAAAAATTTTAATTCTTTTAATCCCCGTTTAACCGATTAATCGCTAGGACTTACTCGACCACTTCAGTAGCACCAAACAATTTTTACAACCTTGGAAAAGTGTAATGAGATGGAAAAGATTGAACCCCAGCTGGATGGTTTGAATCTGCCAATAGTTCATAGTGTAATTGTAATTTTAGATTATTTGAATTTGACTTTTTTTTGTGTATAAATAATTAAATACTATTCTTGTATTCATTTTTCATAATATACAAAGTAAATGTTTTTCCCGCCGAATAGTTTTTCTCTCATTTTGTCAACACAAAGCTAGATCTGGATGGTTGGTTATCTTTTCTTTATTTATAGTATATAAATATTGAAAGGGAAATGGTTGCAGGCAAACCAAAAGATGATAGGGATGAGCATGGGTACCCAAAAAACGAGACTGCATCGGAATTGTACCGGTACCGAACCGTAACGGTACCGGTTTTCTATACTCGGTACGGTATTGGTATTACGAAAATAGCTCAAAATAAAAACGGTACCATTCTAAAATGGCCTACGGGACTCATCCGGGAAATACCGATTTCGGTATAGGATTTCATAGGGTGTTTTGTTGAATTTGTGTTGGCCAAACACCATTGTAAGCTGTCCCATGCATATTTTAAGTTGGTAAAACATTCAATTTGACCAAAACTCATATGGATTAATCTTTCAATACAATAAACAGCGCTTTGTTTGGCGTGAAAGATAGAAGCTACAAAACGTACAACTTATCGTAAAGAAAGAAATATTATATAGGAGCTTTATGTGTCCTCTAGTTAACGACTAGTATGAATTTAAATTGCGAAACCACTAAACTAAAATAACTGTTCATGAGGTTTAACCGAATGGCATACTTTATTGTAATGTGATTTACGTAATTATATGACCAACCTTTAAATTTAGCTCATTGATCAAACTTTTGGTTTATAGGAAAGTAAAAAAACCGAAGATCTAATACAATAGGTGAAAAAAGAGATAGTTAATATATTAAAGATACAAGTAAACGGTACTCAAACGGGAATATATTGGAAAACCCGAACCGAGTGCCAGAACCGGTACCGGTACCGAATTATCTTCGGTTCCGGGAAAGGTACCTACACTTTTGGTCGGGAGAAAAACCAATACCACCCAAACTGCGCCGGTTCAGTACGATACGAGTCCCGAGCTCATCCGTAAAATATGATGTTGGAAGTTGGGAATTTTAGTTGTGGCTTATCAAGAAAGTCTATCCGGAAAAGAAAAAGAGTTATGATAAATAGGATTACTAATTAGACCTACAAATAGACCTACCTCATTTATATATTCAATTTTTGAAATACACAAATTTATCTCTCCTTATATTAACCAATTATCTTTGAAATACACCAATCACATTTGTGTATTTCAAAGATAATTGGTTAATATAGGTCTCTTTTTAGGTCTATTATTTAGGCCTATAAATCATTTTTCAAAGAAAAAAGTCGTAGAAAAAAATTACAAGAGGTGGGAACTCAACCGGTTACCTTTGTAATAAATTCATAAAACAAAAGATATGTATATATCCTACCTCGTTTTTAATAACCGTAAAACGTGAAAAATTCGTTTCTAATTAAGAAACTGAGCCGTTATATATATACTCAACAGACTTGTGCATATGTTTAAGTATAGTATTTGGCTATGTACATGCACCTCGACCCTCTAGTAAATATTTGCGTGTGCACAATATGCTAATCAGCCACATTAATGTCGTCCTGCTGAAATTTACATTACTAGAAGGGTACCCGCACAATGCGGCGGCAGGTAACCAGTAACTATTTTTATAGCGAGCAAATGTTTTTTATATATATGTTTACTAGTTATAATACCCGTGCACGCACGGGGTTTTGACAAAAAAAATTATTTTGTATTAATACTGAATATTTTGTGTTTAAAGGCAATTACATATAATTATATACTTATACATGATTTTTCCATTATATATTAATATCCACTAGAATTTGTTAAAATAAAATTTTGTAAAAGTTTCTCTTAGGTAACTCAAGATTTAACTATATTTAGCAGACATATATGTTGATGTTGCTATTTAAATTTCACTATTGATATTATGTTGTACACAAGATGCGAGTTTAGTAACACATAATTAGCGTCGATGAAGTTAAAATATATTCCTTAAAGTTTTTAAAAAATGTTTTTCTACATATCCTTATATAAATAAATAAGAATTACATGATTTGTTGTTATAAGTACAATCACATATATATATTTTTTTCATATTACAGTAACCCGTACTTACAATTTGATAATTATATTTTCGTTTTCAAAAATTTAGCCGTATTTAATATTCAAATTCGTGTCCACATAATCATACTTTTAAAATAAAATAAATGAGTCCTTACTCAACTTATATAGTAAAAGAAATATTTTGATATTTATAATCCTATGCATATTTATATGTTGTAATTTTAAAACAGCATATATATTGTATTTTTAATATATAAAGTATAGGGGTATAAAGTATAAAGGTGAATTTGTTTAATTTCTAAAGTTATTATAAAACATGAAAACTTATAATATTACACTTAACCTTATATAATTTTTAAAAATTCAACCACTAAAGTTTTATTAATTACCTCATATTTTTTTAAGTTTTTGTTTTTACAAATATTTTTATAAGTATAATCGCGTATATTTATTTTTATATTAAAGTAACCCGTGCTTATAATTTGATAATTATATTCTCGTTTTAAGTAATTTAGCCGTATTTAAAATGTAAACTCGTGTCCACATAAGTTAAACTTTTAAAAATGAAATAAGTGGGTCCTTATTGAACGTAAAAAGTAAAAAATTAATACTTATAATCTTATGCAAATTTATATGTTGTTATTTTAAAACAACATATACATTTTATTTTTTAAGATATAAAGTATAAATGGTATAAAGTATAAGGGGGTATTTGTTTATAATCCAAAGTTATTAAAAAACATGGAGGCTTATAATATTTCACTTAACTCTTTATAATTTTTAAAAATTCAACCGCTAAAGTTTTATTAATTACCTCATCTTTTTTTGAGTTTTTGTTTTCACAAATTTGACATCTATATTTTTATGTGTTTTTTCTATCAACCAAAATTTTTCACCAAATTTATTAAAATTTGACCAAAATCAATTTAATTTTGACTTTTATTAACCAATCACATCACACTATTTTGCTTACGTGGCGAAATAATGAATTCTCTCCTTTGACAAGACACGACCAAGTTGCCACAGTCGATGACCAAGTTAAAAAAGGAAAAAAAAAAAAAAAAAAAAATAAGTGTGTGTAAATATCGGTTGAAAAAACGATCGATTTTCGTTTTTGGGTTGCCTCGACCGATCCTCGACCTACACCCCACATTGGTCATTTCAAAGTTATTTTGTCGAGAAAGCTGATGTAGCACCCGGTGACCTAGGTCACGACTGTGTAAATTTTAAAGGTTGCCAAACTCAATTTAATTTTGACTTTTATTAACCAATCTATTCTCATGATTTTGCTTACGTGTGTGCCCCATTAAGCTCACGTACTTCTAAACGTATAACATGCGTATCCGACTCACATATTCGAACATTCCTACCATAAAATTCCCTGTATAGGCACTAAAACACATCTTTGGTACATTAAAATGCATTCATATATTATCTAAATCAGCAACTCAACTTAATTATACATTCATATCTTGAGCAGGCGTAGAAAATCCTTCCACGACAATCATGTGTTGATACTTAATCCTCTTATAAAAAACGTACAAAAAAATTACATTACACTTTAGTATGTGCGATAAGATCATAAAACTGCAAAAACCACTAACATGTTGCATTATAGTGAGGATAACAATAAAGTTAGTCATAATATCAAATAAGAAAACTTCAAATTAGAACTAAAGGGGTGTTTGGTATGCTTATTAAATGTGCTTATTGGCTTATTCAATTACCATAACACAATAAGTTTATGATAAAGCTATAAGCTTTTTTGAGAAGCTTAGTAAAAAAACCCCAAACTCACAACTAATTCTATCATAGCTTAGTGTGTTTATAGTAAAAACACAAATATTAAGCATTGAACTTTTCAATAAAACATTATAAAAAAAATAAAAAAATAAAAAAAAATAAAAGTTACTAAGAGTTACTAAAAGTTGCTGTGTATAACAAAAAATTTACTAAAAACTATCAGCTAGATAAGACATAAGCCAAAGTTCTGTTGAAGTCTCTTTCGGATTCTATTCAGAAGCAAAAAGAGGTTAACACATAAATCATAAGTATAGAAGAATGGTTGTATCTCACATCCGTGATTACCAACTCAATAACATTATCGCAGTATAGTAACGTAATAACATGATTAAAAACTATATATTCTTGCTTAATAATTCTCATGTACATACTTTTATTTCTTTACAACGACCAACTATTACGTTTTTTTTTTTCTTTTTTTTTATGAAACATCACGACAATGAATAAAGTGAGGTTATCACCTAAGTAATTTTTTTTTTGTGATTTAGGAGGTGATTGTTATGAAATAAGGATTGTGACGCGTGCATTTTTTTTTTAATTTAAGGAAAACACCTTCTAAATTAACCAATGACTATTTAACCCACTTTTTTTTTTTTTTTTTTTTTTTTTTTAGCTTTGTAAAACGTTTTTAACTGACAGACATGTTGAGGTTGATGTTGATGTTGTTGTTTAACTTTAACTATTGATATCATGTTCTACAAAATGTGCGAGTTTAGTAGCACATAATGAGCGTTGATGAAGTTAAAATATGCTCCGTAAAGTTTTAAAATGTTTTTATGGATATCCATATATAAATTTTAAATAATAATTCACGAGTCGTTGTTATAAGTAGAATCGCGTATATTTATTTTCCTATCACAGTAACTCGTGCTTACCATTTGATATTTATAATCCCGTTACTAATATTATAAAGTATAGGGGGTATAAAGTGTAAGGGGTTATTTGTTTTTTTTCTAAAGTTGTTAAAAAACATGGAAACTTGTAATTTTACACTTAGCTCTATATAATTTATTTAAAATTCAACCACTAAAGTTTTATTAATTGCTCCCTCTTTTTTTAAGTTTATGTTTTCATAAATTTGACACCTATATTTTTATGCATTTTTTTTCTTAACCAAATTTCTCCACCAAAATTATTAAGTTTGACCAAAACCAATTTAATTTTGACTTTCATATTACTAATCATATTGCTCGATTTTGCATAAGTGGCAAATTCGAGCTCTCCTATTGGTTTAATTTTTTTTTCAATAAGAAGGGTTTTGCAAAAACACTCCGAAATGATGTAATTCTTTTATTATATAAAAGATTCTAACAATAACTTTACGTATTTTAATTTCTGGTGAACTACATATTTTAATTTATTACATTTTTTACATATCTTCATATGGTTTAAATAAGATACATTAATATTGGAAGATGTTACAAATATGAGAATTTAAGACATTAATTATTTTTTTTTAATTTATATGTATGCTTAATTATTATGCTTAGAAAATGTAACTTTCTTTTAGTGGAAATGTTTTTGATCTTAAAAATTTTAAGATTACTATATATAGAATGTCTCAAACCCTTTATAAAGGAGTATACATATACACGTTTTATTCCTTAGCTTCACAAATACTGATACACCCAGACAGAAGGAAATTTGCAACGACTATTTAATTAACACATACTCTCATCACTCAAACTTACAGATTCTTGACATACACACACTCACACGCGCCATAGATAATTACAGTACGTGTTTTTCATCCTGATGATCGAGTATCTTAGTATGGAACCCAAACAACATTATCTTCTGGTAAGAAATGACAAACCGGAATACTTCCTGGTTTCACTTTAAGCACTTGGAATGACACATGTTTCGGGTTCCATTTTGAAGTATCAATATGGCAAACCGCGGTCGCTTTTACTTTAGTACCATCCGCACCCACCAAAGAAACCGCATAAGCTGCAATGTCAACGGCTTTATGGCAATAAAAGACAACATACGGGTAGTTTTGCTTATGGCAAACCACAACTTTATTTGCATTAAGCTTTTTGGTCTCCTCAATTTTGTACTTTTGTAATGGGGTACGTTGCTTGGTGTTTACCTCTGTAGAAATGGCTTTTACCTTCTTACCTAATTTTGTTGTAGTGAAATCGATCATGGATTCCAATGAAGTAGCACAATATTTTTCTTCTCCTTCGATGCCTTTATTCTCGCATGCATCAAGTGTTTGTTTCATGATTTCGGCTTCGGTTGAGTCAGGTTTTATTGAGAACTTTTTGTATATTTGGGGAAGATTTTTTTATGAAAAGGGTATTGAATCAGCTACCTTTCGAGGTAGAAAAGTTGCTTTATGGTTCTCATCTTTTGTGAAGTGTAGGCTCATTTCTGTGCCTTGGTGCAAGTTGTTTTCCAAGAACAACAAAGCTACATTCGGGTCATCTTTTAGTTGAACGTCACACGGGTAGCAGACAAAAAGATTTTTGGTTGGTCTTGTATTTGCAGCATTGATGTAAGCTTGCACTTTTCCACCCCCTGCGTTAGTTTCTGTAAATCAAACAAGATTTAGAAATAGAAGGTGAATTGTACTCACCAAAAACTTAACTATGCACCAAAATATACTACTTGTGTGGCTTACTCGTATATAGCATATTGTTGGTGTGGTAAACATCATAAAAGATAGAGTAAATTACACCGTTCGTCTTTGTGGTTTGCGTTTACCGACGAGTTTCATCTTTTGACAAAAAAGCACCATTCGTCTTTAAGCACAAAACGTTATGCATTGTTGGTCTTTCAATTTAACGGCCTTAATTAATGCTCGTTAAGTCAGCCCACATGAGAGTTTTTTAGTCTTTTCCCCTATTTTTATTACTTTATCTTCTTTCTTTATTTATCATCATCCTAAAACCATCACCACCATCTCTTTTATTTATCTTTATCACCAAAATCCCACTTCCACAACATGGTCTAACAGTTTATATCTTTTGGTAACAACATGCGGGATTTAAAATTAGACCAACCACTATTACATCATATACACTCTACCTTCAAATGATATATGTACTTCCCTTGGTAGAAATAACATATGAAAGAAGAATACCCAACTTGATTCTTTGTATAAAAATTCCAAAGAAACACCACATACCAAGAAAACAATTGTGACAGTAGATAAGGGTTTTTCTGTGGTGGTGGCAGCGAGGGTAGATCCGGATGACTGTGGTGGCGGGATTTGTGGGTTTTATGATCGTTTTGGATTTGTGTGATTTATTGTAAAGTGAGAGAGTGTGTGATTGGTAATTAAAAGGAATTGGAGAATCTTTTTAACATGTTTAGAGTTTTTGTATTTTTTGCAAAAAATTCTTATTAATATGATGATTGAGGATTGTGAAGGTGGTTGGATGTGGTAATAGTGGGTGTACGGGGGTGTTGGTGATGAATATGAATGCTTTGAAGATGAAGATGATGAGATGTTAAAGGACGAAGATGAAGTTTATCGTAAAAAGACCCAAATACCCTCATGTTTGTAGACATTTAACCCGCCTTAGTGTGGTTCTTTAGAGTGAAGGACCAACGATACATAACGTTTCACACTTAAAGACAGATGGTGCATATTTTTGGTCAAAGTATGAAACTCGTCGGTTACGCAAACCATAAGAACGAAAGATGTAATTTACTCTAAAAGATATCACACATGCACGTTACATAATAGGTATGTTTGACGCAATAAGCCGAAATTAAAATTTTTATTTTTATAAACTTGTTTGGCAAGTTAGTTTAAGTTTGGGCTTATTATTATAAAATTACTAAAAAGGACATATAATTAAATTAACATATGTATATATTAGATATTTTTATGGGTAATTAAGTAATTTGGTATCAACGATGCTTATATTTGAAGCTTACAAAAATTTTAGGTTCATTTTGAAGGCTTGGGCTTATGGCTGAGCCTTAAGCTTATAATTCAAAAGTCTTCATGTAAATCTCTACGTCAAACAAAACTTATAGGAGGGCTTTTGAATTTTAAGCTCCATAAGCCCTTTAGCCAAACACAGCCAATCACAAAAAGCAGTTATTGGAAAACAAAATGACAGTATCAGAATAATGTCGACAGTACTTTATTTTTTTACTTTATTTATTTTATTATTATTATTATTTCTATTTGCTCACCAAAATAAAAGAAGATGAATTAACCTGTAGTGTACAAAAGATCCTTGATTGCTTTGGGCATAGGACTGTTTGGCAACATTGACTTCCAATAAACTTCAGGAGTCGCTGCATGACTTCCTACAAGTGTTACCTAAGAACCAAACCACAAAACGCACACATATGAGCTATGTTGCTACTGCATATATGAATTTGGATCGTTTAAATCTTGTGTGTATGTCAGTCTAAATGTTGCAACGTATTCTATATAGAATGCATAGATACTACATAAATTTTGTTATTGTTACACATCATACAGTTCATTTAAACTAAAGTGTACGTTAAAAAAAATTATAACTTCATGCGACCCAATTTGTGTTGCAGATCGAAACACATTAAAAATAAGATCTTCCAAAAACCCAAATTTAAATATATTTATGATGAAAGATGTACTCCTTCCGTCTCAAAAAAAGAGTCTACAAACAAAAAATGGACAAATTATAATATTTGTAATTAATGTTAGTTTTGATTTATAAAAAGTTATTTTTACCGTCAGAGTGAATATAGAAATTAGAAAAGGATAATTAATGCAAGTTTTGGTTATAAGGGTAAAGTAGGAAACCAGTAATTACCAGTTATAATTACTGTTCATATATAAAAATTGGACACTTATTTTGAAACAAACATAAATAGTAAGATGGACACTTTTTATTAGACGGAGTAAGTATGTACTTACAGAAACAAGTGTGTAAACATGGACAAGATTAAATTTCATTGGAAGAGAAACGGAAAGTGAATATTGGAGTTGGTTTTGATGATGTTTGAAGAGTAAGACATTGATGCGTAATTTATAGACTACCTTGTTCGATGCATAATGCACTTCTTGATCACCAATTGATTAAGGACCATATGTTTAGTTATGGCCCATTTAAGGGCCGTTTCTTTTACTTAGCAAAGGGATTTGGGTTCACAAACAATTTAATAGTATTTCTTTATAAGTATGACCCACTTATTTTCTCTTACTTCCTCTATATCCACAAGACACGAAATATTAACTCCTCCCCAATAAGTGGCTCATATAGACGTGAACACCACATATATTTTTAAGGCTCTTAGTCTAGATAGAAAAAGAAACACCCCCTTACACTGCTTATCCAAATGTTAACAGGGCAGGGTGTTCATCTACTCGTCGTTCCACTTCTGGCTAGCGTGTTTTTCCCGAGGATAATTTGTTGTCTTGATCGTCTAAGCGCCAACACACTCTTTCGCGCTCTAGTGCCTAGGCTAAATATCGCGGTGTTGCCAACGCCGTTTGCTGAAACTGCTTGGATCCATAATTTTTTGCGTGAGCTTCACATCACTATTTGTTGCTCAATTGGTCTACTGTGATAATGTAAGTGTGATTTACTTGTCTTCTAATCATGTGCAACATCAACGAACAAATCATATTAAGATTGGCATATATTTTATTCATGACAAGGTCGCCACGGATCATGTTCGAGTTCTTCACCTTCAGTTTTGATACTATGGGGATATATTCACAAAAAGGCTTACATCTTCTTTGTTTGCAGAGTTCAAGTCCATTTTAAGCATTTGAAGACCTCCCGTTCAAACTGCAAGAGTGTATTAGCGGATACAATATTGGTCCATTTATATTATGTGGCCCAGGCAATCTTTCGTGTAAATATGAAATCTTCAATTAGTTGCATTTCAATGGGGCGTTCTATTTTATAGTACAAAAAATATTGCTCAACTATAACCATATAAATATTGTCAATCAAATCTATCAATCAATCAATATAGTGCAAATAGGAATTTCGACCGTGTAAATAGAAAACCCCCACTTGCATCATTCAAGTTGCAAAGGCCGCACATGTTGGATGGGTTAAAAGCTATTTCGAAGGTTCGAGGTTATAAATATCTGAAAACATTGTTGTGACATGTTATCACAAACAGCCATCAAGTGGCGTTGTAGGGCCAATAATAATTCAATCTTTAAGTTGTATGATAATACCATGTCCAAAATGTCGATTTTCTCAACTGTTACTATTTATTTCAAATAGTGACACGGCTACATATTAGCATGTGTTAAATTACGTAAGCATAAGTGACTGCAAAACGACATGACTGACATAAGCGCCACAGTTGCACATGCTTCTTCTTCCTTGGAAAAGATTTTCTCCGGAGTTGTAAAACTTGAGCAGGTTAAGTTGAGCGATATGGCCATTGGATTTGATCCAATAGCTCAAATCAAAATATTGCCCCAACTTGAGTCAAATAACTTAAGAGGATCTCATATGCTCTCATTTAAAACGACGTTGTTTCGCCATACTGAGCTACAGTACTTTTCTACAGCGCTTAGCTTAAGTGCTGCTAACGGGCCAGCCTGATAACTGTATCCCCTGCCTTATTCCCGCCATTAATTTTGGGCCAAAAGTTATTCACCGCAACTTATCCTTTAATTTCGGTTATAATCCGTTTATACCTATATATAAAAAATTTGTTTATTAGAAATCCGAGAACTTTCGAACCCTCGCAATACCGATCATCGAATCGTGAGAGTTAGGCTTCAATTTGAGGTTTTTTGGTTGCCGTACTATGTATGTAGTTTATCTGCAATAACATGGATTTTAGTCTCCTAATTTTCCGTCATATATTTTGAACTTCATAACGTCATAACTAAAATTTGGAAATAATGGAACGCTAGGTAAATTCAGAACTTGAGCGTGAATTATTAAAGACTACATTATTCGATATATAAAATCTATAATATGATGTATATATTTAATTTAACCTAAGTGAAATAAAAATCTACATTTATAAAATACATCTAAAAATACATGCCTAAATATACATTTACTAGACTACTTTTATTTTTATTTTGTACACTACTTGTATACTTATATAATGTCTAGATTCGTTCATTTTGAAATAGGAAATAGTCCTCCATATCTCAAAATTTTCGGCTAAAATACTTCCCCCTATTCCCTCATCTCTTTTTTTAAACCATACACTACAAACCTATTCACCCTAAATCCTAAAAATCGTATAACACAAGAGGAGCGGCAACAGGAGCAGGAAAAAAATTCCCAGGGCACGTTTTGGTAATAGCAGCATCAAGGATACTCGTGGGTTAAAAGGTGGTTCTAAATCGGAGCATCAGCAGGGGTGATTAGGGCTTGATCGTGGGGTTAGAGTTGAGTTTTGATCGTGTGTTTGGATAGGGGTTTGGGTCGTTCTTGTTTCATCCACTCTTTGATCGACCAAGGTATCATGTTATCTTGTTTTTCTTTCTTTTCCAGTCGACATTCAAGGCTCCTGATTATGTTCTTGCTCATTTAATTCTGTTAGGGTTCGTTTGGTTTGAGATGAAAATAATCATGTAATCTAGTATTAAAAATGTGTTTCGACCCATGTGGTTTTGGTTAAGCACGAATTTATATTATGGGCTATGGATATATCATGTTTTGAGAATCCGTATTATGTATATAAAAGTGTAATTAAAGTAGTACTAGTCGGGTTAACAAGATAAAACTCTAGGCAAATTAGTGGAGTGTTATGATTTCATGTGGAGTGTCGGGTTGTTTGGTTCATAAACTTTATATCGGGTGTGTATAAAATTCATTAGGCGAAAATTATGAAATTTTAAATATGTTAGAATGATATAAAAACAGGTTTCATGGCTTACATGGGTCATGGGTACTTTTGGGTAAGTAAAACACGTAATATGTTAACTTTATACGGGTTTTGACACGGGACTGTTTTGGAAACGTTGTAGCTTGAGTTTCATAAGGGTTAAAATCTAGGTTTTTGTTGGAAAAACTTATTTTATGTCTTAGTTAAGTTCACAAATTGGTTTTAACGAATTTGGAGTTGTTGAAGTTGTATTTTTGAATTTTATGGGATCAAGTGTCAAAGCTGAGAAAACGAGCCTGAAATTCAGTTGGAGTGTTTGATTTTTCATTTTCCAACCAAAGAAAATTTTGAGCTCTCCTTTTACAGTATTGATATTTAAGATATAAATAAATTTCTGGAATTTTTGATAATTTTTCCAAGGTGTTTAAGCAGGTCTAGTAAACGTAAACTTGTGGGGTGTACTTCCTGAACACTTTCTGGGCTAGTCTGGAAACATGAATTTTTAAACCACACTTAGGCTCTGAGATAAAATCTGCAAAAATTTGTGAAATTACTTAACTAATTTGGAAACCTCTGGGAATTTTCTTATAATTTTTGGAATAATTCTGATGGGTCAAATAATTCGTATAATACTGGTCCAGATATGAAGTTAAGAAAATAAAAGACACAATGACGATATCAATAAGTAAAACACTTATAAATGTCTGAGAAGCTTATAAAATGAATATGTTGGTAATATGTGAGTATATTTATTGTAGATCTTGTGAAGAGAGGGAGGTGATTGGCTTTGTGTACTTTGCTCTCGTGCACACACTTTGAGGTACAGATATTCCGTCATTTCAGTAATGACACTTCTTTTCACTCATGACTGTTGTCCATTTTGATATTCGATTCGTATTTTCCTTGCTTTGATTTGATATGATTCGTTTTGGAATGATCATCTGATTTGATATTCAATTGGTTATTCGTTTGATATGATATATGTTTGAGATCCTTGCTTTGATATGATTCCGTCATATGATCAGTTTGATATGATATGATTCGTTTTATTTGGTTGCCCGAGCTAACTAGCCATGGAGGTACCATGGCCATGTCATTGATGCACCAATAGCATGACACTATCTGGGGCGGTGTGATTAGTCCCCGGCGTTCCCTTTTGACATGATTATGATATGTGTGCACTTGGCCATTATGAATATGTATGCGATTCTGGTGGCGCATGTATATTTGATTTATTTTGCAGGCGTATGGATGCATCCTAGGTACTCGATTGATTTTGGTGATGTGGTGAGTGTGTGCAATACACCCTCACGATTTGGTACATTTGGGCTAGCTACCTATGTACACTTTGATATGATTTGGCGGATTTGATATGATTTGGCAGATATGGGTTATGATACGTGATTTGTTAGATTTGGCTATTGGAGTATATCCTTTAGTATTAGGTGCTCGTGGCAACATTTTGATTTTGTGTCTATGTGATTATCTGATATTCTTGTTCATTCATTTGCTATGCATATTTAGTCATTCAATTGACTACTATTCACTCAGTATTCTTATGTGATTTGTTTGACTATTGGACTCATGCTTCAGTTCATTTGGTTATTATACTCAGTCTTCGATTCATTTGATTTACTATGATTTCACTCTATTTCGTTGGTCGCCAAGCTTATACTTGATTACCACTTCATCCGTTGGAGAGCTATTATATGATTATTGGATTCAAGTGTTGACTATGCTATTATATGATTATTTGATCCATCGTTTACCATCGGTATATGATTACATGATTTTCTCGTCTACTATGTTAGTATGTGGTTACGATTCATCGTTATCATACTAATATCCGATTATCCGTTACCATGTTATTATGTGACTATTTGATTAGATGCGGTTTGCTTTATCTGTCCATTTCCATTCCATTTATCCTTTATTCCATTCCATTCCTGTTCCATTCCATCCTTCCTTCCATTTCCCATGTTATTCCATTCCATGTCCATTTATTGATTCCATTACCACATCATATTCGATTGATTTCACCTATTATAGAATATGCTTAACTTATGTATATATGATTATCTAATTTGTTTGATTTGCCATATTCATGTTTAGTTGATCCATTGTTGATATGCTTTTACAATGTTGGTTGCTTGATTTGATTATGATATTGTTCATCAACTCCTATGTGATTATGTTCCGATACTTGTATGTTTGGTTATTTATATGTGCTTATATTTGTTCTATGATTATTTGCTTTGCTTTGCTTTGGTTTTCTTTGATTTCATTTCCGGATATACATTATATGTGTTATCTTGAGGTTCCTCATTGACTCATAGACTTATTGTGCTGCGTTAAATTCTGACTTTGTTATCAGTCTCCTTTGTTTCGTTTTGTATTTTTGATTATGTTTATCTTTTGTTTTGTAATATCATTTCCTGGGCTTTTAAGCTCGGCCGCATTTCTTTTCCATGCGGTAGGTACCAAGTGGGATGATGGGCTTTGATGAGTAGGAGCATTTGAGTGAACCAACCCTAGTTTCCCTTATTATTTTGGACTCTTTTGGAAAAATATTTGTTTGATATCTCGTATCTTTTAGACATATTGGATTATGTATTTCTCCTTTTGTAAGTCATTAATTATTATGACATGGTATTTTATTTAATAAGACTTCCACTTGCATTTTTATTAGTATGTTCTGATATGACTCTATAATGTGAAATTAGGACCCTTGTCGTGTTAGGGTGTTACAATTATGGTATCGAGCCTCAGGTTTTTGAGACCGCGAGCTTAGGCTATGACATGAGGATTTTGGGTAGACATTAGGCTTCCGTTTTTTTCGACCTATTCCGTTTGGTTGGGCCTTTTCGTTCATTTGATTTCGATGCCGTTTGTCTTGATTTGATCTTCATCCTCCCACATTTGATTTTGTCTATTTTTCTTCGCGGATTAGTTTGTCGATTGTTTAGATGGTGACTACTCGTAGAATCGAAGATGTTGATTTGGATCCCGAGGAGTTGCTACAATAGTTCTGAGATAGAGAGGTTCGTGAAGAAGCCGTCCTTTAGTACATCGCCACTCCGTTTAATACATGCGCCCTTCGTTTATCGAGCATGTCGATTATGGCCGGAGGTAAATCCATAGATTTATGGCGGAGGTGGTTTCAAATATTATGTATTGTTTCTTGATCATTTCTCTCATTATCTATGGATTTAACCCCTCCGTCATAAATCTGAACTCGATAAATTTTACATTTTACGCAATTATGTTAAAAATCAATTCAAATGCGAAATAAAAAGTTTTCAATGT
>OU343217.1:23850147-24107731 GCA_910596185.1 Chrysanthemum makinoi
GTCCATTAAAGGGTGTTTGGATCAAGGTATCAAACTAAGTTTGAGGTGTATTCAGTAGTTAAGCTTAATTGCTGGAGTCATTTTTAGGTATATTAAATTCATTTTGATCATTAGTTTGCATCTCAATTCACTGAAAGTCAAAATTGATTCAAGTTTGTTTTCAATTTCATGTCAATTAGGTGTAGAAGTAACATAACTTGCATATTAGGTGTAGAATCATATAGGTTAGTATAATATGGTCTCATTTCATCTAGAATCATAGTTTAGAGTCTGTTTTGCAAGTTCAAATTTCAATAAAGTCAAATTGCAAATTCTGTCATAAGTCAAAACACAATTTCTCACCCACACTGCTCTCATTTGTGGATTTTCAATTTGTCATTTCGGATCAAATTTACTTAAACTTTGGAATTTAAAACTTTTGTTGGTGACATAATTCAAGGTATTTTCAGAAGAATTTTGTGATTTTTCTAAAGTCACCAAACCAGCTCTTCAATTGGGTCAATTTTACCATGGTTTTCAGGATCCCGATCCTGATCTTAGGATCTTACGATTTTGCGATACTGCAAACCAAAAACGATCCGGATCCTACATAGGATCTTTGCAAGCTTAAGATCTTATAGGATCCCGATCTTAACCATACGATCTTACGATTTAATGCGATCCGATCTTACTTTTCTCGGATTACAAACTAAAAAACTACAAATTTATGGGTTATTTGTTTGTAGAATTCAAAAAACAACATGTTAATATTTTTAAACATTTTATAATCATAATTTAGGACAACATTTATATGAAACATTCATAGTATTTTATGGTTATAATGTATTAGAATTTGTAGATTTCTATAAAATTACATAAAGTACTAAGAAATAACATTAAAGTAGGATCTTAAGACCCGATCCGATCTTCTAATCACGATCTTGTAAAGACAACGATCCTAGGATCCCAATCTTGACAACCTTGAATTTTACCTGGCACACACTCGGTGAATGTTGAGTGTGTCTTAGCTATTTGCAGAGATTGTAGAAAGTTCACTATAGCTTTTCTAGGGCCCACAATTGGTTTTCAAGCTCTTTGATAGGTCTTTTAGGATTTCTAAATCGGTTTTGAGTTTCTAGTTGGATAAGTAGCTTATTTTTAAGCTGAAGCAGAGGTTAGACCTGTTTGATTAAGTTGTTGTTAAAACTTAGATTATACTTAACGCCCTAGCTTGTGATTAATTGGTCACTATTAGTTGCATTAGGTGGATTTTAGCTGAATTTAGCTTAGTGCATGTGCTTGTAGCTTCTGGTTCACTTATTTAGCTTTTAGCTTAATTTGGTATTAGCTTCTTCGTATTAGTTTCAAAGCAATCAGTATAATTTGCATTCACAGCTAGTGTTTAGTAATTTTCATAGTATATTAAATATATTTAGGACTTTTCTGAAAATTTTCATAATTTTCTGTAGCTTCTAGCTATTTTTCTGCATTTAAAATAGTTTTAATACTTTTAAATAGCTTTTAATACAAATAAATCGAAAAAGCTCAAAAATATAATTTAAATTTTCCTAGATTTAGAAAAATAAAAAAGACATAAAAAATATTTTTCCTTAATTTTCTTAGCTTAAATAGTAATTTTTAGCCATTTAATTAGTTTTTAATAGTTTTTAACTCATAGAAATTAGATAAAAAGTCAAACAAATACAAAATCAGTTTTGAAAATTATATTTAGTTAATTAAGATTTTTGAAAAATAATTTTGTAATTTTCTCACTAATTTTCATAATTTTTAGTATTTTAGATCTATTTTTTAAGTTAAAAGTTAGTTTTTAATTCAAATAAATTCAAGAAAAATCATAAAAATTAGTTTTAAATTTTAGATAAATTTTGAATTGCATTTTAGTTGTAGAATAATTTGAGATCACTTTTAGAGATTAAATTAGATTAGTTTATATTTAATTCACGTTTTAATTAATTCGTAATTTACGTTTTAGATTTTAATTTGCATAATTAGTAGTTAATTCCTTGTTTACATAATAGATTTAGCTCCCTTAATTGCTCCCATTTACTTCCCTTTCCCCGTAGTGTAGAAATCATCAAAATATTCCCTTTTCCCATTCAAATCCCGTATAACGCGACGTGAGTTGAAAATTCCATTCATCTCTCGCTAGGAACGATCCCGGTGCTCAAATCTAATACATTTGAGTTACCCAAATACTACAATACTCTATTATTGATCTCTTTTCCTAAGGAATCAGGAATCAAAATTGTGATCCTCAATGATTGAATAGAAATTCTCTGCCAGTGGTCAACATCAAACGACAGCGTCACTTCGGTTTTCCCTTGTGGGCTACGCTTAGTGTGGTTACTTGTCTCAAACGGTCTACAGTCTTGGAGTGATGCTTCGGTATACTTCAGTGACTCACCTGAATTGTTGATACACTTCGGTGTATCTTGTTAGCATTCTTGAGGGCCTCCAATTCAGGAATAGCCTTTGTAAGAATTAGAGATGTGTTCTCACACTATGCTGTTAATACTCTCAACATTCGAACTTGTAAGTGCTGGAAATCCCGCCAAGGAGATTCCTTTCATGAATCGAATCCTGAAGACGTGGGTCATTACTTGAATTTATTCTATGTAATGATAATTGTCCTTAACGGGATTCGGACGGCCGATGTGCCCGACTAAGTTGAATGGAATCAAGACATTCATCAGTAAAACAATCGTAATGATCAATTCTATAAGAAAAGTCCACCATGATCAAGTGGCATTTTAAACTAACATATTCATGCAGGTACTGATGATAGTCCTTTGGAGGAAAGACTGCCTCCACCTGCTCATACCAAAGATCGTATCAAAAGAAAGTTCTCACCAAAATCAAAACAAAAAGTTAAAGATGATTTTACGTCAAGTCAAAGAATCTGCAAAGTTTAAAGACTTGAGAACTACACAAAATTGGAGATTCAAAGTAAAAGAAGTATGAGCATGGTGGAGAAAGACGGAAAGGCACCCTTACCTATGATATTGATGAAAGGCAGAATTCACAACTGATCACAAAAACAAGAACAAAGAACAAAGATGCAATGAATCAAAGACGTCGCAAGCTATGAATGCCAAAGAAGTTCAAGACGTCAAAACAAACTAAGCAAGACAACAAATGATGACCAACACTTAGGGGGATATTGTTAGGAACATGTTTTATTATGAAGTGTAGGTCATTTCATTATAATAGGTTGTTTATAATTATGATTTATAAATGTTTGTAATTAGATTTACAGCTCATGTAGTAAGCCCATGAGCTGTGATTAAAGTTTCTTCTAGAACCAAGGAGAAACACCCCTATATATGTAAACACTATAAATACCCTCTCCCTTGAAGGGAGAGGGTGTTGGTTCTAATTAAAATTAACTTTACTTAATCCTTCATTTGTTCCTTTCACTTTCTCTCTCTAGAACTTTCTCTCTCTAAGATACATGTTGTGATGTGATAGAATGGTGACCTAACATAATGAAAGTGAACAAAGACACTTTCGTGTGTTTTATTGATAACTGTTGTTTGCAGGAACATTGGACGGTTGCAAATGATTATAATTGAGAAGTCAATCCATAACCACATGCTCACACACCACAATAAAGTTCAAAGAAATCATGAAAAGTGCGCATCTACACTCTTTTTCTCAGATATCATCATGATACTTTGCTTTTGCTCTGACATCATCTACTATGCTTCCGCTACGTTGATGCAATTATCATGATCCAACAAAGCTTCTGCAACTCTGATGAAAAGATGTCATGATCCGAGACATACATCTAAATGCAGAGCGAGTAAACTTGATGAACTTAATACTTCTGCCTGATTGAAGTTATTCCGGGAAGACAAATGTCATAACCGTAGAGAAACTCAGTATTTAACTCGTGGCGTTTGGTGTCATTATTCCAACTACGTGGGGGAAGAGATGTAAGAGACAGTTTCTGATGATAAAAGAGGTACACAATTGTATGATGATTTCAATGATATCGCAATCATTAGGGGATAGAAATGTGTACATCAGGGACGCACAGCATGTTCATATGATCGGACGTAGTTACTTATTCCGGAATTGTTATCCGCAGAGATGATCAGTGATTCAACATGCTACTTCGATGTTATCGGTTATTCTTTCTTTGGGTATTTTTGTACTTCAGATTCTTGAGCTTTATACACTATCATTAAAACACAAGTTTTGGTCAAAACGTAAAACTTCTAATCTCAAAAGCAAACCGCAACCTATGACAAAATGCATTAACAAGCAAATCGCAAAATCAGGGTCAAATCGCAGTTGACATTTTACCCTTTTTATCTTAAACCGCAGCCAAGAAAGAGAGTCAATTCGCAGTTTGTGTCTGCTACACCCAAAACGCAGTCAACAATTTCTGACCATATTTTTCCGACTGTTTTCCGACCATATTTTCATACCAGCCACCAAACCTAGAAAAATATGCATCTTTTACAACCCATTTAGACCTTATTGGCCACATATTTGACCACGAATAATCACGGATAGGTACAAAAAGTTATAACAGATCTGAAAATATAAAGCATGTAAATTTTTGACTATATGAGATACAAAAAACATGTATAAAAACTCACACCACAGAAGATAAGAAAAAAAATTTTGATCCAAAAAAATGGTGAAAAACAGCATAACATACGATTCGAACCACACAAATCAACAAAAACAACATAACCAAGCTCTGATACCATTTGTAGGATCGTTATTTTTATGTTAATCATGTGATTCGGGAGGTCGGGGATTATGGAAGAACAAGTTAGTCATCTTTAGAGAGAGAAATAGTAGAGAGAGAAGTTTTCTAGTGAGAGAAACACTATGTGTGTGTTTATTAAAATGAAAACCACCAACCCTTCCCTTAGAGGGAAGGGGTATTTATACAACATACTACACGCCCCTTATGGGCTGTGGATCAGGTATACAGTGGGTAAAGACTCGTCCGTCCTCCACGGTATTACTTAAACTAACTAATAACTAATAAATAACGCTTAGTCTACGAGCTAACTTATACTAGACTATAGTTGCAGTGACCGACACTTTAACATGGATTTTCTAAATCCTAACAAAAACCAATAATGAAACCCTAGATGAATACGATCAATATATAGCCTCCAACTTTACACTTCACGCCCTACACTTATAAAACAAACAAAAATCATACAAACTTAATAGACCAAGATATTAGTTATAAAAACTTTACATAACCAGTCCTTGAAGTTCAACAATTTGCATAATGAGCTCATACTTTCAACAATATCACTAAAATGCACGTTTTTAAGGATCTTTTAAGACACTTAAATTTTGATAGTATTAAATTATTTAGGTAATGAAACATGTTTAACAGACAACACTTTAGATTAAATGGCTAAATATGTCTTTATATTTGTGAAGTATCTAATTAAGAATTAAGAGCAAGGTTTATAAGATCGCGATCCTACTTAGGATCGTCTTCTTCTTTGTAAGATTGTGACCGTAAGATCGGATCGAGATCTTAAGATCCTACTATAGTGTTATTTTATCAATAAGCGTTGTAATTTATGCAAATCTACATATTATTATTTATAATATATCATAAAAATTTATGTCAGAATTATGACTATGAAGTGTTTAATACAATTAGCCTCTTGTTTTTCACATTCTACAAAACTTGATACATAAATTTGCAGTTTTTAGCTTGTGGTTCGAAAAAAGTAAGATTGGATTGATCGAGATCTTACGATCTTATGGTCAAGATCGGGATCCTATTAAGATCCTATCTCGGAAAGATTCTACGTAGAATCGGGGTCGTTTTTGCTTTTTAGTATCGTAAATCGGAATCTTAACTATGCTTAAGAGTATAAATACATATATAATTCAAAAATTTGATATCAATGAAAGATATACAAACTTACAAAGAAAAGTGCTTTGTTGTAAAAATCGGCTTAGGCGGACGATTAATCCTCGCATAATCGCTGATCGGTCACTAAGCGTCCGAATTTATCATAATCGGCATATTTAATCGGTTCCATCAAAGATCGCTTAAAAATCGATCAACAAACCGATTAATCGGACAAAATCGGTTTAATCGGACAAAATAGCTTAAAAATCGATCAATAAATCGATTAATTGGTCAAAGATCGCTTTAAAATGGTCAACAAACCTAGTAATATATATATTTGACTTTAAACTTTTAAGAATTATTCATTATGTTTATATTTGTATACTTGAAATATTTTAACTTTGATGTACTATACTTTTCTCATACATATAATATAATATAATATAATATCTAAAATTACAATTTTGTGCATAAAAATTTTAATTCTTTTAATCCCCGTTTAACCGATTAATCGCTACGACTTACTCAACCACTTCACTAGCACCAAACAATTTTTACAACCTTGGAAAAGTGTAATGAGATGGAAAAGATTGAACCCCAGCTGGATGGTTTGAATCTGCCAATAGTTCATAGTGTAATTGTAATTTTAGATTATTTGAATTTGACTTTTTTTTGTGTATAAATAATTAAATACTATTCTTGTATTCATTTTTCATAATATACAAAGTAAATGTTTTTCCCGCCGAATAGTTTTTCTCTCATTTTGTCAACACAAAGCTAGATCTGGATGGTTGGTTATCTTTTCTTTATTTATAGTATATAAATATTGAAAGGGAAATGGTTGCAGGCAAACCAAAAGATGATAGGGATGAGCATGGGTACCCAAAAAACGAGACTGCATCGGAATTGTACCGGTACCGAACCGTAACGGTACCGGTTTTCTATACTCGGTACGGTATTGGTATTACGAAAATAGCTCAAAATAAAAACGGTACCATTCTAAAATGGCCTACGGGACTCATCCGGGAAATACCGATTTCGGTATAGGATTTCATAGGGTGTTTTGTTGAATTTGTGTTGGCCAAACACCATTGTAAGCTGTCCCATGCATATTTTAAGTTGGTAAAACATTCAATTTGACCAAAACTCATATGGATTAATCTTTCAATACAATAAACAGCGCTTTGTTTGGCGTGAAAGATAGAAGCTACAAAACGTACAACTTATCGTAAAGAAAGAAATATTATATAGGAGCTTTATGTGCCCTCTAGTTAACGACTAGTATGAATTTAAATTGCGAAACCACTAAACTAAAATAACTGTTCATGAGGTTTAACCGAATGGCATACTTTATTGTAATGTGATTTACGTAATTATATGACCAACCTTTAAATTTAGCTCATTGATCAAACTTTTGGTTTATAGGAAAGTAAAAAAACCGAAGATCTAATACAATAGGTGAAAAAAGAGATAGTTAATATATTAAAGATACAAGTAAACGGTACTCAAACGGGAATATATTGGAAAACCCGAACCGAGTGCCAGAACCGGTACCGGTACCGAATTATCTTCGGTTCCGGGAAAGGTACCTACACTTTTGGTCGGGAGAAAAACCAATACCACCCAAACGGCGCCGGTTCAGTACGATACGAGTCCCGAGCTCATCCGTAAAATATGATGTTGGAAGTTGGGAATTTTAGTTGTGGCTTGTCAAGAAAGTCTATCCGGAAAAGAAAAAGAGTTATGATAAATAGCTACTAATTAAACCTACAAATAGACCTACCTCATTTATATATTCAATTTTTGAAATACACAAATTTATCTCTCCTCATATTAACCAATTATCTTTGAAATACACCAATCACATTTGTAGCTCTTTTTGCCTACATTATTTAGGCCTATAAATCATTTTTCAAAGAAAAAGTCGTAGAAAAAATAACAAGAGGTGGGAACTCAACCGGTTACCTTTGTAATAAATTCATAAAACAAAAGATATGTATATATCCTACCTCGTTTTTAATAACCGTAAAACGTGAAAAATTCGTTTCTAATTAAGAAACTGAGCCGTTATATATATACTCAACAGACTTGTGCATATGTTTAAGTATAGTATTTGGCTATGTACATGCACCTCGACCCTCTAGTAAATATTTGCGTGTGCACAATATGCTAATCAGCCACATTAATGTCGTCCTGCTGAAATTTACATTACTAGAAGGTACCTGCACATCGCGCGGCAGAACCAAGAACTATTTTTATAGCGAGCAAATGTTTTTATATATATGTTTACTAGTTATAATACCCGTGCACGCGACGTTTTGACAAAAAAAATTATTTTGTATTAATCTTGAATATTTTGTGTTTAAAGGCAATTACATATAATTATATACTTATACATGATTTTTCCATTATATATTAATATCCACTAGAATTTGTTAAAATAAAATTTTGTAAAAGTTTCTCTTAGGTAACTCAAGATTTAACTATATTTAGCAGACATATATGTTGATGTTGCTATTTAAATTTCACTATTGATATTATGTTGTACACAAGATGCGAGTTTAGTAACACATAATTAGCGTCGATGAAGTTAAAATATATTCCTTAAAGTTTTTAAAAAATGTTTTTCTACATATCCTTATATAAATAAATAAGAATTACATGATTTGTTGTTATAAGTACAATCACATATATATATTTTTTTCATATTACAGTAACCCGTACTTACAATTTGATAATTATATTTTCGTTTTCAAAAATTTAGCCGTATTTAATATTCAAATTCGTGTCCACATAATCATACTTTTAAAATAAAATAAATGAGTCCTTACTCAACTTATATAGTAAAAGAAATATTTTGATATTTATAATCCTATGCATATTTATATGTTGTAATTTTAAAACAGCATATATATTGTATTTTTAATATATAAAGTATAGGGTATAAAGTATAAAGGTGAATTTGTTTAATTTCTAAAGTTATTATAAAACATGAAAACTTATAATATTACACTTAACCTTATATAATTTTTAAAAATTCAACCACTAAAGTTTTATTAATTACCTCATATTTTTTTAAGTTTTTGTTTTTACAAATATTTTTATAAGTATAATCGCGTATATTTATTTTTATATTAAAGTAACCCGTGCTTACAACTTGATAATTATATTCTCGTTTTCAGTAATTTAGCCGTATTTAAAATGTAAACTCGTGTCCATATAAGTTAAACTTTTAAAAATGAAATAAGTGGGTCCTTATTGAACGTAAAAAGTAAAAAAAATTAATACTTATAATCTTATGCAAATTTATATGTTGTTATTTTAAAACAACATATACATTTTATTTTTTAAGATATAAAGTATAAATGGTATAAAGTATAAGGGGGTATTTGTTTATAATCCAAAGTTATTAAAAAACATGGAGGCTTATAATATTTCATTTAACTCTTTATAATTTTTAAAAATTCAACCGCTAAAGTTTTATTAATTACCTCATCTTTTTTTGAGTTTTTGTTTTCACAAATTTGATATCTATATTTTTATGTGTTTTTTCTATCAACCAAAATTTTTCACCAAATTTATTAAAGTTTGACCAAAATCAATTTAATTTTGACTTTTATTAACCAATCACATCACACTATTTTGCTTACGTGGCGAAATAATGAATTCTCTCCTTTGACAAGACACGACCAAGTTGCCACAGTCGATGACCAAGTTAAAAAAGGAAAAAAAAAAAAAAAAAAAAAAAAAAAGTGTGTGTAAATATCGGTTGAAAAAACGATCGATTTTCGTTTTTGGGTTGCCTCGACCGATCCTCGACCTACACCCCACATTGGTCATTTCAAAGTTATTTTGTCGAGAAAGCTGATGTAGCCCAAGTGACCTAGGTCACGACTGTGTCCAGCTTTAAAGGTTGACCAAACTCAATTTAATTTTGACTTTTATTAACCAATCACATCTCACGATTTTGCTTACGTGTGTGCCCCAATAAGCTCATGTATTTCTAACCGTATAACATGCGTATCCGACTCACATATTCGAACATTCCTACCATAAATATTCCTATATAGGCACTAAAACACATCTTTGGTACATTAAAATACATTCATATATTATCTCAATCAGTAACTCAACTTAATTATACATTCATACCTTGAGCAGACGTAGAAAATCCTTCCACGACAATCATATGTTGATACTTAATCCTCTTCTAAAAACGCATACAAAAAAATTACATTACACTTTAGTATGTGCGATAAGATCATAAAACTGCAAAACCACTAACATGTTGCATTATAGTGAGGATAACAATAAAGTTAGTCATAATATCAAATAAGAAAACTTCAAATTAGAACTAAAGGGGTGTTTGGTATGCTTATTAAATGTGCTTATTGGCTTATTCAATTACCATAACACAATAAGTTTATGATAAAGCTATAAGCTTTTTTGAGAAGCTTAGTAAAAAAACCCCGAACTCACAACTAATTCTATCATAGCTTAGTGTGTTTATAGTAAAAACACAAATATTAAGCATTGAACTTTTCAATAAAACATTATAAAAAAAAATAAAAAAAAGTTACTAAGAGTTACTAAAAGTTGCTGTGTATAACAAAAAATTTACTAAAAACTATCAGCTAGATAAGACATAAGCCAAAGTTTTGTTGAAGTCTCTTTCGGATTCTATTCAGAAGCAAAAAGATGTTAACACATAAATCATAAGTATAGAAAAATGGTTGTATCTCACATCCGTGATTACCAACTCAATAACATTATCGCAGTATAGTAACGTAATAACCTGATTAAAAACTATATATTCTTGCTTAATAATTCTCATGTACATACTTTTATTTCTTTACAACGACCAACTATTACGTTTTTTTTTTCTTTTTTTTTTTTATGAAACATCACGTCAATGAATAAAGTTAGGTTATCACCTACGTAGGTTTTTTTTTTTTAATTATTTTGATTTAGGAGGTGATTGTTATGAAATAAGGATTGTGACGCGTGCATTTTTTTTATAATTTAAGGAAAACACCTTCTAAATTAACCAATAACTATTTAACCCACTTTTTTTTTTTTTTTTTTTTTTTAATAATTAGCTTTGTAAAACGTTTTTAACTGACAGACATGTTGAGGTTGATGTTGATGTTGTTGTTTAACTTTAACTATTGATATCATGTTCTACAAAATGTGCGAGTTTAGTAGCACATAATGAGCGTTGATGAAGTTAAAATATGCTCCGTAAAGTTTTTAAAATGTTTTTATGGATATCCATATATAAATTTTAAATAATAATTCACGAGTCGTTGTTATAAGTAGAATCGCGTATATTTATTTTCCTATCACAAGAACTCGCTACCATTTGATATTTATAATCCCGTTACTAATATTATAAAGTATAGGGGGTATAAAGTGTAAGGGGTTATTTGTTTTTTTTCTAAAGTTGTTAAAAAACATGGAAACTTGTAATTTTACACTTAGCTCTATATAATTTATTTAAAATTCAACCACTAAATTTTATTAATTGCTCCCTCTTTTTTTAAGTTTATGTTTTCATAAATTTGACACCTATATTTTTATGCATTTTTTTTCTTAACCAAATTTCTCCACCAAAATTATTAAGTTTGACCAAAACCAATTTAAGTTTGACTTTCAATTGACCAATCATATTGCTCGATTTTGCATACGTGGCAAATTCGAGCCCTCCTATTGGTTTAATTTTTTTTTCAATAAGAAGAGTTTTGCAAAAACACTCCGAAATGATGTAATTCTTTTATTATATAAAAGATTCTAACAATAACTTTACGTATTTTAATTTCTGGTGAACTACATATTTTAATTTATTACATTTTTTACATATCTTCATATGGTTTAAAACATTAATATTGGAAGATGTTACAAATATGAGAATTTAAGACATTAATTATTTTTTTTTAATTTATATGTATGCTTAATTATTATGCTTAGAAAATGTAACTTTCTTTTAATGAAAATGTTTTTGGTCTTAAAAATTTTAAGATTACTATATATAGAATGTCTCAAACCTTTTATAAAGGAGTATACATATACACGTTTTATTCCTTAGCTTCACAAATACTGATACACCCAGACAGAAGGAAATTTGCAACGACTATTTAATTAACACATACTCTCATCACTCAAACTTACAGATTCTTGACATACACACACTCACACGCGCCATAGATAATTACAGTACGTGTTTTTCATCCTGATGATCGAGTATCTTAGTATGGAACCCAAACAACATTATCTTCTGGTAAGAAATGACAAACCGGAATACTTCCTGGTTTCACTTTAAGCACTTGGAATGACACATGTTTCGGGTTCCATTTTGAAGTATCAATATGGCAAACCGCGGTCGCTTTTACTTTAGTACCATCCGCACCCACCAAAGAAACCGCATAAGCTGCAATGTCAACGGCTTTATGGCAATAAAAGACAACATACGGGTAGTTTTGCTTATGGCAAACCACAACTTTATTTGCATTAAGCTTTTTGGTCTCCTCAATTTTGTACTTTTGTAATGGGGTACGTTGCTTGGTGTTTACCTCTGTAGAAATGGCTTTTACCTTCTTACCTAATTTTGTTGTAGTGAAATCGATCATGGATTCCAATGAAGTAGCACAATATTTTTCTTCTCCTTCGATGCCTTTATTCTCGCATGCATCAAGTGTTTGTTTCATGATTTCGGCTTCGGTTGAGTCAGGTTTTATTGAGAACTTTTTGTATATTTGGGGAAGATTTTTTGATGAAAAGGGTATTGAATCAGCTACCTTTCGAGGTAGAAAAGTTGCTTTATGGTTCTCATCTTTTGTGAAGTGTAGGCTCATTTCTGTGCCTTGGTGCAAGTTGTTTTCCAAGAACAACAAAGCTACATTCGGGTCATCTTTTAGTTGAACGTCACACGGGTAGCAGACAAAAAGATTTTTGGTTGGTCTTGTATTTGCAGCATTGATGTAAGCTTGCACTTTTCCACCCCCTGCGTTAGTTTCTTTAAATCAAACAAGATTTAGAAATATAAGGTGAATTGTACTCACCAAAAACTTAACTATGCACCAAAATATACTACTTGTGTGGCTTACTCGTATATAGCATATTGTTGGTGTGGTAAACATCATAAAAGATAGAGTAAATTACACCGTTCGTCTTTGTGGTTTGCGTTTACCGACGAGTTTCATCTTTTGACAAAAAAAAAAAAAAAAAAATGCACCATTCGTCTTTAAGCACAAAACGTTATGCATTGTTGGTCTTTCAATTTAACGGCCTTAATTAATGCTCGTTAAGTCAGCCCACATGAGAGTTTTTTAGTCTTTTCCCCTATTTTTATTACTTTATCTTCTTTCTTTATTTATCATCATCCTAAAACCATCACCACCATCTCTTTTATTTATCTTTATCACCAAAATCCCACTTCCACAACATGGTCTAACAGTTTATATCTTTTGGTAACAACATGCGGGATTTAAAATTAGACCAACCACTATTACATCATATACACTCTACCTTCAAATGATATATGTACTTCCCTTGGTAGAAATAACATATGAAAGAAGAATACCCAACTTGATTCTTTGTATAAAAATTCCAAAGAAACACCACATACCAAGAAAACAATTGTGACAGTAGATAAGGGTTTTTCTGTGGTGGTGGCAGCGAGGGTAGATCCGGATGACTGTGGTGGCGGGATTTGTGGGTTTTATGATCGTTTTGGATTTGTGTGATTTATTGTAAAGTGAGAGAGTGTGTGATTGGTAATTAAAAGGAATTGGAGAATCTTTTTAATATGTTTAGGGGGCGTTTGGTTGGGGCAATTTGGGGGATATTGGAGGCATTTGCATTTTAATTCTTTTCAAATGTCATGTTTGGAACTCAAATGGAAATGAAGCAATTTAGAATTCTCAAATTAAAATGGGGAGAATCGGAATGCCCAAAAAGTGAGGAATTTTAATTTCTTTGAAAAAATTTATAAACTTTTTTTCTTATTGTTTTTTATAAACTTTTAAATAGAATATTTATGAAATTTTTTTTATAAACTTTTTTTTATAAATTTTTTAAACTATTTTATAGATTTTTTAAACTTTTATTATAAATTTTTATAAACTTTTTTTATAAATTTTTATAAATTTCTTATAGATTTTTTAAACTTTTTTTATAAACTCTTTTATAAACTTTTATAAATTTTTATAAACTTTTTTTATAAACTTTTTTTTATAAATTTTTTATAAATTTCTTAGAAATTTTTATAAACTTTTTTATAAACTTTTTATAAACTTTTATAAATTTTTATAAACTTTTTTTTATAATTTTTATAAATTCCTTATAAACTTTTATAAACTTTTTAATAAAATTTTTATAAACTTTTTTCATAAATTATTTATAAACTTTTTTTTATAAATTTTTAATAAACTTTTTTTTATAAATTTTTTCTAAACTTTTTTTATAATTTTTTTATAAACTTTTAAATAGAATTTTTATGAAATTTATATTAAAAAAAAAAAATTATAAATTTCTGTGAACCAAACATGCGAAGGTATTTTAAATTCCAGAATTTTAAATTCTAAAGAATTTAAATTTTCTAGAATTTAAAATTCCGGAATTTCAAATTACCCCAACCAAACGCCCCCTTAGAGTTTTTGTATTTTTTGCAAAAAATTCTTATTAATATGATGATTGAGGATTGTGAAGGTGGTTGGATGTGGTAATAGTGGGTGTACGGGGGTGTTGGTGATGAATATGAATGCTTTGAAGATGAAGATGATGAGATGTTAAAGGACGAAGATGAAGTTTATGGTAAAAAGACTCAAATACCCTCATGTTTGTAGACATTTAACCCGTCTTAGTGTGGTTTGTTAGAGTGAAGGACCAACGATACATAACGTTTCACACTTAAAGACAGATGGTGCATTTTTTTGGTCAAAGTATGAAACTCGTCGGTTACGCAAACCATAAGAACGAAATATGTAATTTACTCTAAAAGATATCACACATGCACGTTACATAATAGGTATGTTTGACGCAACAAGCCGAAATTAAAATTTTTATTTTTATAAACTTGTTTGGCAAGTTAGTTTAAGTTTGGGCTTATTATTATAAAATTACTAAAAAGGACATATAATTAAATTAACATTTGTATATATTAGATATTTTTATGAGTAATTAAGTAATTTGGTATCAACGATGCTTATATTTGAAGCTTACAAAAATTTTAGGTTCATTTTGAAGGCTTGGGCTTATGGCTGAGCCTTAAACTTATAATTCAAAAGTCTTCCTGTAAATCTCTACGCCAAACAAGACTTATAGGAGGGCTTTTGAATTTTAAGCTCCATAAGCCCTTTAGCCAAACACAGCCAATCACAAAAAGCAGTTATTGGAAAACAAAATGACAGTATCAGAATAATGTCGATAGTACTTTATTTTTTTACTTTATTTATTTTATTATTATTATTATTTCTATTTGCTCACCAAAATAAAAGAAGATGAATTAACCTGTAGTGTACAAAAGATCCTTGATTGCTTTGGGCATAGGACTGTTTGGCAACATTGACTTCCAATAAACTTCAGGAGTCGCTGCATGACTTCCTACAAGTGTTACCTAAGAACCAAACCACAAAACGCACACATATGAGCTATGTTGCTACTGCATATATGAATTTGGATCGTTTAAATCTTGTGTGTATGTCAGTCTAAATGTTGCAACGTATTCTATATAGAATGCATAGATACTACATAAATTTTGTTATTGTTACACATCATACAGTTCATTTAAACTAAAGTGTACGTTAACAAAAATTATAACTTCATGCTACCCAATTTGTGTTGCAGATCGAAACACATTAAAAATAAGATCTTCCAAACACCCAAATTTAAATATATTTATGATGAAAGATGTACTCCTTCCATCTCAAAAAGAGAGTCTACAAACAAAAAATGGACAAATTATAATATGTGTAATTAATGTTAGTTTTGATTTATAAAAAATTATTTTTACCCTCAGAGTGAATATAAAAATTAGAAATGGATAATTAATGCAAGTTTTGGTTATAAGGGTAAAGTAGGAAAACCAGTAATTATCAGTCATAATTACTGTTCATATATAAAAATTGGACACTTATTATTTTGAGACAAACACAAATAGTAAGGTGGACATTTTTTATTAGACGGAGTAAGTATGTACTTACAGAAACAAGTGTGTAAACATGGACAAGATTAAACTTCATTGGAAGAGAAACGGAAAGTGAATATTGGAGTTGGTTTTGATGATGTTTGAAGAGTAAGACATTGATGCGTAATTTATAGACTACCATGTTCGATGCATAATGCACTTCTTGATCACCAATTGATTAAGGACCATAGGTTTAGTTATGGCCCACTTAAGGGCCGTTTCTTTTACTTTTAGCAAAGGGATTGAGTTCACAAACAATTTAATAGTATTTCTTTTTAAGTATGACCCACTTATTTTCTCTTACTTCCTTTATATCCACAAGACACGAAATATTAACTCCTCCCCAATAAGTGGCTCATATAGACGTGAACACCACATATATTTATAAGGCTCTTAGTCTAGAAAGAAAAAGAAACACCCCTTACACTGCTTATCCAAATGTTAACAGGGCAGGGTGTTCATCTACTCGTCGTTCCACTTCTGGCTAGCGTGTTTTTCCCGAGGATAATTTGTTGTCTTGATCGTCTAAGCGCCAACACACTCTTTCGCGCTCTAGTGCCTAGGCTAAATATCGCGGTGTTGCCAACGTTGTTTGCTGAAACTGCTTGGATCCATAATTTTTTGCATGAGCTTCACATCACTATTTGTTGCTCAATTGGTCTACTGTGATAATGTAAGTGTGATTTACTTGTCTTCTAATCATGTGCAACATCAACGAACAAATCATATTAAGATTGACATATATTTTATTCATGACAAGGTCGCCACGGATCATGTTCGAGTTCTTCACCTTCAGTTTTGATACTATGCGGATATATTCACAAAAAGGCTTACATCTTCTTTGTTTGCAGAGTTCAAGTCCATTTTAAGCATTTGAAGACCTCCCGTTCAAACTGCAAGAGTGTGTTAGCGGATACAATATTGGTCCATTTATATTATGTGGCCCAGGCAATCTTCCGTGTAAATAGGAAATCTTCAATTAGTTGCATTTCAATGGGGCGTTCTATTTTATAGTACAAAAAATATTGCTCAACTATAACCATATAAATATTGTCAATCAAATCTATCAATCAATCAATATAGTGCAAATAGGAATTTCGACCGTGTAAATAGAAAACCCCCACTTGCATCATTCAAGTTGCAAAGGCCGCACATGTTGGATGGGTTAAAAGCTATTTCGAAGGTTCGAGGTTATAAATATCTGAAAACATTGTTGTGACATGTTATCACAAACAGCCATCAAGTGGCGTTGTAGGGCCAATAATAATTCAATCTTTTTTTTTTTGAAAGGTATAATTCAATCTTTAAGTTGTATGATAATACCATGTCCAAAATGTCGATTTTCTCAACTGTTACTATTTATTTCAAATAGTGACACGGCTACATATTAGCATGTGTTAAATTACGTAAGCATAAGTGACTGCAAAACGACACGACGGACATAAGAGCCACAGTTGCACATGCTTCTTAATTGGAAAAAGATTTTCTCAAGTTGTAAACATAAATTGAGTTAAGTTGAGGCAATATGAGCCATTAGATTTGATCCAATAGCTCAAATTAAAATAATCCCCAACTTGAGTCAAGTAACTTAAAAGGATCCCATATGCTCTCATTTAAATCGACGTCGTTTCGCCATACTGAGCTACAGTACTTTTCTACAGCGCTTAGCTAAAGTGCTGCTAACGGGCCAGCCTGATAACTGTATCCCCTCCCTTATTCCCACCATTAATTTTGGGCCAAAAGTTATTCACCGCAACTTATCCTTTAATTTCGGTTATAATCCGTTTATACCTAAGATAAAAATTTGTTTTATTACAGAAATCCAGAACTTTCAGAACCCTCGCAAACCAGATCATCGAATCGTGAGAGTTAGGCTTCCAATTTGAGGTTTTTGGTTGCCGGTACTATGTAAGTTTATCTGTAATAACATGGATTTTCGTCTCCTAATTTTCCCGTCATATATTTTGAACTTCATAACGTCATAACAAAAATTTGGAAATAATGGAACACGAGGTAAATTCAGAACTTGAGCGTGAATTATCAAAGACTACATTATTCGATATATAAAATCTATATTAAATCTATAATATGATGTATATATTTAATTTAACCTAAGTGAAATAAAAATCTACATTTATAAAATACATCTAAAAATACATGCCTAAATATACATTTACTATACTACTTTTATTTTAATTTTGTACACTACTTGTATACTTATATAATGTCTAGATTCGTTCATTTTGAAATAGGAAATAGTCCTCCATATCTCAAAATTTTCGGCTAAAATACTTCCCCCTATTCCCTCATCTCTTTTTTTAAACCATACACTACAAACCTATTCACCCTAAACCTTAAAAATCGTATAACATAAGAGGAGCGGCAACAGGAGCTGGAAAAAAATTCCCATGGCACGTTTTGGTAATAGCAAAGATCAAGGGTACTCGTAGGTTAAAAGGTGGTTCTAAATCGGAGCTTCAACAGGGGTGATTAGGACTTGATCGTTGGGTTAGAGTTGAGTTTTGATCGTGTGTTTGGATAGGGGTTTGGGTCGTTCTTGTTTCATCCACTCTTTGATCAACCAAGGTATCATGTCATCTTGTTTTTCTTTCTTTTCCAGTCGACATTCAAGGCTCCTGATTATGTTCTTGCTCATTTAATTCTGTTAGGGTTCGTTTGGTTTGAGATGAAAATAATTACGTAATCTAGTATTAAAAATGTTTTTCGACTCATGTGGTTTTGGTTAAGCACGAATTTATATTATGGGTTGTGGATATATCGTGTTTTGAGAATCCGTATTATGTATATAAAAGTGTAATTGAAGTAGTAATAATCTGGTTAACAAGATAAAACTCTAGGCGAATTAGTGGAGTGTTATGATTTCATGTGGAGTGTCGAGTTGTTTGGTTCATAAACTTTATATTGGGTGTGTATAAAATTCATAAGGTGGAAATTATGAAATTTTAAATATGTTAGAATGATATAAAAACAGGTTTCATGGCTTACATGGGTCATGGGTACTTTTGGGTAAGTAAAACACGTAATATGTTAACTTTATACGGGTTTTGACACGGGACTGTTTTGGAAACGTTGTAGCTTGAGTTTCATAAGGGTTAAAATCTAGGTTTTTGTTTGAAAAACTTATTTTATGTCTTAGTTAAGTTCACAAATTGGTTTTAACGAATTTGGAGTTGTTGAAGTCGTATTTTTGAATTTTATGGGATCAAGTGTCAAAGTTGAGAAAACGAGCTTGAAATTCAGTTGCAGTGTTTGATTTTTCATTTTCCAACCAAAGAAAATTTTGAGCTCTCCTTTTACAATATTGATATTTAAGATATAAACAAATTTCTGGAATTTTTGAGAATTTTTCCAAGGTGTTTAAGCAGGTCTAATAAACGTAAACTTGTAGGGTGTACTTCCTAAACACTTTCTGGGCTGGTCTGGAAACATGAATTTTTAAACCACACTTAGGCTCTGAGATAAAATCTGCAAAAATTTATGAAATTACTTAACTAATTTGGAAGCCTTTGGGAATTTTTTTATAATTTTTGGAATAATTCTGATGGGTCAAATAATTCGTATAAAACTGGTCCAGATGTGAAGTTAAGAAAATAAAAGACACAATGACGATATCAATAAGTAAAACACTTATAAATGTCTGAGAAGCTTATAAAATGAATGTGTTGGTAATATGTGAGTATTTTACTGTAGATCTTGTGAAGAGGGGGAGGTGATTGGCTTTGTGTACTTTGCTCTCGTGTACACACTTTGAGTTACAGATATTCCGTCATTTCAGTAATGACACTTCTTTTCACTCATGACTCTTGTCCATTTTGATACTTGTTGGATCAGTCCCAGATAGATCTTATGAGCCTTAATGAAAGTATAGTAACCTGTGTAATCACAAGAATACTATGGAGAACCTTTGCTAGAATTATGTTTATGCGGAATATAAACACAAGACTCAAGAAGACAATAAACACCAAAATACTTGATCCTCTATGGATCTTTTTCAATTACTAATATTGTTTCAAATCGTACATTAAAACCTAGCGCGGTTTCTTTTATACTATTAAGAAACCCTAATTCTACAGCTTGCCAAACACTCAAAAGATATGCATTATCTATTCCTAATTTAACTCATGCATATCACAACTAAATACTAAATATACGGAAACTACATATCCGCAGGAACTATATAAACTATCAGTAGTAACTGCAACTATCAGCAGGAACCACACTATCAGAGGAAATATTAAGTCTATCAGTAGGAACCATATCAGCAGGAACCCACTATTTACAAAATTCCTAACAATATTCAGGAAATCAGCACCTATCAACGGATTTGAGAATACTTACTAGAGCCGTACCCCCATAGCAAGTTAACCCTTTGTCCCTTAAGACATGGTGAGTTAAAACCATCTAGAAGCCACAACTATACAACATGATCCTCAAAGATGAAAGTTAGTAAACATACAATATATATACAAGGGCTTTTTTTTTAACACCAATAAAAGAAATAAGAAAGAAAGAATAACATAAGAATATACAATAACAACATACCAAGATTAGGCAGATAAAGCAGCAGAGTCCTCAATAAGATTATCCTTAATACGTTTTACCAAACGCTCTGCATTTTCCATATCATTACCAACTGGAGCAGTAGAGAAAACCAACTTAGTTGATAGCATCTGCTCTATTAGCTTCACAGAGAATGGATAACTCAAATCAGAAAACATATAAAGATACAATCCATCCCATGTCTGCACCACATGAACAGTGGATAAAGGATAGAACTTCCACTGATAATCCTTCCAATCATGCTGACCTTCCCAAATCTTAAATCCTTTACCACCCTGATAGACTGAATCAAATAAGATATGAAGATCTCCAAGCAAGAATAACCTAGCATCAGGAGCATCATGAGTCTCAAAATAGGTAGAAACCATTCCATACAGCCTAATGAGATCATCTCTGTCCAAAAAGTTAAGGATCTCTGTCAAGAATGTAAAGTGTCTAACTGAACCATCCTGCCTATGCACAGAGTTGAAATATCCTAGACCACCAAGTCCAAATGGAGTAAGTTCCCATCTATCCAGTTTAGACCAAACCACTACCTCCTCATATGAATCATCATCTTCAAAATATTTTATAAAGGAACTCTCTGAAGCTTGAAGATCAATTGCCCTAGATTTCCTTTTCTTAGCAATAAGTTTCTTTCTACCAACAGGTGTAGAGGAAGGAGAAGATACATTTGATTATGGATAACAGAAGCAGACATCATGGGAGTAGGAGGAGGATTCTCAGTATCAGGAGAAACCAGCTGAGGCTCAGAAGAATCTACACTAGTAGCTTCAGCAGAAACAGGCTTTGTCTCAGTAGAAGGCATAGTAGACACCCCTTCATTATGAACACCTTCAGAGGGAACACCTTCTGTAGAAAAACCTTCAGGAGCATCAGGAGGAATCTTAAGAGGAGTAGATGGATCCTTAGAAGTCTCTTCAGTCAGAATACCATCATCTGCTGAACCAAGTAGGATATCATCAGAAGAATCATTCCTCACTCTCTTGACCTCAGGACCTTCGAAAGATGGCTGATGTCTCTTCATTCTTTGAAAGGATTAATACCATCCCTTTTCAGCCTATCTAGGATCTTGTGATATTCTATCACCAATTTGTCATCAAGAAAGGATTTCATAAAGGACATACTCCATCTAGTTGAGTAGACTACAAAGCTCATATTTTTAACAAACTCCCTCATATGTAATCTTTGTTCAGCTTGACTAGGAGGTTTATCCCTTCTTGCTTTAGCTTTTCTCTCTGCAACTTCTTTCTTTCTCCTATTTGCTATTAGCTTCAAGTCAGCAACAAAGGTATCTGAGGCAAAGGCTCCACCTAATATGGACTGAGCAAGGGACATATTAGTAGAAGCTCCAGCCATAAGGGAATTCCATGTGTCATCAGTGAAATTCAGAGTAAGATTATCCAATTCTTTCATCCTCTCAGGTGTGATATGAGGAGCTGTTTGAGTTGAAAACTCTGCATCAAAGGTTGCTTGAGTTTGGGCTGCTACTTCACTGTCTCTCATGGAAATTTCATGAAGTTTGAAGTGCCTTTCCTGTTCAGCCTTATCAACACCAAAATCCAGTTCCTCTTCAACCAATGAAGCCTTCCCTTTATCAACTGAAGATACACCTACTTGAACCTCTTTAGTAGGAACTTTAGGATCAGTAGGAAAGGATGCTTTAGTTTCAGTAGCAACAGATGGAGTGTCAGCCGGTACAGTCCTATCAGCAGAAATGTCTACACCATCAGAAGGAACACCTACATCAGCAGTAACTGAAAAATCCTTATCCATAGCAACCTCATCAGTATCAACAGGTTTAGAAGGAGGTTTCTCTTGTTTAGCAGCATCAGAATGACTAGGAAAAACCACCCTACTACTCTTAAGGTCCTTTAGATTTAGATAGCTTCTCTTTCAAGGCCTTCTTTGAAACACTTTAACTGCAGGATCCTTCTGAATTTGAGTCTCTTTCAAGGACACAGCAGTTAACACATGCAATGCTTCTAGATCAATATTAGCTCTGTCAGTATCCTGTTCCTCCTCTGATTCTGAAAGCACAACCTTGCTTCTTCTTTTATTGAGCCTAACCTCTAAGTCTGTCACTCTCTTCAATAACTTAACCACAGCCTCACCAAGAGTCTTCTTGGTCTCCTGTAACTCATTCTTTGTCTCTGTGAGCTTAGCCTCCAAGTCATCAACCTTCTTAGCATACTTGTTTAGCAAACTAGACATTTCCATTAGTATATTAGGGTCCTCAGTTCCACCAACAGGGTTACCAGACGTATTTGGAACATCACTGGACCTGGGAGGAGACACATAAAAATCATCACCAAAAGTGGTGTCATCCTCAACAGTATGTCTAGGTGGACTAGAAGGTTGGTCAAAAGGTTGGGCAGGATTGACCTCAGTCTCAACAGGAATTTGTTCCTGTGAATCAGAGGCAACCACTGGCTCCTTAGGAGTAACAATCTCTGGAGATGGTGAGACAACAGGTTGAGGTGAAGGGGGTTGTTAGTCATCATTGGCAACTGATGCAGAGGCACCAGCAGCAACATTGACACCTGGCAACATAGAGGGTAACAGGGGTCTATGTTCTCCAAAGAAAACCTGTTTTCATTGTTGCAAATAATTTAGCAGTTAATTTATTAATGACCCTTGGAGTTTTATCAGAGGTTTCAATGCCTAAAATCATTTGTAGAAATCTATGATACATCAGAAATTTATGTTTGGTATCCATTATATTCTTAAGCATTTCCTCAAATATATATTTTGAAAAGTTATACTGTCTTCCATGGGCCAAACAGATAAGAGCATTTGCAATAGAACTGGAAAACTGATCCCAGCCCCCAGATTTAGGACTTAGGCACTGAAGCAAGGTATGGACAAGAAATCTCCACTTAGGGAAAAAATTATTTTTAAACCAAACTATTTTCCTATCATAGGGATACCCTAAACTGGTTAAACCAGAAATAAGCACTTCTATATCATTCTCAAAGAGACCACCTGTATAATCGAATTGCAACTGAGTCCTAATGAGAGACTCAGTGACCACATACTCATGTCCATCTATGATGGCCACAATCTCCTTGGGTTGACCCTCAGGAGACCTTTCAAAAGAGGTGGCCCAAAATTGCTTAACTAAAGAGTCATAAACAACATACGGACAGAAGGATAATGCATACCTGATCTTTGAATGGAGAAGGAAGTCCACCATTGGATCATAAACATCGCTCCCTTTAGCTTTTTCCAGAAATGCAGTTTTGTTATGATCAATTTTGTAAGCTAAAGCAGCCATTTAATTGCTCTCAGAAGGTGGAAAATGTACTTGATTTCAAATTGAGAGGGAATTGTGGAATTAAGTTGTGGGATACTTCTGATTTATTATTTAAATGAGTTTCCCAAAATAATCGGTTAAATTGGTAAAAAATCTCGGACAAAATCTTTGACCAATTTGACTTTAATGAAATCCCCAAATCAACGAAACCAGCAGGAATGAAAAGTCAGTCAGCAGAAACCATAAAGTCAATTAGCAGAAACCAACTAACTTTTGACTGTAGCCACCAGTCCACTACTACCAGCAGAAACCATCGCACATCAATAGAAACAATCACTCTATCAGAAGGAATAAAAAGGAATCAATTCTTCTGATCATCATAGTATCTCAACAGTTTCTAAACTTAACCTTTATCGATGCAAATTCCAACCATTAATTATCACCACAAAACCCTACCTACCAAAGATTCTATAAAGCCTATATAACCAACCCCCTTGCAACATCAAACATACAAACAAACCACATAACCCAAAACAACAAAATCGATTATCAACCAAACAACCATGAACAACTCCCCAAACCATCCTATTGAGATTTCATCAGACTCTGCTAAGAGTGAATCATCCACTGAAGGATGTCCTATCTATTTTCCTCATGGCTACAGCAACATGATCTACATATCAAGAACCATTTGCTTATACCTCTTCAGACGAAGATCTCCACAATCCTCCTCCTCCTGTGGAGTTTGAGATGACCAGTTCTCAACTTCATGCTATGAATGAAGATACTGATGATGAGGTAAATGATCCAACCTTTAGGCCACTAAATGTTGCTCCTCTTACAGTTGTCCATCCTCCTTCAGCCTCAATACCAGGACCTTCCACATCTAACCCTGAGAAAAGGGTTATTGTGTATGGTATCCCTGCCAATCCAGTGTCGGACTGGATGAGCAGAAGAGGAAAGGAGCACCACAAGAAGCCTGAGTGAGGAAAGAGGAGGCCAGAGAGAAGGCCTTGAAGAATGAAGCTGGAGTCTGGATGAGTGTTGTGAGAAGCTTGTGTGGAATCTGAATGTATCCGTTAGTAGGAATGATAGAGTCTTGTACTGTTCCCACTGCATCTTCAAATGCAGTGTTTAATAAATAATAATAAGACTCTTATGCTTTTAAGTTTAATCATTTGTTATCTGTTCCCACTGATTGTATGTTTGATACTTGTTCCCACTAATTGTTTGTTTAATACTTGATCTACAAGATGGTTAGTAGAACACAGAACATACAAGACAAATATCTACAAATATATAAAAAAATATATACAAAATATACAACTAAAATCCTCCCCTTAGACTAGAAACCTCCCCTGAGGCCATAATCCTCCCCTCAAGCACAACAATCAGGGGTTGATCATGCCTATATGGACAATCAAATATTGAAACCTTGGACCATCAAAAGCTTTAGTTAACAAATCAGCAACATTTTCATCAGTATGTATTTTAACCACTTGAATAAGGTGTTTTTCATTAGCATCTCTGATAAAGTGGTGTCTTATTTCAATGTGATTAGTTCTTTGATGAAAAACAGGGTTTTTAACAATGCAGATGGTACTTTGATTGTCAATAAAGATCTTAGTGTTCATAAAATTGAACCAAAAGTCTAGTAACTGATTTTGAATCCAAAGTACATGACCACAACAACTAGCAGCCGCAACATATTCAGCCTCAGTAGAAGATGTAGCCAAAATGGTCTGCTTCTTGCATTGCCAGGAGAATAACCTCCTTCCCAAGAACTGACAACCCCCAGTAGTATATTTTCAATCAAAGTTTGCACCAAAGATAGTCACTATCACTATAAGCTTCCAAGTCAAATGGAGATTCCCTAGGATACCAAAGACCCAACCTAGGTTGACCCTTGAGATACTTGAAAATCTTTTTGACTGCAGTCAAATGGGAATTCAAAGGAGTGACTTGATGCCTGGAACAAGCACTGACTGCAAACATTATATCAGGCCTAGAAGCAGTCAAATACATGAGTGAACCAATCATTGATCTGTAGAGATGAACATTCACAGCAGGATCTGGTTTATGGTTTGACTTAGGCTTAGGCGCTTCGTAAGGAGTAGTTGCAATCCTAACTAGTTCCATATCAAACTTCTTGAGGATGTCATGCACATATTTTTCTTGATGAATGAAGATACCATCTGATTTATGTTGCACTTGAAGGCCCAAAAAGAATGTAAGTTCACCCATGCCACTCATCTCAAACTCACTCTTCATTAACTCCTCAAACTCCCTGCACCAAGCTTCTTTGGTATAACCAAAGATAATGTCATCCACATACACTTGAACAAGGATGATATCCCTTGAGGTCTTCCTGATAAAGAGAGTTTTATCAATAGCACCTCTCTTGTAACCATGTTTCAGTAGGAATGAAGAGAGCCTAGCATACCAAGCTCTAGGTGCCTGATGTAGTCCATAGAGAGCATTAACTACTTTGTAGACCATATCTGGATTGTTAGGGTCTACAAATCCCTTTGGCTGAGTGACATACACCTCTTCCTCAATTTCACCATACAAGAAAGCACTTTTTACATCCATCTGATATACCATGAAGCCCATATAAGATGCAAAAGCCAAGAAGAGTCTGATAGCTTTTACTCTTGCCACTAGAGCAAAAACCTCATCATAATCAATCCCTTCTTCTTGTTTGTGACCTTGAGCAACCAACCTAGCTTTATTTCTCACCACAATCCCCCTTGCATCTCTCTTACACTTCAGAATCCACTTTGTACCAATTGCATACTTGCCAGGAAGCAATTGAACAAGCTCCCAAACCATCTGATTTAAAAATTATTGCATTTCCTCCTGCATAGCAGCTACCCAATCTTCATCTGCTAATGTATGTGCAACACTGCTAAGTTCAACTTGGGAGAGAAAGCAAGCAAATAGACAATGATGATAGTCTATGTGATTGTTCCTATGTTGAGCCTGAATGTAACTGAGAAATGCAGATTCACCAAAATCTGTCTTCTTGACCCTGCTTCTAGTTTGCACAGTGGAAGTAGGATCACCAAGGATTAGAGATTGTGGATGTACGGTGTAAATCCTTTTGGTGACATGAGGACTAACATCAACTGATTTTGCCAGATTAGTGATTGTAGGACCAAAGTCATCATCATAAAAAGAATAATAAAAAATGCCTCTACTTGACAGATGATGAATGCCATCCACTTCAGAGTTTGTATATTCAGAATTAGCTAAGTCATATGGAGTGGAAAATCTGGTGGGAGAAGCATCTAAGCCCAGAAAATCAACAGATGAAGTAATGGAGGGAACCGCAGGAACAACATCACTCTCAGAAGTAACAGGAACACTATCAACAAAACCTCCATCAGCAGCAACCGATCCATTACCAGCAGAATTGGCATTAGCAGCATCCTGACCAGTAGAATCAGATACATTACCAGCAGGAACAGACATATTATCAGCAGCATCATACTTCCTGTGGGCTTCAAGAGTGGCTTGCCTTAAGAGTTCTTCTGTTTCATTGGAGAATTCATAACCAAGCTTTTCAGCATCATCCTTTGCTGCATGCTCTTGTCTTTGAAGCTTCACAAGCTCTTTTGCATAGCCTAAATCACTTGAGGTTTTATCATAAGAATCAGCAGCCTTGGTACCTGAAAAGTGATTAGTAGGAAAAGAAGGAACAACAATAAGCTGTTCATCACAATCTGAATCTGACTCATCATCTGAAGAACCTGAAATGTTAGGCTCAATGGCTTGTGGTTCTGCAGAAGAATTATATTTATAACGTGTATAGCCCAAATGATCAGTTAAGTAGTCAAGATCAAAGTACATTCTTAACCTGCTCTCTGGACATTAGGCTTATCTTCCAAAAATCTCAGATTCAGTGTCTCTTATATCCTCTTGGTGGAGATGTTATATACCCTATAAGCCTTACTATGAGCAGAATATCCAACTACAAATCCCTCATCAGCCTTCCCTTCAAACTTGCCCAAATGATCACTGGTGTTTAAGATGGTCACATGACAACCAAAAGGCTTAAAGTAGCTTATGGTAGGAATCTTTCTAGATAAAAGTTCATAAGGTGTCTTGTTGTGAGGATGAGTTATCAACACCCTGTTCAGTACATAGCAGGCAGTGCTGACTGCTTCAGTTCAGAACATGGTAGGCAACTTTGAATCAACAAGCATAGACCTTGCTGCTTCAATAAGGGTTCTATTCTTCCTTTCAGCAACTCCATTTTGTTATGGAGTCCCGGCATTGCTATAGTCCCTTTTTATCCCCTTAATAGAACAGAGCTCAATCAACTTGGCATTCTTGAACTCTGTCCCATTATCACACCTAATGGCTTTCACCTTCTTATTCAACTGATTCTTAACCAAGGCAATGAAATTTTAAAGAATCTGAAATGTTTCATCCTTAGTCCCCAACAAGAATGCCCAGCAATACCTACTGTAGTCATCAATAATCACCAAACAATAGTACTTGTGATCAATGCTTCTGATAGATGTAGGACCAAATAGATCCATGTGCAGAAGCTGCAGAGGCTCTGAAATGGTGCTGACAGCTGTAATAGATTTGTATGAAGCCTTGTGTTGCTTTCCCTTGTTGCAAGCCATACAATTGTGCTCATTAGTAAAGACTTTGGAAGGAAGTCCATGAACTAAACCAAGTTTTGCCAGCTTGTTGATGGTTTTGAAATTGATATGAGCCATCCTTCTATGCCATTTATTTGATTCATCCAAGGATGCCTTTGCCACTAAACAAGCTAAATCACCTTCAGGCTTTACTTCATTGAGATTGAATGTGTAGAGATTATGATTCCTAGGTACCTTCAAAACAACTTGACTGTCATCAGGTATCTGGAAATCTTTGGAGAGTACAAGACATTCAGTATCAGTGAACAATACACAATTTTTCTTGTCACATATTTGAGACACAAAAAATAAGTTGAAGTTTCTCAATTGTTCCACATAATACACATTCTCAAAGTCCAGCTTGGAAGTTCTAATGGTTCCCTTCCCTGTAATTTTGCCATCTCCTCCTTCAAATGTAACAGTACCCCCTTGAGGTGATAAAAAATCATGTAATCTATTTATGTTCCCTGTCATACTCCTGGAACAACCACTATCAACTATAACTAAATCTTTATTTGTATGAGGATCATCCTACAAGTTAAAAAGTTACAACAACATTAGTATACATGGAGACTCAAGTCATCACTGACTTGAGCCTGCCTTGTGGATCATATTAGAAAAACCTGCAGATTGATGAGATCCACTATTGTTCTTGGAACCCTACATAAAACATGGTCTTTTCTATTTCCAAGAGCAACCTGCTGAGGGCTTAACAGCAGTATCCCACCTTGCCCCCCTTTTATGAAATGGGTCATTATTAACACACCTATATCTATTCTGAAAATAAGTACTAGTAGATCTGAACAATGGCCTATAAACATTTCTTCTCCAATATGAGGAAGATGGTCTGTCGGCAGAAACTGGGTTATCAGTAGCAACTGGTCTACCAGAAGGAATGGGTCTACCAGCAGAAACTGGTCTACGAGCAGAATTGGTTCTGCCAGTCCTCATATGTGTTCCAGAGGGAACAAAAAGAGGAATTTTGGTCACATCTTTCCATATTGGTCTATGTCTCTGTTGATTAGCGCAACCATCCATTTGTTTCTGATAAAAATCACAATCTTTGATAAGATGAAATGTACTACCACAGACAAAACATGATTTCTTCTTAAAATGCTTGTTCAAAACAGGAATAGTCTTATCACAAACAAAATTATTCAAACCACAACCAAAATCATAATTGTTTTCAACAGAATCAAAAGAACATGAAATGTTTTTAAAATAAGTTGTCTTTGAAGAAGATTCATTAACAGCAACTCTTGGGGCTTGGTAAACTGGGACAGGCTTGGGAGAGGTAGACTTGGGAGTAGTAGACTCTTCACTTGAACCACAACTGGCATAGTCTCTAGACTGGGTCTCTGAGGTCCTATCATTGGAAGAACAAGAGACAAAATCATTAGTTTCACTGCCAGTGATAGATAAGTCATCAGACTTTGGGCTATTGGTCATATGTGGTTCATCCAAGTCTGAGTCTGGGTTAGGTGGTGTGACTATACCATTGATTGAAGAAGGCACAGAATGCATTTTACCTTGTTTAACAAATTTAGAAGGTTTACATTTTTCTTCCTCTTCATCAGTGACAGAATTAAAAACACTATAGTAATTAGGGTCATATATCTCATCTGAGTCAATGTAATCCGTGAAGCCCAACTCCATATTGGTTTTTACTGACATAGAACTTGACCTTAATTTGTCTAGGTTTTTAGCTTGTTCTTGCCATTGTTTATGTCTAGCCACCTCTGCATCTAAATTAGCCTTTAAACACTCTTTTTCAGTAATGACTTTAGCATATTCTTTTTCATTAAACTTTAGAACATTAGTGGTGTTCTCCAACTCTCTTTCTAAGACTTTAATTCTCTCTTCTAGAGCCAATTGATTTTGTTGGTACCAGGCCTTTTGTTTTTCTAAAGATTTAACAGTTTTCTTATAAGCCTGAAACTGAATGAAATATTCTTTATATTGGCCATTAACATCATCAAATTCACTTTTAAGAGCATCATATCTAGTATTACAACCAAAAATACAGTTTTGTACCTGAGATGTAATGCCCATCATTGCAAACTCATCAGCAGTATCAACAAGCAATCCAATCTGAGGATTCCCATCCTGAGCTTCATCCACATGATTTTCCCAGTCAATCCTTGAGTCTACAGACAACAAAGCTTTAGGTGTCTGATCCTGAGCTTCCTTAATCTTGAATGCAGAATACTTTCTACTGTCACTTCCCTTCTTATCAGGGCATTCTCTAGCAAAGTGACCGATCTGGTTGCATTCAAAACACCTGATCTTCTTCCTGTCAAACCTGGCTGCATCTTTTCCCTTGTAGCTGAACCACCTTCCAGAATCTCTCTCAAACCTGTTGACTTTAACAGCAAGCACGGCCATTTGCCATTTAAGATCCATCTCCTCCAAATCCCATTTATCAACTTGTTCAAAGTCTTCATAGGCCAACACCTGTTGGTCTTCAGTTTCAGCAACAAATGATCAAAGCACATCTTCTATCACAAAATTGGACTTTGATTTTCTTATAGAAGAAGTGTATGATTTGGTTGCTGCTGATGAAGAAGTGGGACTCTCAGCATAAGACACCATTGTGTTAGCACTGGTAGCACTAACAAAAGCTGAGTGTGTTGGGGTTGGAGAATAAGAGGAATGACCCTTGATATCAATCTCAAGGGATCGAAGCTTATTGTATAAGTCATCAAAGCTTAAGTAGTCAAGTCCTCCCTTTGCCTTGAGAGTGAGAGAGACCTGCCTCCAGGAGGAAGGTAAAGCACGAAGGAACTTGAGGTTTCACTCTTCATTGTCAGGTTTAGCCTTCATCTGATTGAGCTGACTCAGAATTTTCTGAAACTTGTCATACCCCTTGTGTATGCCCTCTTCTTCAGAAATTGAGAAGTCCTGAAAGTTCTGCTTGAGCTTGAATTCCTCATCTTCTTAGACTCGTCGTTACCTCCAAACCTTGACTTTATAGCCCTCCAGATATCTTTTGCATCATCAAGATGATGAAAGTCACTCATATGTTCATCTGGTAGAGCTTGAAGCAAGGTAGTCCTCGCCTTTGTATCCCTCTAAAGGGCAATAGCTTCTTCATTTGTTGCTGCTAGTAGAATTATCGCTTTACCATCTGGATCTCTACCAGTTCTCTTCTTACTGTTGCCTTTCAGAACTATGTTCCATAGATGGTAGTCATTGTTGGTGATGTAGTTTTCCATCTTCATGGCCCATATGTCATATTCGTCTTTCTTCAGATAAGGGAACTTAGCATTGTTATTGGACATGGTAACCACCTGTTGAATTGTAGACTGAGTATTGGATCCCTCAGGTTGCTCATCATTTTCAGTGTCAGAATGTTTTGTTGATGTCATTGTTAAAGAGAGATTTGGGTTTTGTGAAAGAGAGTATGATTCTCACCAGGCTCTGATACTACTTGTTGGATCAGTCCTAGATAGATCTTATGAGCCTTAATGAAAGTATAGTAACCTGTGTAATCACAAGAATACTATGGAGAACCTTTGCTAGAATTATGTTTACGCGGAATATAAACACAAGACTCAAGAAGACAATAAACACCAAAATACTTGATCCTCTATGGATCTTTTTCAATTACTAATATTGTTTCAAAACGTACATTAAAACCTAGCCACTGGTTTATTTTATACTATTAAGAAACCCTAATTCTGCAGCTTGCCAAACACTCAAAAGATATGCATTATCTATTCCTAATTTAACTCATGCATATCACAACTAAATACTAAATATACGGAAACTACATATCCGCAGGAACTATATAAACTATCGGTACTAACTGCAACTATCAGCAGGAACCACACTATCAGAGGAAACATTAAGTCTATTAGTAGGAACCATATAAGCAGGAACCCACTATTTACAAAATTCCTAACAATATTCGATTCGTATTTTCCTTGCTTTGATTTGATATGATCCATTTGATATGATTCATTTTGGTATGATCATCTGATTTGATATTCGATTGGTTATTCGTTTGATATGATATCTGTTTGAGATCCTTGCTTTGATATGATTTCGTTATATGATCAGTTTGATATGATATTATTCGTTTTATTTGGTTGCTCGAGCTAACTAGCCATGGAGGTACCATGGCCATGTCATTGATGCACCAATGGCATGACACTATCTAGGGCGGTGTGATTAGTCCCCAGCGTTCCCTTTTGACATGATTATGATATGTGTGCACTTGGCCATTATGAATACGTATGTACAGTCTCGAACTGGCATGTGTATATTTGATTTATTTTGCAAGGAACGTATGGATGCATCCTAGGTACTCAGTTCAGTTTTGGTGATGTGGTGAGTGTGTGCAATACACCCCCTCACAGTTTGGTACATTTGGGCTAGCTACCTATGTACACTTTGATATGATTTGGCAGATTTGATATGATTTGGCAGATATGGGTTATGATATGTGATTTGTTAGATTTGGCTATTGGAGTATCTCCTTTAGTATTAGGTGCTCGTGGCAACATTCTGATTTTGTGTCTATATGATTATCTGACATTCTTGTTCATTCGTTTGCTATACCTATTCAGTCATTCAATTGACTACTATTCACTCAGTATTCTTATGTGATTTGTTTGACTATCGGACTCATGCTTCAGTTCATTTGGTTATTATACTCAGTCTTCAGTTTATTTGATATACTATGCTTTCACTCTATTTCAGTTGGCTGCCAAGCTTATACTTCATATTACCACTTCGTCCGTTGACCGAGCTATTATATGATTATTGGATTCAAGTGTTGACTATGCTATTATATGATTATTTGATCCAACTGTTTACCATGCTGGTATATGATTACATGATTTCTCTGTCTACTATGTTAGTATGTGGTTACTTGATTCATCTTTTATCATGCTAATATCTGATTATCCGATTACCATGTTATTATGTGACTATTTGATTCGTCTGGTTGCCATGCTAGTATGTAATCATTTGATTTATCTGTTTATCATGTTATACTCCGTTCAGTTATTTCGTGGGCTATGATTATCATTTAGTAATCCTACCTTCTATTTGTGACTACCATGTTTGTACTTCTGTTTGGTATTTTCTGATGCTTATGTTATCGGTTCAGCATAGTAATTGATGTTTACCTGACTTGTTGATTGCCATGCTTATATTCTATTCAGTTGATTTCACCTGATTTTAGAATTCTGCTTAGCTTATGTATATCTGATTATCTAATTTTTTTGTTTTGCCATATTCATGTTTAGTTGATCCGCTGACTGATATGCTTTTACAATGTTGGTTGCTTGATTTGATTATGATATTGTTCATCAACTCCTATGTGATTATTTTCTGATACTTGTATGTTTGGTTATTTATATGTGCTTATATTTGTTCTATGATTCGCTGCTTTGCTTTGCTTTGGTTTTCTTTGATTTCTTTTCCTTCGGGATATCTGTTAATATTGTGTTCTGCAGGTTCCTCACTGACTCATAGACTTATTTTGCTCGTTCATTACGACTTTGTTATCAGTCTCCTTTGTTTCGTTTTGTATTTTTGATTATGTTTAGCTTTTGTTTTGTTATATCTGTTCACTGGGCTTTTTAAGCTCAGCCGCATTTCTTTTCCATACGGTAGGTACCAAGTGAGATGATGGGCTTTGATGGGCTGAGAGTAGGAGCATTTGAGTGAACCAACCCTAGTTTCCCTTATTATTTAGGACTCTTTTGGAAAAGTATTTGTTTGATATCTCGTATCTTTTAGACATATTGGATTATGTATTTCTCCTTTGTAAGTCATTCGTTATTATGACTTGGTATTTTATTTAAAAAGACTTCCACTTGCATTTTTATTAGTATGTTCTGATATGACTCCATAATGTGACATTAGGACCCTTGTCGTGTTGGGGTGTTACAATTATGGTATCAGAGCCTAGGTTTTGAGGCCCTTAGAGCTTAGGCTATGACCTGTGAGGATTTTGGGTAGACATTAGGCTTCCGTTTGTTTCGACCTATTCCGTTTGGTTGGGCCTTTTTGTTCAGATTTGATTTCGATACCCGTTTGTCTTTGCTGATTTGATCTTCATCCTCCCACATTTGATTTTGTCTATTTGTCTTCGCGGATTAGTTTGTCGATCGTTTAGATGGTGACTACTCGTAGAATCGAAGATGTTGATTTGGATCCTGAGTTGCTACAATAGTTGCTGAGATAGAGAGGTTCGTGAAGAAGCCACGTCCGTTTAGTACATCTGCCACTCCGTTTATCGAGCATGTCAGATTTATGACGGAGGGGGTAAATCCATAGATTTATGACGGAGGTGGTTTCAAATATTATGTATTGCTTCTTGATCATATCTCTCATTATCTATGGATTTATCCCCTCCGTCATAAATCTGACATGCTCGATAAATTTTTACATTTTCGCAATTATGTTAAAAACCAATTCAAATGCGAAATTAAAAGTTTCCAATGTGATCATGGTGGTGAGTTCGATAACAACGAACTACATACCCTTTTTAATAACCACGAAATCCAATTCAGATTCTCTTGCCTTAAAACCTCCCAACAAAATGGCAAAGCCGAATGAATGTTATTCGTACCCTCTTGTTCCAAGCACACCTACAACCGCATTTTGGGTCGAAGCACTACATATGGCTGCTTACCTTCTCAACCTACTTCCCTCTACATCAATTAAAAATGAAATTCCTTTTACACACCTCTTTAACAAAACACATGACTACACATGTCTTCGCATATTAGTGTGTCTTTGCTACCCACACCTCCATTCACCTCACAAACTCGCACCTCGCGCCACCCCTTGCATTTTCTTGGGCTATCCAGCATACCACCGTGGCTTTCATTGCCTAAACCTCGAAACCAACAAAATTATCCTCTCCTGAAAAGTCACATTTGACGAAACACAATTCCCATACCGCTCTATGACCCTAACATCTCCTCCCTCCTATACCTTTCTCAATGACGCACCATCACCCCTCCTTAATTCCCTTATCTCTAATCCCCATTACGCCCACACCCAATCCGACAACAACATCACCCAGCCCACAAACATGGATAGCCCTCAACCCAATCGCCATGACCTAAATACCACATCTCCACCCATACATACATGAAGTCCATCACCAATCCCTCTCCAATCCCCATTAAATCCAAACAGCCCACATCCCAACACCGATTCCTCTACCTCCCAAACTACCATCGAACATACCATGCCTCATATTCCACCAGCTCCTCCTGAACCACCTCGTTCTCACCTCATGGTCACACGGTCAAAATCGGGCATTGTCAAACCTGTTGATCACTTATCTTTACACACTTTCTCCATATTTCCAATTCCTAAATCCCCTTTTCACGCTCTAAAAGATCCTCAGTGGCGTAATGCTATGTATGATGAGTATAATGCGTTAGTTAAAAAATGGCACTTGGATTCTTGTACTGAGGCCCTTAGGTGTTAATCTGGTTCACTCTATATGGTTATTTAAGCATAAGTTTCATGCTGACGGGACTTTGAGCCGCTATAAGGCTCGCTTGGTTGCTAATGGTAGTAGTCAGCAACTTGGCATTGATGTTGATGAGACTTTTAGCCCAGGTTTCAAACCAGCTACCATTCGTACTGTTCTTAGCCTTGCCGTATCACGCCATTGCCGGTTCACCAACTTGATGTCAAGAATGCTTTTCTTAACGGTGACTTATCCGAGACGGTTTACATGCATCAGCCCCCCGGTTTTTTTGATTCTCGATATCCTCATCATGTTTGTCTTTTGAAGAGATCTTTATATGGTCTGAAACAAGCTCCTCGAGCTTGGTTTCAGACATTTGCAGGTTATGCCACACGGGTCGGATTTTATCACAGTCGATGTGACTCTTCTCTATTTATTTTCAGGCAGGGTTCCGAGGTTTCTTATCTACTTATATATGTGGATTTAATTATACTTACAGCTTCGTCCACAGCTCTTCTACTGCAGCTCATCGCATCGTTGCACAGTGAGTTTGACATGACTGATCTTGGGCCTCTTAACTACTTTCTTGGTATATCTGTTGTTCGCCATTCCACAGGGATGTTTCTATCTCAACGGAAGTATGCTACTCAGCTTCTTGAGCGTGCTCACATGGCTACATGTAACCCCTCTCGAACACCAGTTGATACTGAGTCTAAACTGGGTCCCGACGGGGTTCCCGTACAGAATCCTACATTATATCGCAGTCTTGCAGGTGGACTCCAGTACCTCACTTTTACTAGACCTGATATCTCTTATGCTGTTCAATAGATCTCTCTTTATATGCACGATCCACGAGAGCCTCACTTTGCTGCTCTCAAACGTATCCTGCGATACGTTCAAGGGACTTTGGATTTTGGGTTACACTTATACTCCTCCTCGACTACTTCTCTAGTTGGTTACACAGATGCGGACTGGGCTGGTTGCCCCTCTACGAGACGATCGACCTCTGGTTACTGTGTTTTTCTGGGCGATACCTTATTGTCTTGGTCCTCCAAGCGTCAGCATACTCTTTCTCAATCCAGTGCCGAAGCAGAATATCGGGGCGTTGCTAATGTTGTCGCTGAGACTGCATGGCTACGTAATCTGCTACGCGAGTTACATTCTCCACTATCATCTGCCACCCTTGTCTACTGTGACAATGTTAGTGTCATCTATATGTCAGCTAACCCGGTTCAACATCAACGGACAAAGCACATTGAGATTGAAATACATTTTGTCCGTGACTTAGTTACTGCAGGACAGGTGCGCGTTCTGCATGTCCCTCCACGCTATCAGTATGCCCACATCTTCACCTAAGGGCTTCCATGCGCATTATTTGAAGAGTTTCGCACCAGTTTGAGCGTCCAACCTCCTCCCGCTCCAACTGCGGGGGTGTATTAGACGATTATATGTATATGTTTTGTATTGAGCCCATTTACATTTGTATAGGCCTAGCCCACATGATTAGTCTAGAAATCTCTTGTAATCTTTATATACGGTTATTATGTGATAATGCAAATCATGGAATCAATAACCTTCAATATGACCATGTTATCCTCAAGCTCCCTATCAACTCTAATATCAATTAACACACATGCATAATTTAAATGCCCCCACGATTTCATACACATAGTACTTTAAAATTATTATAATACATGTCTAAAGAGAGATTTGGGTTGGTCTTGGTGGTTCATGAGAGTTTGGATGGGTGAAAGTGCATGTAAAAGACCTTTAAAACACAAACAGCTGGTTGTGATAACTTTTTGTCGATTTGATTGAGTCATAACTTGGTCAAACTGTTTTTACGTGATTCTTGAGCCTAAAGTGAAGTACTCTAAGTTAGCTTTCTAACAATGTTGAGTTTGTAAAAACATCGTGTCATTTAGTCATTTAAAGAGGCGAAACAACTGAAGTATCAAAACAGTCTCATTTTCCTGATTTGATGTAGTAACTTACTTAGATCACATCTCACTCATACATGCATTTGGTGACTTGAAGCTGAAATGAGAGATGGTTGTAAGTGTTAACTTGAGACTCCCAATGACCTAGAACAAGAAACTTTGATTTAGACCATATGATCATTAAAATATTTTTGTATGTATAGATTTGAGTACTTTTTCTATCGGGTCTAATTGTTTGGGTTAAACTAATTGATAAAATCTACAAAAATTCTAGAACACACTTAAAACATGGTATTTTCACATATCTAAAGGGTTTGTATAGAAAGACTTTTTAACTTGGTGAAACGGCCGTCCGAAGTGACGTTAAAAATGAAACAGAATCATTTTATGGGAAAATGTATAAAGTGTTAAATAAAGACGAGTCTGGTATTTTGACTTAATTAGTATCAGTTATCGAGTCCGATAATATCGTATAGAGTCTAATTAAGCTTTATTTCCTTACTATAGGTCGTTGGTAGAGGTACGTGATTGTCAGGTTCTTAGGTTGTCCATTTATTGACCCGTTCTCGTATTCGTTATCCTTGCCTTTTTAAGGTGAGTTTCGTAGCCCCATTTATATTCATATTTTCCTTGAGGGAAAATAATACTCAAATAATATTTTGAATGCTTTTTATGTTGTTTTCTTAACTTGGACAAGATGTGTGTCTGTATTGTAGTATGTGCCTTATTGTGTGGATTCATTTTGTGTGATAACAATTATGCATAATTCTTTAACTCCAGGTTGGGGCCAAATGATGTATTAGTACTATTTAGGTTGCACCCTCACCCTTGGACTTCTGTGTGGTTCTAAACGAAGGGTGAATATAATCCAGTAAATTTATGCATGATTGCAAGTCATGAGGTTTAGTTGTTGCTAATCGTGTGATTTCATTAAGTGCTTGTATATACATATCTTATTCACTATTGTCCTACAGGTTTTATAAGCACAACAAACGTGGTTTACATTCTAAACTTGCGAGCTCACCAACTTTATGTTGATGTTTGCGAGTATTCATTTTCAGGTGATAACATTAATAATGTTTAAGGATGATAGAGCTTCCTACTTGGCCATAGCAAAACCTATGATTAACCCTGATAACGCTCAAATTGTGCATATTTTTAGTAGCGTTATCCTTGATTTTATATATGTTATATGGCTATAATCATATGATTTTGTTACTTAATCGTACAAAAGTGTGTTTGCTAGTTCATTTGTAGCCAAGTACAAGAAAGTGGAGAAAAAGACGGAAAAAGAAGTAAAATACGAAGATTTCTCCATATACGAAGAATTCCCGACAAAAGCAAGACTTGTGGAGTATATTCGAGAAGATAAATTCATCAAGATGGTGGTCCAAAGACTCAAGAATAAAGTTCAAGAAGGAAAACGAGAAAGAAATGAAGAAAAGAAGCTAAAACGAAGACATATTGGAAGACTCGTTGTTCCCGACACACCTTCACCATTTTGGCCATAACTTTTGCATACGGACTCCGTTTGACCCCCGGTTCGCGGCCACGGAAAGCTAAGAGAAAGATCTACAACTTTTGTGCTTATGATATTTTGTCAACTTGCTCCAACCATTCGGTCGGGCCCCGCAACCGGATCCGGTTGGAGAATTGTCAAGAACACCAACCGAAACGGTTGGAGCCCAACCGATTCGGTTGGAGGGCCTGTTTCAGCCATTTCTTCATCACTAAGACTCCAAACTTGTTCCAAACGATTCTAGTCCCTTCCTACATGGATTCTAGTCCCTTCTAAGCTCATTGGAGGCCAAGTTCAACATTTAATACCCCTAGCCTTGGAAGTAGTATAAATAGAGGCCTTTGCAACCTCATTTCATGCACCACAACTTGAGAGATCTTCTCTCACACCTCTCCTACCACCACCACTCCTCTCTAGGTGTGAAATTCAAGCCTCCACCCTTAAGGACGAATTTCCACCTAGAGAGCAAACCCCAACTTGAGAGAACACACCCACTCTCAATCTCTTCACCCCAAAGGTGTGAAATTCGATCCTCCACCCTTAAGGACGAATTTCCACCAATTACACCAACTTATCTTCCCCAAAAGACCTCAAACCTCTGCCAAATTCATGTAGTGTGCTCAAGGGCTGATGAAGGCGTTTGGACATCATTTTCCGGCTTGGTAGAACTATTGTAGTTGATTGGAGGCTTGAAGGAGTGCTATAATCCTTCATCTTTGCCTATTGTAATTCATACTTTGGGTAAACCTTGTTACTTTTATATTTAAAGATGTTTGTTATTGATATGATTCTTGAGATTTTGTGTTTGATTGGAATAATGATGAATGTCTTGATACTTGCTTGTTCTCATATTGTTTTTCTTGTTGGTTTGATCCGTGACAATCATAACCATCAACTTGTTACTTGTTACTTGCTTAAACAAATAAACGACACTTGTATTGCAACCAAGTCTCTTGGGACGACCTTGATTTACCATATACTATACTACAACTTGACTAGGGTATACTTGCCCGAATGTGTTCCTAGTTAACCGGTAATTCTTGGTTACAAATTTAAAACCCCGATGGAACCCATCAAACCCTCACGGATAATTTTCGTTGGCTTATTTGCATTAGAACACTTCTTTGGAACTATGATGTTTATTTGGTATATTTAGGATCATGTTGACTTGTATTTGTCCCGAGTTGTGGGAACTCCTATGTATGACTATTAACTATGTTGTCGTAGTTTTGACTACTCAAGGCACAAGTTTCCTCTATATGCCGGACGATGTCATGACAAGTTGTATGATTTCATTTAATATTATATATTTTTGTACTAATGTGTTATGACGATCCCCTCCGTCACGCCTCGCATTTCCGCCCAAGGCGGGTTGTGACTTCAACCATGTCGTTAGAAGGTTTTCCTTAATCATAAGATCTAAAATTAGCCTTGCGATAAGTTGATTCATTATTTAACACACTAGCAAACGATATAGAGGTTGTTTGTACGGTCGGTTCTACCACGACATTTGTATCATTTTCCTTCGCCAAAACTGGACCCACGAGTATTGGATTGGGAGTTTATCTCTTTCATGGTAGCATCGAAGCATTCACAAGCTTCACGTGTAGCCTTGTCAATATCATAAACACTCGGCTTAAATGGTTTCCCATCATCTCCCAATAACACTAGTTTTCCCTCTAACAGTAGGCTTTTGATATCATGGATCTTAGCAGCTAAATTCAAATCATTCTGAATAACACCAACTAGCTCCTCAGTTCATTTCCCCACACTGGTTTCCAAGGTAAGAAACTCCACGTTTAAATCCGTCCTAGAATTATGACATCTGGACGGACCAATTTTATCCCCTTTGCTCGCAGTAGTGCCATCATCTTTATCCCCTTTACTTGCAGTTGTTGTCACAACATTTTCACCTTTTTTTTGTTTGACACCCCCGGACTAAAAACCCCACTCCATATGATTACATGCGTCCAATAACCTAGCACAACAAAATCAAAAGGAAACGAAGAAAAAAAAACTAAGATCATGTTAAGTCCTCTTAGAGAAATATTACACCTGACCCATCCAGCATTACAAAGTTTTGCACGTCAATAATCCGAGAAAATTAAGCTCTTTATTTAGCTCATTAAATGTGGGGCAATTAAGACTTTTTAACATTATATATCCAAGGGGAGAGTTTAGTAAACATTAACAAAAAAAAAATCAAAGATTACACTGCCAAATCCTGACCAATAATCCCACTTTTTACTTTCATTTTTGAAAATAAAATATATTATAAACGGTTAATCGTTAAGTGACAAAAAATATACCTTCACAACTAGAACTGTTTTTATCTTTTAGTAGACGGACACTACGATATACTTTCGACAAACATTTTTCCCTTTTTTTGTACGTATTAAATATTAGGCAATACGAAATCACATGTGATTTGTGATGCGAGCTTTAAATTTAAAATCACACGCATTTTCCATATTACAAATCACATGTGATTTTTCAGGACCCAAATTTCAACACACACAAAAATAACTCAAAAAAAATTCGTCAAAAGTATATCGAAGTACCCTTATAATGAAAATTGATTTTATGTTCGATATGATGGTGTAACTAATTTTATCTAACAATTAACGGTTTATAAAATATTTAAATTTTAACGATTTGTTATGAATAATATTATGTGGATGTCCATATAACCCATAAGAAGCCCATGACCCAATTAGCTACTAGGGTTTTTACCCTAATATTTATCTATATATACCTTTTGTATCTCCTGTATTATAATGATAGAATAATACTTTTCATTCATTCAATTCTTGTTCACAACACGTTATCAGCACGCTCTAAAAGACGTTTTTACTTTCAATTTTTTTACGGGTACGTCTTCAATCCTTATACCTATTGAATATTAGCCTATGTTATAGTATATTATCATCTGGAGTATGGAAATTTTCTCTATACAAGAGATGTACATCCATACTAAATTTATACTAATCGGCATTAAAGTGAATCTAGATAAATCGAACAATATAATATTGAGATCTCTTAATTACACCACAAGTTTATTTTGGCATATACTTTTGATTTGTTCTGTGATCACTGTAAATTACTAAAACACTTGCATTCATGTGATGACTTTGATATTAGATTTTGTGATTGGTTATTTATGCCATGCATCTTGTATTACTACGTTGATTACTTTTGTCTAATTTATTTTGTGATTACATGGTTTATGACCATTCTAAACTAACTCGTATGCAAGTTAAGTAATTTGTATTTTGACATTATATGCTTAAATGGTAGAAAGTAAACATCTTTGCTTTTATTAATTCATATTAAACATATGTATTTTGTTAATTAGTAGGAGTATAATTGAATTAAGAATTTTATGATTTGTTTGTTAATGAATATTAATTACATGCTTGTACTCATATGCATGATTAGAACTTTGTTAAGTTATTTCTTAATAGACATGAAATTAAGGTGGAGTTAACCGTAATTTGTCATTGTTGTTATATCCAAATAAATGTTCTTCTTTTACTTTAGAGTCTATTTTGTGGACTAATTGTTTAAAGCCTTAATTTATAATCACCCAAAGCAAATCTTCGAACCTGTCCCGACACCATAATTTAGAATCAACTGTATATGATTAAGCATTCATCATGGAGACATAAATGATAATCTACTTATGTGTTGTTTTAATATAGTTTCAAAGTCTATTGAGGCTTACATGCATGATATTGGAGATCAAGATTAGCTAATTGTGGTCACTAAACCTATATATGAAGGGTGTCACAACTATTGAAATTTACTATTTGTAATTTGTGTCGATAAATATTAGCTGTTTTTTTTTTCCTCGTGTGAATATCTATTAATATGCTTTTATATTCCAAGTGATTATTGTTGGTGTTTGAATTATAAGGTATTTGCAACTCATTACATAGTAATGTCTGAAAATCTTAACTAGTTAACCTAAATAGTCATGTGTTTGATGTTTTAACAATGAAAACATGAAATTTATTACTCAGTGATGATTTAGATGAATGGCAAGAATTGTTGTTTGATTTATTTGATTTAAAGTATCATGCCAACATAATATTCCTTGTTGGCAAAGAATAAACTATTAGACTTATTAGTGGTGCTTAGGGTATTATCTAGATCATCTGCCACGTTTTTCTTATTTTTACATGAACATATTATTATATTAGAAGCACGGTAATTAATGCGATCTATAATTAATTTATGAATTGCTCGATCAATTGTATTCATAGTATCATTTGGCTTAGTTGTATGTTTTTTTTTTGACAAATTTATGCTACGTTCATGTTTTCTTGACCGGATCAATAATTGTTCATGTGGTGTTGTTCCGAACACTATCGATCATTTTTGTAGACTAATGTCTAATAGGCTAATGTCTATACATAATATACCACTTGGCATAGGGAGTTGTTTGTTTTACTAGTATCATCCTCATACAACTAGAATTTGCCTTCTTAATAATTAAGAGATGCTAGTATTAGTTATACTCGCAACCTTTTGGACCGTTATTGCTTATTATCGAATAAAAATGATGAGCTTCATCTTTTCCTAGCAAAATAAATCCGCGGTAAATGACAAAATGTGAAAGAAAATAAACGTATCTTTTTGAACATGAAAATGAAAATTATTTGTGTAAATGTCGGAATTTCATAACCATATTGTCATCTATGTGTGATTTATGTATCATGTGATTTTATTGGTTACATGCGAGACACTTGATTAATTGATTAATGGCATACTTTATTAGTATAGATTGTGTTTTATTATTTGATAATGTTATAGGATAATGTGAATAGTATATTAAACTGTGTGCGAAAGACGCAAAAGAGCTAATTGGAAAAATGTGAGCTCTTTATATTGTTCGACTTTTATTTAATGAAAAATGTGCAATTAAAGCACATGTGGTCATAAATTATATATTTATGAGCCAATATTATTTATTGGCATGACCGGTTAGACCATCCCGGATCAATGATGATGCGAATCATATACAAGAACCATGAGTTCTTCAAAGGTGATTTAATTGGTTTTATTGTTCTCAATGAAAGTGCATTGTTCATGTATCACCACCAAATTAAAGTAAGAACTTTGTCCTATAAAGTTTTGGAAATAATATAAAGGGCATGTATGTAGGCCTATACATGTGCCATATGGATCATTTTGATTTATAAAATCGGTGCATCGTCAAAATGATCATCAATACGCAACTTGAAGTTAGCATGATTAGTGGCTCGACTTATAAAATACGACCATGGATTTCCAACTTAAATTATTGAGAATGGTGATGAATACTTTCAAGTATAGAGCAATTATTGGAATAAGTGTTGAACTTAAAAGTAGCCCATGTTCATACGCGAATTACTTTTGTTGAAACGTTCATAAAACGTCTTCAGTTGATTGCAAAGCCAATAATTGTGAGAACAAAAAAATATAAGTACTATGGGGCATGTTTATTTTAAAGATTTTTCAAGAATTCGCATCATGCCAACAAGATATAACGATACTCCCTAATAAAATGGTTTATGGTCACGAACCATATGTTTGCCATATAAGAATTTTGTAAATGTACGATATATGTTTCTTGTAAATCCACCAAAACGCACAACAATGGGATGTTGAAATTGATAATTCATTCAGGGGGAGAGAATGAGCAGCGAGAAATTTGGAATGAATTATGATATAAATGTTGATCCTCGTACTAAAGAATATAAACTTAAAGTTCAAGGGACAAATAACATTCCAGATCTAGTAAATGTCAGACTTGTTTAGTGACATAAAGAAGTGACTATATCATATATACGCTGCTAGTGCTCCAATTATAATGTATGTCCCAAAATGAAAACCAATGATTGGTAGTAAGTCTATGGCACGTCTGCAACGTGATAGAGTAATAGATTCCAAATAAAAGTCCTCGAATGAATAGATAAAATGGAGCAAGAAAATTTAGATGGTCTAATCGAGGTAATAAAGACCCCATAATAATTATCCTATATAGAAACTAGACATGAAGGTAATTGAGAAACCCCGGGTACTTGAAAAACTATGAGATATCAATAAATGATATATTGGAATGTCTAGTAAAGTGTGGAATCGAAAGTATAAACGAATCGACGTCGATGGTGATATTGTATACAATAATACACATGGTAATGATTATGTAAATAAATAAGATAGCGCTATAATCATGTGAGGATCATGGAAGCATACCTGCAGGAAGTGCAGATGTATAAATGAATGGCCAAAACATATAAAGACGCAAAGAACTAATGAAAGATTGAAGTCTCTTGTGATGAGACATGGTTACTGGGACTTGAAGTCCGTACACATGAATGTCTAAAATTATTGGATATGCATCGGTCTTTGTGTGAAAGAAAAATTGAATTACTGGAATCATGATATTCAAGGCACAACTGATGGCACACATATATTTCACAAAGACTAGAAAATTATCTTGAGGAGACATGTTCTAATATGGTGGATCCAATAATGTATTTTGTAATTATAGAAGTCTGGCAATGTGATAAATAATTGATATGCGTCTAAAAGAAAATGAATATAGCTCATTTGAAGTTGAGATTCCATGATGGATATAAAATGCATGAAGCATGTCCCATGATTTAAAATGTTGAAAGCCTATAAGAAAATTTTCAAGAATAACACTTGATCAAGTTGAATAAATCACTATATAAGTGAAAGGAAATATGGTATTCGTTTGAAATGAGCCATTTAAATAATAAAGTTTACCCATGTTAGTTTTAAAGATATTTGTATTTGAATATGGTATAAGTTACATATGGCTTGATGAGGTAAATGTGAATGGAACTCGTGAAGAGATTTTCAAGACGGTTGAATACCTTGAAATGAAATACAAAGTTTTGTTTTGTTTTATGAATTGAACATCTTAAAGATGAAATCATTTTTCAGAATGAAAGCTAAATAAAGATGTTATATGTTATGGATAAATGACGCTCATGTTTATGAGGTCAATTGATAAAGAAAGACCCCTTTACTTATAAAGATGATGATCACAATATTGATTTATGGGTGTCATAGTTATATGAAACATTGATTGTTCTCACTAGTGGTCATAAATGATATAATGTATCATTTACTTTGCATTCGTTGATACTATATAACTTGTGAAGTATGAGGATGTACTCGTATAATGATAAGTATGACATATGTTTAATCCTTCTTGATATGTGAAGGTTAAGTGGAGAGCACTTGTTTATATGAGAATCAAACATATATTCTATCAAGATACTTACTATATTGACATTAAAGAAGTTGGTTTATTATATTGGATTGCACCAACTAAGAGATTTAAGTGATGTGATCATCAGGGGGAGAGAAGATACGTGTTGCACTCTTTTTCCCTTGACCATGGTTTTGTCCCCATAGGGTTTTCCGGCAAGGTTTTTAATGAGGCAACATCCCCGAGCGTATAAAGGAAGTATGCACTCTTTTCCCTTCACTAGATTTTTGTCCCACTGGGTTTTGTCTAGTAAGGTTTTAACGAGGCATAATCCTCAAATGGATATCCAAGGGGGAGTGTTATGGATAATTATAAAATGGATGTCCATATCTTATAAGATATTGATTAGAGGTATTTGAGTTATATTAGAATATTACATATCTTCCAGAATGTCTGACCCTCTCAATGGTCGATCACAAACTGGAGATGTATTTACAAGTGGAGGAACCGCAATTTCATGATGTCTAATTAAACAGACGATCTCAGTGATATCATCCAACCATGCAATAATTCTAGAGATACATGAAGCAAGTCGAGAATGTGTTTGGCTAAGAAGTGTGATACAACACATACGTAGATCATGTGGTAATTATTCAGAGAAGGTGGCACCAACAGTTTTGCATGAAGATAATGCAGCATGTATTCAAGGGCGAAATGACGAAATATATTTAACCAAAATTCTTCTTCAATCATGACTTACAGAAGAATTGTGATATTATTGTTCAACAAGTTCGTTCAAGCGACAATTTGGCGGATCTATTTACCAAGGCACTTCCTACCTCAACATCTAGGAAACGAAGTCACAACATTGGGATGCGTCGACTCAAAGAGCTCAAGTGATATAGTCATCAGAGGGAGACAATACGCGCTGCACTCTTTTTGTCCTTAGTCATGGTTTTGTCCCACTGGGTTTTCCTGATAAGGTTTTTAATGAGGCAAAGATTCCTAAAGCGTATTAATAATATGGGCATCCAAGAGGGAGTGTTATGAATAATATTATGTGGATGTCCATATAACCCATAAGAAGCCCATGACCCAATTAGCTACTAGGGTTTTTACCCTAATATTTATCTATATATACCTTTTGTATCTCCTGTATTATAATGATAGAAGAATACTTTTCATTCCTTCAATTCTTGTTCACAACACGATTAACGGTTTATAAAATATTTAATTTTTTAAATAAAGGATATAAGTGAAATTTTTTATACCCTTTTAAGCGACATCACAAATTATGCTAAACATCTATTCTTCAAACTTTAAAATATTCTTGAATGCTAGCTTTTTTTTTTAACAACTAAACCAACACATTTAAGGACACTCAAACACACTATTAATCTTAATTTCAGAAACAGAAATCACTAAATCATTATAAAACCTAGAATTCTTTAAAAACATCTTCTAAACTTTTTTTTTTATTTTTATTTTTATACTTGGGTTTCCGACTCTAACATTACGAACCGACTAATCTCAGAGTGACTATCCTTTTGGATAGCCCAAAGTCAGCGCATGTGAACCTCCGTAGCCACAAGGATTACATTAAAAAAACATCTATTTCTTTAATAAATCAGTAACACAAAACCAAATATGACATTAAAAACGGGATTTTAACAAAATTATATTCTCCCGTTCTAAATTTCGTATCCGTCTATCCTTATTTGTATTTCTTAAATAAGGGTATGAGTTTATTACATAAATTGTCTTTGTCGTTGTGGTTTACACACTTTTTCACTTTTCGTTCTAACACTTCAAAAATTATACCGCCGTACCTGTACTTGACATTTTGTAATGGACCGATCCATTGACTAAATACTCGTTAGGTTTGATCCGTTAAGTTCTTGCACATAAAGGTACTATAGTCTTTTTATGCCAGCTTCATCTTCAACCTCTTGAATTTTCATTTTGTTTCAGTTAAAACTCAAAGATCATATTAAATCTATAATCTTAAAACTAATTCAAATAAAAAACTTAACACTTACATAATACACTAAATCTGATCAACTTCAGCGGAGGCTACAGAGTGCAGTGACGACAATCTGAAGGCAGGTACGGTGTGGGAGGCAGAGGCATGGTGCTGCAGGTGCAGTGACGGTGGCATAGTGTGTAGTTGTGGCGGTGATTGCGGTTTAAAAAGGGTTTTGGAATTCATATGAAAAAGCTTTGAAATTTTTGTTTGAGTGGTTGTGCGTTATTTGATTTGAGGGAATATGGTGGTAGTAGTTGTGGATGTTTATGAGTTTAGAAGGAATTGTCCTAAAAATGGTTTAGATTAATTACAAGTTTATGATTTCTGGAAAAATATGTTTAGAAATTAGTTGACGTGTGATTTATGAAAAAAGTGATTCTAGGAAAAGAAAGAATATAAGGAGGATGGCATGATTGGTACATATTAAAACCTTTTTGATAATATTGGTTGTATATATTTAAGTGTAAATTGACTACTGAAAGATTGTGGCTTTTTAATTTTGTGTTTTTCATGAATTTGCTTTGAAAAGTTAGAAAATTTTGAAGGAAAAAAAGATAAAAGATATGAGGTTGAAGATGAAGATGGACAAAATGACCTAAAAATGCCCTCACGTGAATAGCACATGACAAAGTTAACAGCTGAAACTTAACGGACTAACGGACTGGTCCATTACAAAACGCCAATTACATGGACGTGCGTGTATTTTTTTAATTTTAAGACGAAAGGTTTAAAAGTGTGTGAACCATATGAACAATTTATGTAACTAACTCTAATGTATACTTTTTTATGAACAAGGAAATATATGAAATAAGAACCCTAAGGTTTTTATCAAATGAAAATAATATGTATATTTTAATTTTGACCAATCAAAATGCAACTAAAAGATAATGATAGAATTATATTAGTGTCACATTTTAGTCATTAAGCCGTAGACACTAATAGTGGGACGAGGGCCCACTACAACATTGACCGGCTACCCCAGCGACATTTGGGGACTTTCCCAAGCGACATGTCGCTGGGGAAAACTTTCCCCAGTGACATGTCGCTGGGGAAGTCTCGTAAGGGATTGTATCCCCAGCGACAACCCCCGGCGACGAGGTGGGTCCCACTCAATTTTCAGTCAAAGAAGCAGTGCCACGGTGGCAAATTATCTCCAGCGACATGTCGCTGGGGAATCATCGGATTAAGCTAAATGATTAACACGCCTAATTAACGATAACGATAATATTTAATTATCCCCAGCGACTTGTCGCTGGGGATACTATGGTTATTTGTTGACAAGTCAACGAGTGAGCAAAGTATCCCCGGCGACATGTCGCTGGGGAAACTGCGTTTTCTCGTTGACTTGTCAACGTTTAGTGTGGGTTATCCCCGGCGACGTGTCGCTGGGGAAACTGCGGTTTCTCGTTGACTTGTCAACGTTTAGTGTGGGTTATCCCCAGCGACGTGTCGCCGGGGAAAGGTCTGCATTTTTTTTTTTAAATACAGCATGCACTGCATGCGATTTTCAGATTTTTTCCGGAAAAAATCTACCAAAACCTGTATAGACTCACCACAACTTGTTAAAGTCAACGAAGTCAAAGAGAATCCCCGGCGACATGTCGCTGGGGAAACTATTGTCCACGTCACGTTAAGAGAGATTAACACTAATTACGAATTTTTAAATAAACAAATGAATCCCCGGCGACATATCGCCGGGGAAAAGTAAGCTGGAAAAATTCCCGCCACGTTTTACAATGAAATATTCGGTCAAGATATAACCGTTGAATCCCCGGCGAGATGTCGCCGGGGAAAAGTAAGCGATAATTTAGCTGACTTTTCTACGAGACTTCGTGCCACGTAGGATATATTTTTGTCGTTTAGTGCGGATTCCCCAGCGACAATTGTCGCCGGGGAAAACGACGATGGGGAAACTGGTAAATGTGGTAGTGCGGGGCGCATAATCTAATAAGAAATAAATTGCGAAAACCGTCTCTATGGTATATCCAAATAGCAAACGTAGTCTTTACCTATTCAAAAGTGCAAGCGGCATGCATGTGGAAAACCTTAGGTGCAGATATTATCCCTGTCTCATAGTAAAATGACTAAAATTCCCTTGTTTTCAGTGAGACTTTGTCATTTCACTTTGGAGAATGGACCATATCCGCAGTTTTTCATAGGGACGGCGTCTGAACTTTCGAAAAGGTAATGACTATGGTTGCTATTTAAACATACTACAAGGACAATTTTTGTAATTTACTCTTTAATATGAGGATGATGAGAGGGAAAAAAAAGTTAGTGAAAGTATCTGGTGAGGAATTTCATGGATAAAAGTCATTAAACCTTATGGAACTAAAGCAGGCAACATTTGTCTTAGGCTAAAAAAAATACTAGAGTATTATGAATGGTGTCAGATGAGACAACAATAAACCATACATCATCAAAGTCCATTATTAATTCAAAGAGAATGTGTAAAAAATAAAAACAAAAATGTTGATATATCATCTTGTTGTAGAGTGCACACACCACATATATGTTTGCAAAGATAAAGTGGTGTCACTGATGAAGCATGGGTAGAAGGATAGGTGGGACTAAACATCATCTCTTCCAAAAATCTGTATATGTATAATGTTTACCACGATAAATTATTAAGCGATGGGGTGTGGCTAGTGTTTTTGTTCTTCTCATTTTGCTTAATGACATGTGGATACTAAATTCATCTAACCCATTAACGTACTGAGGTCTGAGGTATGCAATTATTGATTGTTCTTGTAAACCTTCTTCGATCTACTGAATATATATGCATATCAAAACTTGTATGTATCTATTAGGATTATTCAACGGCATAACATGTTAATGTCTCGTTATATATATCTCCAAAGGTTTGTATATATTGATGGATTAATTAAATGGAAAATTCCGAAAATATACCTGTCCGCTAGTGCAAATCATTTTCTACCATCATTTTTTTCAAAAGTTCAAAATAGACCGAGGGCGACTTTATTTTGAGGCAACCTTTGTCTACGTTTGACACGTGTCATAGTCAACCGAATAAAAAAATAATTCACGTATCATATTTTGACACTTGTTGACTCATGGTTGCATTGTACATGTTGCCTAGTCATCCGGTCTATTTCGAACTATAAAAATATAAAGTCAAATGATATGCACTGGGGAGACCGATCTACTTTCAGAATTTTTCCTTAATTAAATGTCTTAAAAATTTTGTCCTTGTTTCAAAGAATTCTCTTATCATTTTATGTAAGTATAAAGTATTTGTGAATTAAATGCATATGGGAGTCAAGTGGATCAAAGTGTAAGTTCAATTTTTATTGGAGCAAGTTTTTATGCCTACTTAAGGACCGACAAGCAAATCACATTTACACACCACAAACCTTCCATTAAAACACAAACTCATAATCATTCTCTCTCGTTTCCCTTCCTATGGCTTTCCTAGAACACACAGCAACCATTCTCTCAATATTCTTCACTCTCATGTCACTTATATTGTTTATGTTTAGACATTTAAACAAAAGAGCCATTATCCCCACAAACTGGCCTGTTCTTGGTATGATACCAGGGATACTTGTAAACTCCCATCGAGTGTTGGATTACATGACTGATGCTCTCATACAAACAGGGGGTACCTTTATGTGGAAAGGCCCTTGGTTCGCTAAAATGAACATACTCATTACTACTGACCCTTTAGACTTCCAACATGTTCTAAGCAAAAACTTCATTAACTATCCAAAAAGTGATGAATTTCGTAAGATCTTTGAGATCTTTGGAGATGGAATCATTAGCTCCGATGGCGAGTTATGGGAGATCCATCGCAAAGTCACCCTTACTTAAACATCCTAAATATCCAAGTTTATTGGAAGAAATAACTTGGAACAAGGTGGAAAACGGTCTTCTGCCCATACTTGATTCCATTTGTGGACAAAGCAGTGTAGAGGTGGATTTGCAAGAAATATTTGAAAGGTTCACGTTCGATACCACATGCAAAATAATCTTAGATCACGACCCAAAAAGCTTGAGTATTGATTTTCCGTACGTTGCATGTGTGAAGGCGCGCGTTTTCCGATGCTGAAGAAGCCCTCTTGCAAAGGCATATTGTACCAAGAAGCTTTTGGAAATTGCAACAACTTTTTAAAGTGGGGAATGAGAAGAAGTTGAGTGATGCATGGAAAACTATTGATGATTTCTTATACACATGCTTAGCTCAAAAACATAATGAGTACATCAACACTATGAATACTGACCAACAAGAGAAAGATTTCTTATTACTACCAACTATACTAACAGAGATTAAAGATAAATATGAAAGATTTGGGGATCTTACTAAACTTCTGAGAGTCACCCTATTTACTTTGATGGCTGCAGGTAAGGATACCGTTGCCAGTGCTTTATCTTGGTTCTGTTATATCCTTGCAAAAAATCCGAATGTAGAAGATAAGATTTTAGACGAGATTTACGCACATTTGGGAGCGAAAGTAGGTGAGAGATGGAATGCAAAGGAGTTAGGCGAAATGATTTATCTTCATGGAGCTTTATGTGAATCCTTAAGGCTTTTCCCACCTATTCCTCTTAACCACAAATCTCCATCACAACCAGACATCCTTCCAAGCGGTCATAAAGTCGATCAAAACACGAAAATTGTTTTATCTTATTATTCCATGGGAAGGATGAAATCAATATGGGGAGAAGACTGCATGGAGTTTAAGCCCGAGAGGTGGATTGCTAAGGGAGGAGGAATCAAACATGAGCCATCTTACAAGTTCTCGACATTTAATGCTGGGCCGCGATCTTGCTTGGGGAAAGAAATGACTTTCTCTCAACTGAAAATAGTGTTAGCTACGATCATTTACCATTACCACATTGAGCTTGTGGATGGTCATCGTGTGCTACCAATAGATTCTATGGTACTTCAGATGAAGGATGGTCTCAAGGTGCGACTGACCAAAAGAAGAATTTAAAGTGAACTAAGCATTTCATGATAAAGTCCTCGTGTGCATTCATGCAGGACATGCAATAGAAGTCTTGAGAAAGTTATAGGAACCCGTCGAATCTGCTGTTGTTTTCTGTTCGTCACATTTGTGTCCCCGTGGAATAATAGGTAAAACTCATTTGTTAACCGTTAGATAATCATGATATTTGGGTTGTAGCTTATCTAAACATGTTCCTAAGTTCTCACCAAAGGGATTTGGTGAAGGATCTCCCTTGTGGGAGATATCATCTGTTGAAGTTACTACGGTATTCACTCTTTGTTTATGTTTGGTTAAATTTTGTGCATTTGCAAGTAGGTTTAGACCACACTTTGGTTTGATTAGTATAATGTTCCGGTTGTTTGGGTTTGATAAACGTTTCATTTGATTCGTCTAATTGAATTTGTTTGGCCGACTTGTGTTGGTTCTACAAAGTTTGGATCGGTATTCGTGGTTTTGGTTATGAAAGGTTGGTTATGATTTTGTTTGTAGTTTTGTACTTGTTCGGTATGCTATTGTTACTGAATTGGAAATTTGTTTTGTAATGGTGTTGATGGTGTATCATTCTTAACTAATTCGATTAAGTCTTAAGTAATTATGTGTTGCGTTTAGCATTAACATGTTTTGGTCCCGCCTGATTTCAATCTAATTCTACATGTTACTGCATTTTGTTACGTCTTGCATCTATCTAATTTCATGTAGTTTTATTTGGTTCCGCATCTGAATTCCACCCTGCATCTAGTTCAACTATGGTTCTCTATTTGTCTGTTTCTGTCTGCCTGAATCTCCTCTCTCTGTATCTGTCTACATGAATCTGCTCTGTCTGCCTAAATATGCTATTCATCTTCCTTTTTGAATATGCTCTGGTTCTACTCTGTATTTATGTGACTTTGCTACCTGCCAGTTCTACTATTTTCCCCTGATTATGTGCTCTACACAAGTTTATGTCTGCTCTGCATTTGGTTATGCGTGTTCTACTCTCGTTCATCTCTATAATTGTGTTGCTCTACTCAAATTCTGGATTTGTTTTTGGTTTTGTATCGACTTTGGTTCGTCTGTTTTCAAACTTGACTGATTTCAAGGTGTTGGTACTATGTAATTGGAACCGATTGAGATTCCGTCTAGCACCGAGTATGCGCTCTGGGATGCTCCGAAATTGTGTGCTCATTTTTCAATTTTAGTTTATTTTTTATTTGACAAACTCTCAATGTTTACTGGTGCAACATTGTGAGTTTGAGAAGGGATGTTTGTTTAATAAGGCCCACTGGCCCATAACCATTTAGGCTCGTCCAGTCTTTTGGTTTTAGTCTGTTATTTTTCTGTTTAATCTTTTGTATTATTTTTTGTACATTGAACCTGATAATATAATTTCAATGTTCTCTGCTTTCTACATGAAGTAGTTAAGGTAGTGGCCAATTAGCATATCAAGGCCATGTCCCTTGTCTTTTACTAGCATTTTTCAGTTATTTTCAGTACTTTTCAAACCTATGTATTTCAGTAATTTATGAATGAAGAAAAGTATTTTTCTTTCTTTCTTAATTGCAGTTGCTTCAGTTAATTACTTGGAAATATGAATGCAATGCATCAATATAAGTGAATTAATTACGTTGATATATTATGTATGATTTAAGCACTCAATTTGTCTGGTTGATACAATCTGCAAGGATATATAAAGTGTATCTCCACTGCTCCACATATTAAAATCCGTTAGATGCATGCACTTTTTGGATATGTAATTCCTCAAATGTTGGCCAGTCATTTGTTTACAATAACAATCTTGGCCAAAATTTTGTTAATACAAATATCGTGTAAAAATTTTATTTATATTTTACGATCCTTCTAAGTTGTGTTAACGACAACTATAAACTTAGATTACGCAAAGTTTAAAATAAAAAAGCGTTAAACTTAAAGTTTCAACTTTCCAATTATATCACTAAGGTTTGAAAAAATGGATATCTAACGTTGTGGTAATTATAAATGAACACGTTTTACATTTACAAGTAGTGTAAAAATCATACAATAGTCACGTACTTTCTGAAATTGTCCGTCTAGAACCATTTACTTTTTTATTACACTACTTCAACAATAACCTTACTTTTGTTTTTACGACTTCACAAACATGGTAACCGGCTACCGAGACTGTAGCATTTTTTTTTCCACGTAGGCAATATCTACTATTTCTTTGATATATAATATCCACGTATATAATTTATATTCCAGCTTGGTTTTCCACTATCAACATAACAGATCTGCTATTTCTTGTCTTTAAGCAGGATTTAAAACTTCATACATCCTATAAAAATGTCCTTTATACCATGAATTCTCTAACTCTAGATCCAATCCCAATATCTACAATTCCTTACTCTAGTTTTCTGAAAGTAAGAAAATATTCAATATCAAAAAAAAAAAAAAAAAAAAACATTTTGAAAAGAACTTACTTATCTTTTGGGGCAGACAACAAATCGTCTTGCAGGATTTGCAGGGGTCCATGAAGTGAGTTTCATCAGGAAGTTCACATTTGCACTTAGTTGGATCAGGCTCATATGTGTTTGAATTGAAGGAAGATGAAGACATTTTAAAAAGTTTGTAAATTGAGGCTGATTTTTAGGGTTTGTAAATTGATAAGGATTTAGGGTTTGGGGATGGTGAAGGTTATGGTGGTTGTGATAAAGTGTAGGGTTTTTAAATGAATCGGGTAAGAAAAGGGTCAAAAAAAAGGGAAACACAAAGATGGGTCGGGTAAACAAAAATAGGGGAAATACACTCAGATTTTATTAAACATGTGTAATTAAAAAAATTGATAATGACGTGGAAATTAATCCGGTAACCTTGGTGATATTGTGATAATACAAACAAGTACGTTGGTGAAGTAGTGTAATAAAAAAGTAAATGATTCTAGACGGACAATTTAGGAAAGTACGTGGCTATTGTATGGTTTTTACCCTTACAAGTATTTGTACACAAATACATCTTTTCTTAAATTAGTCTGCTTACAAATATACACTTTTAATTGTGCAAGTAAACTAATCATATTTCTCATTCAAGACTAAAGTTTACTTATAGACAAAATACATTTTATTTCGACAAGCACTCAATTAGACATTTTACTTTATTTTAGAAAATGTTACTTACACTTTTAGATACAAGTTTACTCTCCTTTTTAAGTAAATCAAAAAGTGTTTTTACCTCATGCACGACATCACTTGGAGTTGACTTTCTTAAATTGTCACATCAATAATATTTCTCTAGATATGAAAAGATCCTAGGTAGATTTTGGAAAGATTTAGTTGTCAATTTCTCTAGCTTGTTGACTAGTGAAAGGATACTCCTGAGTTGGATACTCGAGAAGTGGAGTAGGGCACCAAAAGGAAGTCCGTGTAGGCCGAACCACTATAAATCCTTGTGTCGTGGTTTGATCTTTCTAACTTTACTTTATATCTTGCATTTAATTTATTATATACTTGTTTATAAATATACTTGTCAATTTCGTATTAAAGTTTCAAAAGAAAACTAATTAAAATCGGTAAAATGATTTATAAATAAGCAAATACCAAACCAACTCATTACCTATACGGGTTTTGTGGTTGACAAGAAACCGAGAGCAAAAAAACCACAATGTATCACCATTACACAATACCACGCGTTATTAAGTAAATTAAATCTGACACCCACTAAATCAAACGACACTTAAATCATTTTAATCCACACGAATCGTAAACTCTATTAATTCAAAATTGTTTTTAATATTTTTTTTTTATAGCCATGAAAAGTTGTAATGATCGTTTTATATTCGGTTTAAATGAAAATAATGAAAGATAAACTTGTGGTGTTTGACATACCAAGGGAAAAATGAGAGAGAGGAGAGGTGCGGCGGTGTGGTTTATCACGAATCTAACACGAATCAAAAATCTCGAACTAAAACCCTAACCGTGACCCTACCATCACGATCTAAACACCATACAACCTTTACGATCTCTTGTCTTCAATGGTGGCGGTGGCAGAATAGTACGGTGGAGGTTGCGACAGGCCGGAGATTGACGGAAAATCGGCGCCGGATAAGAGGGGTGAGAGGTGAGAGTTGTTGTGTGTGAGATTAGGGTTTTAAAACCCTAGTAATGGTACTAAATGTGGAAAACAATAGTTTATCGTTTTTCTTTTAAAATCTTTACGTTTATACGAAACCAACCACAGTAATGATAAGTATAACGCAAGAAAGGATAGAAACGATCAAACCACAACACAAGTGTTTATAGTGGTTCAGTCTATAAAGACTCTTTTTCCTTACCCTACTCCACTCCCCGAGTCTCCAACTCGAGAGTATTCTTCACTAATCAACAAGCTCCTTTATCCGGCGGAGAAAATCATTATACGTTGCTTACATAATATTTTCGATACAAAGCTAGATGTCGATTTCTTTTACAAGGATACAACCACTCCCGTCATACTACGTATTTTGAGGACTAAAATACTAACCGATCACTATGGAAAATTTATAATGGTTTGGTACAAAGAATGATTATGAACTAATCTAATTAACACTTGTGATGAACAAAAGAGACATGCAAATCTTTATCGAAACTTATAAGTGTTTAATGATGTTTTGATCTTCTTGCTAATTAAGAAGCTCACAAAGACAAATATAAATGAGTTAGATATAGGAAATAATTAGTATGAGAGAATATACAATGTATATGTATGTAAGTGTGTGAGAAAAATACTAAGTTTAGCTTGCTATTTATAGGCAAGAAGGCAAAGCTGGCCACGGATCCGGCGGAACCAAAAATATGGTTTCGTCCGTGTACCATTTCGGTTCCGTCGGGTTCTAACAGAAGATCTTCCAAAATCTTACAAATCTAATTCATATCTTTCCAAAATATTCTCTATGATTCTAATAGATTTGATATTTCAGATAATCTTAGAGTAGAATGATCCATGTAGTGATGTAAAAATGCATTTATATTTTGATTAAAAGATTTAACAAAGTAAACTTGTGATATATAAATAGTAGGTAGCTAAGTGATGTTAATTAAGAAGTAACTTATATTTAAATTTATTTTTAAAAAAAACTTTGTAGCTATATAAAAGACTTGACAAATTTTATACTTTTCTAAAATAAAGTTTATTATTGTCATTAACAAAAGAGAGCAAATATCGTAAAATATAAATAACGTTTTTGGACGATATTTGTATTAACAATCTCTCCTTTTTTGTTGAGGGCAAAACATAAAATTTATTTTTAAGCAATGAGATAAAAGTGTGTAAGCCTTTTTAAAAATATAGGTTTTAAACTCATTTTAAACTTTTTAAATTTTTAAAAGTGTGAATTTTGAGTTTGATATTTTCTCTCCTTTTTGTCGAAATAAAAAGAAGAGAAGCGTAGTGGAATCGTGTGCTCTCCCTTGGCCAACACTCCCCCTTGTTGGGGTGCCAAGTATGAGATTCATGGATTTTGAAGGCTACAAAACAATGGTTAGAATTTATCCATAGAATAATAAATCATAAGTTATAAGACAAAAACCAAAGAATAATAAAAACATCATATATTATGTAAAAATTTCATCATGACAGTCATAATGATGACATAATAATAATGATGATAAAGGAAAACGCGAAAATAAAAAAATAACTTGGAAATAAAAATTCCTTGAGAAATTTAGATAGTCCTAGAGTTGGACTTATTACATTGTCCATCCTAATGTGAACTATTGTGATGGAGGATGGGGGAGAGCATTTAGATGCTCAAGGATGTGAGTAAGAATGAACCTCGTTTCATCTTGAAATTCATGAACCATTATACGGGTTCACTCATTAATCCTAGCGACGTAATGCGTACACCCGTGATTAATGTCTAGAGGTGTAGCATGATTGTGAGGTGGTAGTTGTTGATTGTTTGGTTGAGAGGTTGTATGTTGTGGTTGTTCCATGGATGATGATAGAAGAACGGTTTGTAGATTCATGGATTCTTGAAGGTGGGAGTCCACCATGTTTGAGAATGTGTAGAGGCCATTGAGATCTAGGTTTAATTATTGTTGAGATTGAGGAGGATCAATACACATTGATTCATCAATTTCTCGAAGAGTAGGGAAAAATGATTGAGGTTGTGGAGGTTGAGGTACATCATGGAAGAACTCATTGGGCATGAATGATGCCCTTGCTGGTTCGTGAGCAATGCGCTCAATGGAGGAAAATGATGGTAGAGGAGGTGGATTGGTTGACCATGGTGGTAAGTCATCCAAACTATCCATAAATGGATGAGGGGATGTAGGTGGTGTAGCAAATAGTTCAATAGGTTGAATTTTGGGAGACTTTGGTGGTGAAGGTGATTTTGGTTGTTGTGACGGATCTGGTGGTGGTGTGGTTGCCACTGGATTTTTCGTTGGTGGTGGAGTTGTAATAATGATCGGAGATCTTTGTTGAGGTCTTAGGGTGCTTAGGTTGATGACATTGTCATCATGAATGGGAGAGGAATATGTTGATTGGTGATTCATGAGAGGATGATGAGTTTAAGTTAATGAAGCAACATGGTTTGACGCTAATTCTAGCGGTTCTTCTTGGTGGCTTATTGGAAGGGGATGAGTTAGTGGATTTTGTCATTGTGAATTATCTTGAAAGTTGAAGAGATTTGTAAGAGGTTGTGAGGAAGGGATGAAGATGAAGATCCTGGAGGTTCCTATTTATAATGGTAAAGATTTGTGGAATGTTGTGCATTGATTTGATGTTATTCCACTTAAATTTGATCTATCCTAATGATTTGGAAGTGTTTATAAGCTTGTCTAATCATCTAAAGTAAATACAATGGAAGTGAGTTGAGTGAATGGAGTGAGATATGCAGTTAATGTGTTGTGATCATTACAAGATCTTGGAGGTCAGAGACTCACGGATTGTAAGGTACGAAATAAAGGGTTCCTTCCTTTTTAGAGAAAGGTTCCTTGAGTGATTTTTGAGAAATTTCAAATTTTGGTGGGAAATGGTTATCCTATTGGTGCAAGGGGGCTAAGAACATCCTAATGTGTGTAGCAACAAGTTAAAAGAGCCTAATTAAAGTAAAATGAGTGATCAATAGTGCGGTAAAGTAACGAAAAATAAATTTGTGACAGCAGGAATGGCGGAACCAAAATTGTAAACAGGCGGAACCCAAATTTTGGTTCCGTCCAATCCGTCATCCAATTTTTGGCATTGACAAAAATCTATATGGGCGGAACCAAATTTTTGGTTCCGTCCTATCCGTCAGTGCCTGAAAACTAAACAGAGGACATTTTTGATCCTCGTGAGCTCGTTCAAATTCCGTAATCTTTCTTGGAGCATGTGTAATTAATTATTTGTGATAGAGAAATAATAATAACACATGTAAAACCATACGAATGGATATAGATCATGTAATGGATATAAATTTCACTATAACATGAAACGGGAAAATTTGATAATATAGCAATGTTATCTACCTGCAAGGCATTGGGTTAGTTCACATGATTTTTAAATGACAAGTTATTATCTTAGGAATAGTCAAATACATCATACATCATTGTTTTGAAATATTGTACCAAACACTCATACAACCTTCATCTCTTGTCCAACTTCTTATTAATCTTAGTTAGGAACCTTCCAATGCATTTAAACATTCCTCTTGTTTGTTTGAAATCTAATGATTGATTTTTAATTTTTGAAAGTTCCTTAAAGTACTCAAGAGGAGGGAGCCTAGAGTTCGGAAGTCCGTCTTCCGAGCTATTTGATGAGGATGAGGAAGTTGGAGGTTGAGGACATTTTCCTGCAGACTTCGTTTTTGCTACCCGTTCATCACTCAATGGTACAAAGATATAATCGACAAAAGAATAGTCAGGACATAACCCTCTAGCGATTGGAGGGATTGGTGCAAAGGCTCTATAAAGACGAGGGAGAAGCATCCCGTATGGAAGAGCAGTGGTTCCTAGAGTTGGTATGTCGGCCATTGTTTTGGCAACATAGTAGCCTAAGTTGAATGGTTGACGGGTTGACAAGCTATAGAGCATGTAGCAAATACAAGCATTGAGATGATCATGGTTTCATATGGTGCACAAGAAATTTTCCCTAAGGACTTCTTCCTATTTCTTGAATTGCGGTTTTAGTTCATTGAGTTCCATTCCAAATGGATCTCGGTTGATTTCTCTTCCCGTACGGGTTGTTCTAATACCCGAGACTATAGGAAGAAACAAATGTTCCTGAATTGTTTCCTTATCAACCAATGGAGTTCGGTAAGGTGGAGTACGATCAATTATTGAGTTAAGAATTGAGAGGGACCATTTGTCCGAGTAAAGGCATATGCCTTGACATGAAAGTCCAAGGACTTCGCCAAATTGGGGAAGAGGAATATGAAACTCACTTTGGTTTACTTTAAAATGAATGGACATCAATCCATTATCATCACTTGCGAGAACTACGCTAGCATAGAACTCGATAACAAATCTTGGACAAATTTGTTCGTCAATGTCTAACAGATAATCAAAGTTGATGGTGGAAAGTTCTTGACGAATGTTTGTCCCTTCAAGGTAGGATGGGTGTATTGTTCTACCTTCGTGAAAGTAGCGTTTTTCTAAGGCTTTGAAAATTTCAACTTGAGTTGGAGTAAGCCCCTTAGTCCTATGATGTTTGGGAATGTAGTTGAGAGTGTCTTTGTGGTCATAGTGAGTTGCGGGAGGCATGATTGTTCCTAGAGACAAATATTTAACGCTTTAGTCAAAACTAATGAGAAATTTGATATAAATTTCTAGTATGTGTCTATATGAAAACAATGTGGAAGTGTGGTTATCTCGACTTCTTTTAATATATAAAGGATTAGTAGTTTTTGTAAAAATAAGAGAGATAACCCAAACGCTCCCAATTAAATGTAGCTTCGATTGAATGTACCCAAAAATACATATTAATTGTGTACTTCCTTTAGCATTCAAGAGACATTATGCAAGTGATGTTCTAAACATAACGTTTTTATTTGTATGTGTGGAAAACTATAAGGGGGGTTGAATAGTTTCACCGCTTTTTAATTTAGTTATCAAAGTTTAGTTGTGAAAAACTTCAATTCAATCCTTAGTGAAATCAAACCACAACAATATGAATCATACATAATAAGACTACACTAAACACACTACAACAATTGAAAGTAAGTAATGAAAGTAAAGAGTGAGAGATGGAAAGATAAAACCGAGACAAAGAGATTTATAGTGGTTCGTTCATGAAGCTCTTCTTCGCCCTACTCCACTCCTCGAGTACCCAACTCGAGAGTTCTATGCACTATGTCAACAAACTCCCTTGAGGTGGAGAAAACCGTATAATGTCGCTTATCACAATTTCTGACACTAAGCTAAATTTCGAGTACTAATGTAGCTAGTGCCAATCTCACTCTCGATCTACCCGATCCTTGTTAATCACACAACCTACTAGATCACCACGATCTAGACTTGATCCACTTGATCAACACACTAACTCACAAACTACAAGAGATCTCCAAGATCACAATGATCAACACAAGTTATCTAAACAAGACTCAAGACTACTTGATGTATATCAAGATACAACAAGTATGTAACAAGTGTTACAAGTGCACACTACAATGACTACAATACTTAGTATCCTCTTGATACAATATGTTCTTCTCTTGCACTAGGAGAGGAATGAAGGTGATCACTTGGTTGGAAGAAATGATCACTCTTAAACAAAAGAAAACTATCTAAATGATCAAAGGAGTGTGTGTGTGTTAAGAGGATTAAACTCAGAAAGTTTTGTGTGAAAAAGGATGCCCAAAAACTGTGAAGTGGGCTAGTATTTATAGGGACAAAAAATTCGACCGCTATAGTGCACTGTACCGTTAAATACCCGACGGTACCACTAAATTTAGTGGTACCGTGGTATCGTCCTAGACAAAAACGCTCCATTTTTTGTTTTCAGTGGTAAAAGTTTATTTGGGGAAGTTAAGAGCTGTTTGAGGGGGGGGAATAGCTGTTGGGAATTTTAAACTTATTTTTCCAATTAAAACATTTTTTTATTATTCAAAAATAATTTGTAAAATGTATTTTTGAACGTATTTTTGAAAAATTGTTTTGTCACATTAAAAATGTGAAGCTTGAAACACAAATTCACTTCTTTGATCATTTGGCAAGTTGTAAATTTGTTTGTTCACACCTAGAGTGATATATGTAGAAACGGGATATTTCGAATAAAACTTGTTTACGTTAATTTTGACGTAACGTGTTTTTACATTTTTTTATCATCAAAACGTAGAGATATCGAAAGATAGAAATAACATTTGTAGACATTATTTGCATCAACAGTATGAACAATGAGAAATTGTTTGTCCTAAAAGTGAGAAGTTTAACAAAAATTTGACATGCGGTTTTTAGTAAATCATGATAATGTCTTACAAGATGCAATTTCTAACTAAAGGAAACATGATTAGTTATGTAATTTACGTATGTACTTCATGATCTATCGAAGAAAATGCATAATCCCCAGGTTTGGTTTTGTACATAAATTGAAAGCCCTAGACTCAAAATTAAGAGAAGACAGGTAGTAAGGAAACTTACAATGTTGATTGGAGCTGAGATTAGTTGAGGAATTTGCCTTAACTTTGATTTTAGTGTGATGTGGAGTTAGTTTAGGTCGATGTGTATTTTCAATTTGGAAAAGGAGGTGTTTGTTTTAAGCTTAATATCTGTTAACAGTAGCCCACGGATTGGATGGAACCAAATTTTTGGTTCCGTCCTTGGTACTTTGGTACCTTGGGTCAGTTTTTACTTTTTGATGTTGAAGGTTCGAGCTAAGATCTAAATTACTTAAAACTAAAAATTAGGTTCCATTAGTGCTAGTCTAAGTCTAAGGAGATTAAGTGGTTCTATTTTAAGAGATTTTGTTAGGATATCGGCAATGTTGTCTTCCGAGGACACTTTCTCGATTGAGATGTTCCTTTTTTGTACATTGTCGCCAAGGAAGTGATGAAGGATTTCTATGTGTTTAGTTCGAGCGTGTTGAACTGGATTTTTGCTTAGATCGATAGCTCCTTTCTTGTCTCAAAGGATAGAGATGTCGCTAATTTGAATTCCATAGTCGACGAGAGCTTGCTTCATCCAAAAAGCTTGTTGACATGCTTTTCTGGCTGATACGTACTCGGCTTTGGTTGTTGAAATGGAGAGAGTTGTTTGTTTCTTAGGGAACAATGAGGTGAGACAATGTCCAACAAAAGTACAAATACCACTTGTGCTTTTTCTATCAACATAGTCACCGGCATGGTCTGAGTTGGCATACACTATGGTTTCAACACCTGTTCCTTTGGGATACCATAATCCTAGGTGCGTAGTACCTTTTATGTATCTAAATATTCGTTTTACGGCCTCAAGATGTGATGTCTTTGGATTTTCTTGAAAGTGTGCACATAGACAAACACTAAACATAATGTCTGGTCTACTAGCTAGAGGATAAAGTAGACTACCAATCGTTCCTTTATATTTAGTATTATCTACCGAGTCACCTTCTTCATCCTTGGTAAGTTTGGTTTCCAAGGACATAGGTGTTTTAACAGGTTTAGAGTCTTCAAGGCTAAATTTCTTAAGCATATCCTTTATGTATTTAGATTGGTTAAAGAATATTCCATCTTCTAATTGTTTGATTTGAAGTCCTAAGAAAAAGTTTAGTTCGCCCATCATACTCATCTCAAATTCGTCGTGCATGATTTTTGAAAAATTATCACATAGTTTTTGACAAGTTGATCCGAATATGGTGTCATCCACATATATTTGGACAATGATGATATGTGAATCCTTTTTCTTGGTGAAGAGAGTGTTATCTACTAAACCCATGGTTTACTTATGCTCAACTAAGAATGTTTTAAGTCGATCATAACATGCTTTTGGTCCTTACTTAAGTCCGTATAAAGTCTTTTTAAGTTTATAAACATGATTAGGTTTTTTAAAATCGGTGAAACCCGGAGGTTGTGTGACATATACTTCTTCATTTATAAATCCATTCAAAAATGCACATTTGACGTCCATTTGAAAAAGTTTGAAATTATGTGCACATGCATATGCAAGTAAAATTCTAATAGACTCGAGCCTAGCAACCGGAGCAAAAGTTTTGTCGTAGTCAATGTCTTCTTGTTAATTATAACCTTGTGCTACTAGCCTAGCTTTGTTTCTAGACACGACACTATTGTCATCCATTTTATTTCGAAAGACCCATTTTGATTATTGTTTGACTTTTTGGTTGAGGTACTAATGTTCAAACATCATTTCAAATTAATTGATTTAATTCTTCTTGCATAGCTATGACCTAAGATTCATCTTTTATAGCCTCATTTATATTTTTGGGTTCAATGGTTGATATAAAACAAAAGAAGTTACTTTGATTTGGGACTTGTGATCTTAAAGTTCTTTCATTAATTTTTCCTATGACGTTATCTAATGGATGACTTTTAGATTCTTTGACATTGACAATATCTTTATTTAATAGTTCATCTTCCTTGATATTATCTAGATTCTCTTCGTTTTCAACAAGTTGGCTTTCAACTAAGTCATCATCTACCAAAGGCAATGTCTTAGAGGGAGGTGGACTTTCGTCAAATATTACATTTGACGATTCCTCGACATTGACAATATCTTTATTTAATAGTTCATCTTCCTTGATATTATCTAAATTCTCTTCGTTTTCAACAAGTTGGCTTTCAACTAAGTCATCATCTACCAAAGGCAATATCTTAGAGGGAGGTGGACTTTCGTCAAATATTACATTTGACGATTCCTCGACTCTTAAGGTTTCTTTGTTTAAAACAATATAAGCTTTGCTATTTTGAGAATATCCAAGAAATGCACTTTCATAAGACTTTGGGTCAAATTTGATGAGGTAATCCTTAGTGTTTAGAATAAAACACTTACTTCCAAAAACTCTAAAGTATCCTAGCGTAGGCTTTTTACCTTTATATAGTTCGTATGGTGTTTTGTTCAAAAATTATCGAATTAATACTCTATTTAAAATGTAGGTCGAAGTGTCAACGATGTTACACCAAAAATTTTGAGGTATGTTTTGTTTATTAAGCATTGTTCTACTCATCTCTTGAAGAGTCCGGTTTTTACGTTCTACTACACCATTTGACTGTGGAGTACGAGGAGCGGTAAAGTTATGTGTTATGCCATTGGCATCACAAAAGTTTCCAAATTGTATTTCATTATCAAATTCACGAAAATGATCCGTTCTTATTGACGCAATACGACTATCTAGTTGGTTTTGAATTTTCTTACTAAGAATTTTAAATTGATCAAAAGCTTCATTTTAATTTTCAAAAATTTTGTCCAAGTATATCTAGAGTAATCATCAACTATGACCGAAGTGTAGAAGTTTCCTCCATAGCTTTGTATAGCGGATGGACCAAATAAATCCATATGTAAAAGTTCTAGACACCTAGATGTAGACACTATATTTTTAGCCGGCCTTATGGCTACTATGAACTTGTTTTCCAATTTTGCAAGCATCACAAAAGTGTTAGTTATATTTCAACTTGGGTAAATTCCTACGAGATCTTTTGATGATAGAGATTGGATAAGTCTCATATTAGCGTGCCCTAAGCGTCTATGCCAAATATTTGAGGAATCATCTAACGAAGTGAGGCAAAGTTTGTCTTTTGATGTGTTGTCAATCTTCATGACATATATGTTGTTTTTCAAAACACCTTTTTCTAGTATTCCATCATTTAGTATTTTACTTTCATTTTCACTAATAGGACATTATACTTTTTAAGGCATAGTTGACTAATACTAAGTAGGTTGAATCCTAGATTATCAACATGTGCAACATCATCAATAGAGAGAGTCATGAATGATAGTACATTTTCCGATGATTTTGCTTTTCAATTTGCTACCGAAAGTGACATTACCTCCGTCATATGCTTGGTAGGATGAGAAGAGGCTTTATTTCCCGTCATATGTCTTGAACAACCGCTATATTTGATCCATTCGTCTGGTTTCAATCCAGCTTTCAAGCATACCTAAGTTATATAAAAACTCAAGCATTTGGTCCCTAATATCTCATGGGTCTATTTTGGTTAAACATACCATTAACTTGATTCATGTATGGGAATAGTAGATATGAGTCCCATGGCATGTAGTTATGAGTTTGATAATGTCTATGGAATTTTTGATTCCAACCGTTATATTGGTAGTTGGGTTGTCCGTTGTAGTTACTCTTTGGAAAGGGGCGTTTGGGAATATATGTTTGAGGCCTTTGTTCAGTAGTTTTAGATCTAAACTCATTTTTAGCAAGTCCTACTCCTATAGTAACAGCTGGTTTTTGCTTAGTTTCATTTGTAACAACTTTAGATTTCATTGTGACTTTAACAAACTCAGTACGAGCCGATTTGCAATCTTTTTGTCCTCCTGAGGAACCCACGAAACCAAAAGGTTCAATGGACGGAACCAAATTTTTGGTTCCGTCTGTTTCGTGGTTTCCTGAAGTGGTTGAAACAGTTTCTTTCTCTTTTTCGGCTTGTTTTGTTAGACTACTTAAATCTCCTAGTTTCATAAATCCTAGTCCAGTTTTATCATATGCTAATTTCGGGATTTTCATTATTTCATCCGCACAGCAAATGTTTTATCAAACTTTTTAAATTTAGAATTATGTTTAATGAGCTCACCCTGTGTGAGTTTAAGTTTCTCAATTTCAAGCCCAAGTTCTTGACATGATATACATGCTTTTTCGATGGCTTTACTATTTTCTAAACGTTTAACTTTTTCTTTTAATTCATAAACTTCATTTTCTAAAAATTCTTTTTTAGTCTTTAAAAATTTGTTTTTGTTTATGATCTTCAAGCCAAGTTCACACAGTTTGTTATATTCTAATGTATCATCATCAATAGAGGAATAAGATGAGTCATATTATACCTTTTTTGAGTCCTGAGCCATGAGAGCAATTTCATCATTCTTTGGCTCCTTGTTATCATATTCACTATCACTCTAAGCGCCACTCACAACGCTCTTTGATTCTTGTTTTTAGGCGGCTTGGGGCAATCTCCTATTAGATGACTTGTGTCTCCACATCTAAAGCATTTTCTTTCTCCTTTTACTTTCTTATCATCACGATCTTTCCGAAAAGGTTTCTTGTCTTCTCGAGGTTGTGTTACAAACTTTCCTCATCTTCTAAAAACTTTTTGAATTCTCTCACGGCCATGGCATACTCTTCGTCTTCACTGTCTGAGCTTGATTCTCCTTCGTCGCTTGACTATGTTTTTTCCTTTAAGGCAATGGACTTGACTTTTTCTTTCTTTCCTTTGACAATTTCCGAGTCATTCACCATTACCATTTCATGAACCTTGAGATTTCTAATTAGCTCGTCAAGTGACAATTTTAAGAGATCTTTGGATTCTTCAATAGCCGTCACTTTTGCTCTCCATTTTTTATGAAGTGCTCTAAAGAATTTCCTGACAAAGTTCTTGCTACAAAAGGATTCATAAAGTGCTTTGAGAGAGGTAATGATAGTATTAAAGCGAGCAAATATACTATCAATGATTTCATCTTCAAGAGTAGTAAATTGTTCATATTGTTGAGCAAGAAGATCAATTTTGTTATTCTTGACTCGTGAATTTCCTTGATGAGTGATTATTAAAGATTGCCAAATTTCTTTAGCGGTATTGTACATAAATACTCTTTCAAATTCCTTTTTAGTTAGAGCGTTGTAAAGCATCATTTTTGTTTCATTATTTTTTGCAATTAACTTCTTTTGCTCATCAGTATGACTAGTGAGTGAAGTATCCTCATCCTGACCACTTGTGACATGATCACCTTCAATAATTATATATCCTAGATATATATCTTTTGATTTCACATATGTTTCAAAACGGCTTTTCCAACAGATAAATCCATTTGGTTCAAGTAGTGGTGGTCTTTGCATAGATTGCCCTTCTTTAAAATTTTCAAAATTCATGGATCGTTTTAAGTTTTAAAATACAATAAATTTTAAAAAACTTCAGTAACGTAGCTCTTGTTGTCAATTGTCGAAAACTAGAATGGAGGGTTGAATAATTTTATCGTTTTTCTTTTAAAATATTTATGTTTATGCGAAACCAACCACAGTAATGATAAGTATGATGCAAGAAATGATAGAAACGATCAAACCACAACACGAGTGTTTATAGTTGTTCGGTCTACAAAAACTCTTTTTCCTTACCCTACTCCACTCCCTGGGTCTCCAACTCGAGAGTATTTTTCACTAATCAACAAGCTCTTTTATCCGGTGGAGAAAAGCATTACACGTCGCTTACACAATACTTCTGACACAAAGCTAGATGTCGAGTTCTTTTACAAGGGTACAACCACTCCCGTTACACTACATATTTTTGAGGACTAAAATACTAACCGATCATAATGAAAGATTTATGATAGTTTGATACAAACAATGATGTATGAACTAATCTAATTCACACTTGTGATGAACAAACAAGACTTGAAACTCTTTGTTGAAGCTTATAAGTCTTCAATGATGTTTTGATCTTCTTGCTAATTAAGAAGCTCACAAAGACAAATATGAATGAGTTAGATACAGGGAATAATGAGTATGAGAGAATATACAATGTTTATGTATGTAAGTGTGTGAGAAAAATATTGATTTTGGCTTGTTATTTATAGGCAAGAAGGAACAGCTGACCACAGATCCGGCGGAACCAAAAATATGGTTACGTCCCTGTAACATTTTGAATCTGCCGTGTTCTGACAGAGGATCTTCCAAAATCTTGCAAATCTAGTTCTTATCTTTTCAAATTATTCTATATGATCCTAATAGATTTGATATTCCAAATAATCTTAGAGTAAGATAATCCATGTAGTGATGTAAAAATGCATTTATATTTTGGTTAAAAGATTTAACAAAGTAAAATTGTGAAATATAAATAGTAGCTAGCTAAGTGATGTTAATTAAGAAGTAACTTATATTTAAATCTATTTTAAATAAAAACTTTGTAGTTATATAAAAGACTTGACAAAATTTATACTTTGCTATAATAAAGTTTATTATTGTCGTTAACAAAAGATAGCAAATATCGTAAAATATAAATAATGTTTTTGGATGATATTTGTATTAACACTATATATAGTGTAAAAAACATAGGGACCAACTGTATAATTTTCAAAGCTCAAGGACGGCGAAGTAATTAACTCTCAGGGACCATTTGTGTAATTTTTCTACTTTTAGTGTTCGGGACTCGTTTGGACTAGCAAAAGTTCGATTCAACTCACGAAAATTACCCCCGTCGCGTCCCAAATAATTTTTTTAATAAAAACGAGTATTCACACGATTAGTTTTTCGCAATCTATAACGCTCAGATAAAATTGTTTATCGAGTTTACAGTTGTGTCGGTACGCGTTGTGTGCAATTTTCACGTTTCACGAGATAACTTCTCGTTTTCAAGTCAAATGAGCTCGGAAGAGTTCGTAAATGAAAAATAAGGATAATTCATTGTAAAAATATGTCTGGAAAATTACGGGTTGTTACACGGCTCAACATAGCTACCTAGGACTAAGGATCAGACTCACTCTGATACCATGTTAGACAATGATAAAACCCGTAGGTGTATGTTTCATTCATACGATATTTATAAAGGTAAACACATAAAATTGCCCTAATCGACTCAACCCCACATACCGAGTTTGGGCCTATTAATCTATCATCTAATACTTGCGCGAGTTCTTGGTATGATTTCAGGAATACTTGTAAATTTTCATCAAATTTTTTATTAGGTGACTGAATTCCGCATATAGATAGGTGGTACCTATATGTGGAAAGGCCCTTGGTTTGCCAAAATGGACATACTCATTACTACTAACCCTTTAGACGTTCACCATGTATTGTGCAAAAACTTCAAAAATTATCCCAAAGGTGATAAGCTTTATAAGATCTTTGATATATTTGGGGATGGAATCTTTAGTTCTGACGGTGTGTTATGGGAGACTCAACGCAAAGTCCTCACGTCCTTATTAAAACACGCGGAGTATAAAAGCATTTGGGAAACAGTTATCTGGAACAAGGTATAGAGGTGGATTTGCAACAAGTATTTGAAAGGTTCAATTTTGACACTACAAGCAACATACTCTTAGATAAACGATCCAGAAAACTTGTCTACTGATTTACCTTTCATCCCATGTGTGAAGACCTTCTCGCATGCGGAAGAAGCTATCTTGCATAGGTTGCAACAACTTCTTGAAATATAGGACATGAGAAGAAGTTGAGTGATGCTATGAAAACTCTATCGATGATTTCATATACACGTGGTTAGCAAAAAACAAAACGAGTAAAACACCGTGACTTCCGGATAAGAGAAATCGTTCTTGGTATAACCAACTCTTCTTAGAGAGACCAAAGATCGATATTGCAATTTTGGAAATCCAAACAAACTTTAGAGGGACATCCTGGTCAATTTTATGGCTGCGGGATGAGATACTCTTAGTAGCGCTCCAATTTGGTTCTTTTATAACCTTGCACGAACCCGGTTGTAGAAGATAAGATTCTAGAAGAGCTTTACACACATTTGGAAGTAGGTGAAAGATGGAACACGAAAGAGTTAACCAAGCTGAAATATCTATATGGGGCTTTATGAGAATCCTTGAGGCTTTTCACACCTGTTCCAGTTAACCACAATTCCCCATTACAACCAGATATCCTTCCAAGCGGCCACCGAGTAGATAAACCAATGTTGCAAAAATCGTGAATCGGTAGTCGGGCGGTCGACCACCCTGTAGCGAGTAATCGGTCAAGTCGGGATTAATCGGTGATTAATCGGATTGGTATTTCCTGCAATTTTTTGGTATTTCTGGAGACCAAACTAAAAATCTTAACCGATTCCAAGCCTGCTATGTTTCCAAACCTCAATAAAAGGCCCAAATTCTGATTATGATGCCCATTGTGCGTTATAAATGAAATATACGATTCCCAAATTAAGTAGAATGCCTAAATTATTATTTTTTTAAAAATGACGGATTTGACCGATTTGGCCGATTTTTGGCTGATTCGGCCGATTTTTAACCGATTCGGCCGATTAATCGGCCGATTCAGCCGATTTTTTGACTGCTTAGTGTTGATTTTTTTTCCTAGGCCGATTTTTCGACCGATTTTCAAAAATCGACAAGGTACTCGGCCGATTAACGATTAATCGGAGATTAATCGGCCGAGTTGACCGATTTTTGCAACATTGAGATAAACACACCAAAATTGCATTATCTTTTTATTCCATGGGAAGGATGAAATCGATATGGGAAGAAGACTGCATGGAGTTTAAGCCCGAGAGGTGGATTTCCAAGGGGGTGAATCAAATATGAGCCATCTTACAAGTTCACGACATTTAATACTGAGCCAAGAACTTATGTAGGTAAAGACATGACTTTTCTATCAATTGAAGATAGTGTTAGCTACGATGGTATACCGTTACCACATTGAGCAAATGGAAGGACATCCTGTGCTTCCAGCAGATTCTATGATACTTCAAATGAAGCATGGTCTCAAGGTCAGGTTGATTAAAAGAAGTGAAATGAACTAGAATCTACTTATAGGTCTATTTTGGATTTGTGTATGGATATATAATTGTTTTACCTAAGGAATTGGGAAATGATTGGAGTACATGATATCTTATTATGATCGAACATTTTTACTGGTGTACGTGGTTTATAAACTTTGAAAAGATTGAAGAAACCAACTGTGCCTCCACACATGGAATTCCGGAGGGTTAGGGGGTTTTCAGGTCATGAGACATCGTTGGATCTTGTTTAGTACATGATATATTATTGTGTTTGTAGTTTGTGTCCAAAACCCCATTAATCTAAGATCTGTATGATTTGCATGCTTAATCTACACCTAAGATTAGGCGAGTCTTATACCTCAAAATTGATACTAATACTTTTTTTTTTGAACAGTGATACTAATACTTTTGAAGGGACGAACAATCATCTCTACATAACATTCTATCCTATCGGCGAACCCAATCAATATCATGATCTGGATTTGGTTAGCTAGCTACACCTTAACTACCTCTTTTATTCACACACAAAACTAGGTATCAAAGTAGGTAATAATCCAAGATTAGATTTGGAGAAAAATGCTTGGTAAAACTTAGGGCCCGTTTGGTTTGCTTAAATAAATCACTATGGATATGGTTTAAAGATAGATTTGGAATTGAATGACTTCAAATAAAAAAATAACTAAAAGTATAATTGAGAGATAGTGGTAAGCCCTAACTTTTTTTTCTTTTTTTTTGTGATAGAAGAAACATGAGTATCCTCAAACCATAAAAAATAGCCACATATTTAGATACATTTGTTTGAAGGGTTTTCTCGTACTCATATCATTAAGCAAACACATTTTATCATTCTCACACCCATACCACCATTCCCATACACCCATACCAAACGGGCCCTTAACTTTTCTTAACCAAAGCTAAAATTAAAACGTTTGACAACTACTAGCATCATTAAAAGTAGAGTAAACTACACCGTTCGTCCTTGTGGTTTGCGTTGACCGCAGGGTTTAGTCCTTTGACCCAAAAAATTGCACCGTACGTCCTTAAGTGTGAAACGTTATGCACCGTTCGTCCCTCCGTCCATCTGGGCCCACCAATTCAAGATAACGTCTGTTAACTAAGGTTTTTAAAAGGGTATATCCGTCATTTCCCTAGCAACTAGCATTTATACCAATTTTAAAGTAAAATTACATAAATCGTCCAAAGTGGTATATCACCACTTACCCATTTCTCTCTCTCTCTCTCTCTTTAAATCAAGACTACACCACCCACCTCAAATTGAACTCATCACATAACAAATTTACCACTAAAAATCGCCAGAAGATTCCAATATGATCTTGAATCGAGGCGAAGAACCAACCAGACAATTATACTGTTTGGCTAAAGTCTTACGCGTAAAGCGTGTGTACCTAAAGGCTTTGTTTTTACGCCTAAAGACTTTAACATCATCAGTCCATGGACCTTTCGTTAAGTAAATATGACATTTAAGCATTCAATGACCTTCAACATCAAACAATCTATCAAAAACTAACCTTTATGTCATCTCCATTCCACTATTCAGACCCTACATGACTCGACATAAACTAGAACAAAATTGAAATATTGTCATGATCTCAGTTTGGTTTCCTCTCGTATCTCATATGAGATGTTCAAAAACCTTTAAAGAACTTGATAAACGAGAACAAACAAACTATCATTGATCTACTCATCCACCTACAAACCAACCATCATCACAAATCCGAAACAATTTAATAATTAAAAAAGGTAACAAGATCTCAGTTATCCTTCTCGTGCTCTCAAAACCTTTACAAGATCATTCACACGAAAAGGTTATCATCATAGATCTTTGATACTATCCGAATATATAGAAAGTTCAATAACAAAAATGTTATTTTCTTTCTTAGTTTCGTTGACATAAAAAGTAAAAACAATAACACTTAACCTACCCGGGTCCGTCACTTGACAAACACTCTTTTTTGTGGGTCGTGATAGCGGACAACAAACAAACCAAGTGCACCCTTAGTTAACTGAACAACAAACATAAACCCACTTCAGGTTCTATCTTTTGACCGAGAGAACAAACAAAGAACAACAAACAAGTACCCTCTTGGGTGCTTCGTTGGTGGTCCAAGGCAATCAACACAAACACCCTCTTCGGCCGTGATATGCGTAAACAAACGCACCCATTGGGTGGTCGTGGCGTTAGGTACAAACAAACACCACCCACTTGGGTTGGTGTTTAACCGAGAACAACAAACACCCTTGCGGGTTTCTTGTCACACCAAAGCAAACAATCACCCCTCTAGCGGCTTGGTTTTGAACCGAAACACATAAACACCAAATAAACTACCAAAATCAAATAAGACCAAAAAGGAGTAAGCTTATCGGCCCTAAGCTAAGACCCATACGGGTTTGACCCGACCTAATCGTAGGCATACCCATGACCGAGACCACATCGATTCCAAACGACCCTTGGGTGAGGGTTTTAGGCGCGTGACAGGGTGGATCGGAAAGAGGGGAGAGTGGGGAGTGTTTTGAGGTGGGTGGTGTAATGTGGTAGGCGGCGGTGTGGCGGTGGTGGTGGTTTAAGGTGGTCGTAGTGTTGATTTAAAGAGAGAGAGAAATGGGTAAGTGGTGATATAGACGATTTATGTTTAAAAATTGGTATAAATGCTAGTTGCTAAGGAAATGACGGATATACCCCTTTAAAAACCTTAGTTAACGGACGTTATCTTGAATTGGTGGGCCCGGATGGATCGGAGGGACAAGCGGCATAACGTTTCACACTTAAGGACGTACGGTGCAATATTTTTGGTCAAAGGACTAAACCCTGCGGTCAACGCAAACCACAAGGACGAACGGTGTAGTTTACTCTATATTCAATAATGAATAAGTGAAACTAATTGTGTAGGTTTTAGTTGTTTGGTACTCTAGAGTCTAGAACGACAAAAGTGATCTTGAAAGAGCAAATTTAGTCAGGAGGCAATTTAGTCCACAAATTAAAATGGCTGTTTGAATAAGACGCTTTTGTGATAATAACTGTTCATAGCACACCAGTTTTGAATTACATAGGAGTATATCTTAGTCAAAGAACTTATGTACTACAGTACTATTTCAGAAGAGTAGATTTTCAATAGTGAGAATATCATATTCATGAAAAAGATAATCTTGATATATAGGCATGTTTATAATAAAACCACAAGCAAAATATACTTACAAGTTACTAACCACAATAGAAAATCAAAATTGTCTGTAGCCACAACTCACAGCCCAAGCTTTATTAGATGTTAAATTTTGACGAGTTGTTACAAAATCGACATACCCTCTAAAGGGTTTATACCTAAAATCTTATAATTCAACTTCATTAGCAATTTGACTATTACACCCATGGACATTTAAAATCCTTATAATTCAACTACATTAGCAATTTGATTTACACATATGGACAGTTGTATTAAGTTAGTAGGGGTTTGGATCCATTAAGGTTTATAGGATTCTATGTATTCACATATAAATATTTGATCAATAAAATATAATGAATTCATTGTTTTACATCAACTTGCCTTCTTTTATAATACATGAATAAAAAAACAAATGTCTTTAACAAGGCATATCAACCATTTAGAAGCTGGTTGGAACCATTAGATGATTGTATTTCTAAGGCTACCCACAGTGAGGTAATCGTCGAGGGATTTGATCGGTTGGGTGATCGATCGCCCCCGTTATGGGCTATCCATCGTATGCTTTTTTTTTTCCTTTCGGTCGAGAGCAAGACTACCCAGGACTACTATATTTACTTCTATTTTTGATCTTTTCAAGAGCGTTGGCAAAATAATAATAATAATAATAATAATAATAATAATAATAATAATAATTTTTGATATTTTTGTGCCTGGTCATGCGGTGTCTGTGGCTGCACAACGTAAACGCGTCAAGTATGAGGCTAAGTGTGCGGATATTGGATATGGGTTTCTCCCCTTCTCATTCTCCTCTTTTGGGGAACTTGAGAAGGATGCGGTGACCTCCTCGAATCCGAAAGTTCTCGATGACCCAAGACATTGGAGCACGTGTTGCTTCTCATATCTTTAGTAGGATTAGCTTTTCTATACTAGAGAGTGAGGCCCAAGATCTCTTCCCACTAACTTTGTAAATCTTTTGAGTTTCTAATAAAGTGATGTTTATAATTAAAAAAAAAAAAAAAAATAATAATAATAATAATAATAATAATAATAATAATAATAATTGGAGCGCGTGCAGCAGTTCATATTTTTAATAGGATTGGTTTTGCCATTGCTAGAGGTGTGGCGGCCCAGTTGGTTTCGAGGCTTCCCACTAATTTTTTGTAATCCTATGAGTTTTTAATAAAATTGTTGTTTTTATAAAATAATAATAATAATAATAATAATAATAATAATAATAATAATAATAATAATAATAAAAATAAAAACTTTTTTAACTTTTTCACACTGTAAATAATACACTCATTTCACACTTTTATTCACACATTCAAACTACAATTCTCTCTATACACATTCACACATAATCTCTTAAATATCTTTCGAGCTATTTTTTGCCACTTCATCTTTGGACAATGATGACGAAGTGACTAGCGAAGAAAGACGTAGAACGAGCTTTTGGTGTACTAAAGAAAAAGTGGCTTATGATTAAACATCCGGATAGAGGGTTGGATAGAAATTGCTTATCGGATATAATGTACACGTGCATCATATTACATACTATGATAATTCATGACCAAGGGCGTGCGATATCTCTCACATTTTTTCGAGGTGAGCAGCATCGTGACCATGATCCCATGAAAACGCATGAAGAATCGCTGGAAGTTACTCGGGAAATAGTTAACAGAACAACTCATCTTAGATTAAAAGCTGATTTGGTGAAAGACATTTGGGATCGTTTCAATGATCACTAGTTTACTCGTTTTAATGTTTTAATTTTATTTGAATTTTATTATTAATGAAATTTTAATTTATGTTTTAAAAATGTTTATAAAAAAATATAAAAAATAATAAAAATAAAAATGATGATAGTCGCCCTTATTGTGGCAAAAAATCGTCTGGTAGTCGCTAAAGAGAAAACTGATGTGGCAGGTAAAATGGTAGTCACCGGTAGTCATGACTGTGGGTAGCCTAATGACTATAATGACTATGTGACTACTACTTTGTCACTTTAACATCACACAAATATCAAAGTATGTTACTAGTGTCGAACAGATGACGTTTTTCTTATTCAAGTCATCTGAGTTCGATTCTTTTTATTGGTATTACTACTGACTAGGTGACTAGTGTTTCTTTGTCAAAGCAACATCACACTAAGGGCTAATTGTTGTTAATATCAGTCTATCTACAGTGTTTGTACGTATATATGATGGTTTGTTTGTAAATAAGTGGTTTTTGTTTGTTTTGTATGCTCAACAAGTGTCCGAATCACTATAATTATTATTAAATCAATGACTTAATGGAAAAAATAACACTCTCGTGATTTTTCCTATTAAGTCATACTTCTTGATTACGTTTTTAAATTAAACAAACTTTATCGACTTACCAGATTAATTAAATTTCTCAATTAAACAATTCAGCCGAAACTAAACGAAACCTAAGTAGTATTATATTCCTAGTCTAAAACAGACGAGGTTTTTCTCATTCAGTTTAAATGATAACTAGTCTTGACATTTTTAACACAATTTAACTGAGGCGGTAACCATTTTCGACTCTTTCTTTAAACACCCCAAAAACCTTTTAGAAGAATCCAAATGTTGATTAGATTATTTAACTACCCATACTAACAAACAAAAATCTACTAGAAAATCTACTATAGTTAGATGGTGATGTGATGAAGATTTTTTAATCTCAAACAACTCTTATCAAAAAACAAAACAAAAATTTAACTTGAGAAGGTGTTTTGGCTCTTGGGCAGCTAGAAAAAGCACACTCCAAGTGGGGGATAGTGGGACCATTCAAATGGGTGGTTTTTAACAAATTTACCGAATTTTTATACAAAATCAAATATTTGACCTTTCTTTCCCGTATCCTTCTCCTTCGTCCGTCACTACTCTCAACCATCCACTCTTTTATTCCAAACTTAACTCTCTTTCTTATAAAACCCATTACTACAATTTTTTTATATATAAATCTTGGTATAAAGTTGACTGCTTTTTTGGTGTTTTTTATTTGGGTTTTTGGTGTTCTTCAAGGAGGTATGTGAAATATTTCATTTTTTTAGCTTGAATTTGTGATCTTTATTGTTTTTATTGTAATGGGTATTTGTTAGTTTTTGTTTTTTTATTGGTAGTATATAAAATTTGCAATAATTTATGCATTATAAAAAGATTGGATTTTAGCTTGAATTTGTGATCTTTATTGTTTTTGTTGTAATGGGTATCTGTTAGTTTTTGTTTTTGTATTGTTAATGTATAACTTTTGCATTAAATGATGCATTTTCATTATTTTTGGCTTAAATTTGTGATCTTTATTGTGTTTATTGAAATGGGTATTTGTTAGTTTTAGTTTTTGTATTGTTAGTGTAAAAATTTTGTGATAATTGATGCATTGTCATTAGTTTTGTAGGTTAAAGATTGGATTTTTAGCTTAAATATTGTGATCTTTATTGCGTTTATTGTAATGGGTATTTGTTAGTTTTTGTTTTTATATTGTTAGTGTATAAAATTTGCAATAATTGATGCATTGTCATTATTTTTTAGTCTAAATTTGTGATCTTTATTGTTTTTATTGTAATGGGTATTTGTTAGTTTTTGTTTTTGTTTTTGTATTGGTAGTATATAAATTTGCAATAATTTATGCATTGTCATTATTTTTGGCTTAAATTTGTAATGGGTATTTATTGTGTTTATTGTAATGGGTATTTGTTAGTTTTTGTTTTTATATTGGTAGTATATAAATTTGCAATAATTTATGCATTGTCATTATTTTTGGCTTAAATTTGTGATCTTTATTGTGTTTATTGTAATGGGTATTTGTTAGTTTTTGTTTTTATATTGGTAGTATATAAATTTGCAATAATTTATGCATTGTCATTATTTTTGGCTTAAATTTGTGATCTTTATTGTGTTTATTGTAATGGGTATTTGTTAGTTTTTGTTTTTATATTGGTAGTATATAAATTTGCAATAATTTATGCATTGTCATTATTTTTGGCTTAAATTTGTGATCTTTATTGTGTTTATTGTAATGGGTATTTGTTAGTTTTTGTTTTTATATTGGTAGTATATAAATTTGCAATAATTTATGCATTGTCATTATTTTTGGCTTAAATTTGTGATCTTTATTGTGTTTATTGTAATGGGTATTTGTTAGTTTTTGTTTTTATATTGGTAGTATATAAATTTACAATAATTTATGCATTGTCATTATTTTTGGCTTAAATTTGTGATCTTTATTGTGTTTATTGTAATGGGTATTTGTTAGTTTTTGTTTTTATATTGGTAGTATATAAATTTGCAATAATTTATGCATTGGCATTATTTTTGGCTTAAATATGTGATCTTTATTGTGTTTATTGTAATGGGTATTTGTTAGTTTTTGTTTTTATATTGTTAATGTATAAAATTTGTGATAATTGATGCATTGTTATTAGTTTTGTAAGTTAAAGATTGGATTTTTAGCTTAAATTTGTGATCTTTATTGTGTTTATTGTAATGGGTATTTGTTAGTTTTTGTTTTTGTATTGTTAGTGTATAAAATTTGTGATAATTGATGCATTGTCATTAGTTTTGTAAGTTAAAGATTTGGATTTTTGGCTTAATTTTGTGATCTTTATTGTGTTTATTGTAATGGGTATTTGTTAGTTTTAGTTTATGTATCGTTATCGTTATTCAGTTATTGTATAAAATTTGTGATAATTGATGCATTGTTATTAGTTTTGTAAGTTAAAGATTTTTTTAGTCTAAATTTGGGATCTTTATTGCGTTTATTGTAATGGATATTTGTTAGTTTTTGTTTATTGTAATGGTTTGTGAAAAGTTTTATAAAATGATGAAGAGGTCTAAAAATGTATAACCATAATGGATGTATATTTCAAGCATATGTGGCGTGAATAATAGGTCTAGGATTTAAAGAGGTCCAAAGTTTAAGTATTTTGATGGTGTTGGGTGTGTTTTATGATATAAAAAGGTTTGTAAACAGGTATATCCATAGTGGAAATAGGTTTATAATTTGAAAAGATTTATAAATTGATGGAGTTTTAAATGTACATCATAGTGGATGCCCTTAGTTTTGTAAGTTAAAGATTGGATTTTTAGTCTAAATTTGTGATCTTTATTGTGTTTTGTTTGATGGGTATTAGTTAAATCCTTAGTTTGTTAATTGGTTAATGCATTGTCATTAGTTTTGTAAGTTTGAGATTGGTTTTTAGCTTAAATTTGGGATCTTTGTTGTGTTTATTGTAATGGGTGCATGTTATTTTTTTGTTTATTGAATTGAGTTGTAACCATTTTCCTGCAATTGTTCAATAATGGACGTTTTCTCTTTTAGTTGGATTTTCTCGGTTGTATATCCTAGGGTCGATTTGTTGGTGTGGAACCCTTGTTTGCATTGTACTCCTAGCATCTTGCTATTCTTATTACTTTATGTGATATAATGCCTTTCAAAAAAAAATTTTGTAAGTTCAAGATTTAATTTCTTGCTTAAATTTGTGATCTTTATTTATTTTATTTTGATTTGGTGATTCTTGTTATGTGGTTATTTCAACCAAAACACTCGGATTTCACTGCCTAATGAATGCTTATAAGGATATTGATTATTGCCTTGTCATTAATTAAGTTTTGAAAATTTTGTTATTCTTCAAGGAGCTAAGTTCAAGATTCTGTTCTTTTACTTAAATCTATAACCTTTTTTGTGTTTATTTTGAACACTGTTTGTTAAGTTTTGTTCTTGTTATGAATGAGCTAAATCATATCCATTGCACGCTTTGTAATTCTATGCTGAGTCATAAAAGGGTGATTATTTGGATGTTGATTTCTGCATTGAGATTAGTTTTGCGCTTAGTGCTTATAAATTAATTTTGTTTCTATGATAGGTATTTTTGAAACTTTGTTTCTTAAATTGGTGTATCTTGTTATTATATATGTTTTAATCAAACCCTTTTTGATTTCACTTTTCTTGAGTCTTTCATGCTACGCTCTGTAATTATATGTTGTCACTAATGAAAAACTGATTACTTGCGTTGGAATTAGCTATATGTTTAATTTTCTTATTTTTCTCGAAGCTTCACTTTATTGCAGGTTTTGATATTGTAATGTGTTTATTTAAGGTATGCTTAAACCGGTAAATTTTGTTGTTTGGAAAGGTCTCTTTTTAATCCTTGTTATTTATATTTAAGATTTCTTGTTTTGTGAATTAGTGAAAAGAACAACTTTTAAACCCTTTTTAATTTCACTGTCCATGATGCTTTCATTTTTAATTCTTAGTTGCGTAATGTTTTTTTGACAGATGCTGTTTGAATATAGACAACTGCATTATCAGTAGGGTCAGTTTACTTTAGATTAATGACGGATCTTGTTATTATAATGTGTTTTTTATGAGCTAATTATGCGGCTACTGGTTGTGCATTGTGTCATTAGTTTTGACCTTTTCTTTATTTGTTTATGATTTTTTGGAACCCATTTCACTATCATAACTCTTGACCCTTATATGTAAATGAATTTCTTATAAAGATTTTGAAATCATATTGTCTTTTTAATAAATAATTATCTGTTTGCTGATTGCTGCAATGTCATTAAAATAATTGCACTAAGTTTGAAGAGCAATCTCGACATCATATGCGCTTGAAATTAAACATTTAGTTTCTGTGATACACGTATTTGGCTTCTTGGTGATGCCACAAAATAATGGTGGACTTGGGAAAATATAAAATTGTTCAAATTTATCATTTTTCTAAACAATTTGTGTGTATGGGTGGGTGGGGCGGGTTTGATAACAATCATATCAAATGAGTACTTTTTTGTGCGGGTTTGGTTGGGTTGGATGGAACTAAATCTCAGTAAATAAAACGAACCTTTTTATGTATAATAGTGTGACAATATGATTACGAGATTTATACTAATTTAATAATAAAATTACTTTTAAAAAGAGTACATTGTGAACGACTTTAACCTGTTTGACCAGCTTTGTTTTGAGCATTTTTGAGCTCATTAACCTGACCCGTTTTAATTTTTTTTTTTTTAAAAGCATAACCCAAATCCACCCATTCAAATGTAATAAATTGCCACCTGTAGTGAAGATGAAACTGAGATTTGAGATGAAGGACAATTATAATATTATATTCTTAACCCATTTAAAGTAAGCCGAAACGTGTGTCATGACTGAGAGACGTCCTTGAATTGCTCTATTTTAGATCAAAATATTTGATAAGATATATGCGGCATTTTCTGCTTAAGTGTACAAAGTGAATCACACACGTTTTTCTTTCTGATGTTTTAGATCAAAATGATGCATGAAAAATCATTTCTTGATCCTGGTGAAGAAATGGAAGTTAGTTTTGGCTATAAGTGTAATACAACCGACGCATGCGATATCCCTTCTGGAAAAAAACTCCAAAGAAATAGTAGTTCATTCTCGTGCCTCTCGGGAGCCGCCATAAGTGCAAATGCAACATTAGCCAACACAAATATATGCAATGGTTTAATTAGCTCAGAAATTCTTCCATCATTAGACTCTCCGAAATCATTTCGAAGAATACCCTCTTCACCCTCATTCACAAAACTAGATTTATTATCATCATCTTTCCAAAGTAGCATGTCGAACTTAAGTTGCAGCCCGTCAACCCCTGAAATGCTTGACTTCGATTCATTTTTATCAAAGCCATATAGTGCACCTTCAAGAAACGATGATTTCCTCAATGCAGATGAAGTACAAGTGGCAGGTGGAGCCGCTGGTGAAGATAGAGTTCAAGCGGTTTGTTCTGAAGAAAACGGTTGGGTTTTCTGTGCAATTTATGATGGATTTAATGGGCGTGACGCAGCTGATTTTCTAGCTGGCACATTTTATGAAACTATTAGGTGTAATCTAAATTCATTAGATATTGAATTTGATTATTTTCTTAAAGATGGAGATAACATAACAAGGCCTAAAAACCGAGTGCTTGATAGCTTACAACGTTCTCTTAATCAAGCGGAAAATGATTTCTTGTATATGGTTGAGCAAGAAATGGAGGACAGACCGGATATTGTGTCGGTGGGCTCTTGTGTTCTTGTTGGGCTTTTGCAAGGGAAAGATTTGTATATAATGAATTTAGGTGATAGTAGAGCGGTTTTAGCTAGTGATGATGACGAAAACAAGGGATTGAAAGCAGTGCAGTTGACTGATAGTCATACGGTTGATAATGAAGTGGAAAGAAACCAACTTATTAGCGAGCATCCTGATGATCCTAAGACGATTGTGCAAGGAAGAGTTAAAGGAAAGTTGAAGGTTACTCGAGCGTTTGGAGTTGGTTATTTGAAAAAGGTAAACTTTTTTTTTTCTTTACAAAAGTGGTTTTTAAGAGTTGTTTATATCTGCATTTTGGAACCGATTATTAAATTATTGCAGCTTGAAGTCACAAATAATCAAATTCTAATGTTTTCATACTAGTGCAACAAAACTGAGTAGTTAAGGACTTAAAAAAAAATACGTATTTACCTTTTCTTCAACCTAATGGGAGAGACAAATGTACATCCAAACACGATCTTCTACTTAAATAATAATTTGCAAATCACTCATGATCATCTTTATATTACTGTACAAAAACACCCCCTTCGTAAGCATTATAGTCAATATGTTTTTGTGATCTTTATTTTCTGCAGAAAGTTTTGAACGATGCGTTGATGGGCATTCTTCGGGTGCCTAACCTTTTAAGTCCTCCATACGTCTCTGTAGAGCCATCACTATATATGCATACAGTTTCAAGCTCTGATCGCTTTGTAATACTTGGTAGCGATGGTTTATTTGATTTTTTCACAAACGATGAAGCTGTGAAACTTGTTCACTCCTACATATCCTCAAAACCGTCAGGGGATCCAGCCAGATATCTATTGAAGCAGCTTGTACTCAAAGCCGCTAGTTCTGCAGGTATATTCATAGGTTTCACTCGTAAAATAAAAGATACAAACAATTGCAAAGATCCAAAAGGGTTGTATGTATGGTTGATATCGATGGTCAAACCTAGTAGTTTTCAACCTCGAATCAACATGGATTCTGCACATCAGTGACCAACATTTTTTAATCATAATTATCAAAATATTTTTTATGAGATTGAAGGCTTGTAGATATGAAAAGTTATATACTTTTGACCAAAAACTACATAGAGATTGAAGTATATCTTGTTGAGATATAAAAATAAGTGAGAATTTCATACATATGGGTCATGTTCAATAACTTTATATGTTCTAATTCTATTCTTAGAATATATTATAAAATATTTTTCGTATACGATTCAAGTTTGTAGGCATAATAAGGTTTATAACTTTTGACCAAAAAATTGCAAATTGGAACAAGATATGAAATAAATTAGGTTCGAATATAGAAATAACTATGGGTCATTTTTTTTAGCCTTTTTATTATTATTATTATTAGTTTCAAGATAATTATCAAATATTTAATAGTATGAGATTCAAGTCTTTTAGACATGAAATTTAGTTTTACCAAAGAACTACAAGAGTAATTTTATCAAATAAAAATTGTGGGTCCTGTTTGTTGAGCTTTTGTCATGCTTTTTTACCCACGCCGTGAATATTTTGCAGGGTTTAGTACGGAAGAGCTGATGAGTGTCCCTGCCGGTCGAAGAAGAAAATATCATGACGATGTAACTGTTATCGTCATAAGCTTAGGTACAAATAAACGCACTTCAAAGGCTTCGACTTGCATATAATATGTTTCTTATTGTAGTAGTTGTAGCTAGTGCCGTACAGTTTAGCACCCAACATTATTATTTCGCGTCTAGTCCTTTATTGTTTCTTTATGGATATTGAATTATTGATACATTAGTAAATATTTTAAATGAACTCCATTTTGTAATCATAATACTCCTTCCGTCCCAAAGACTTCATATTTATCGTATATGGTTTTAGATGAAGCATAATATAAAGTGAAGGCACTTTCAATACGTAGAACGAACTTTGTTTTTTTTGCTTTAGTTTGTGATCAATCTTTATGAATATATTCTTTGTGGGTGGAAAACCCGCAATAAAGAGCTCTAGAATAGTTGAGATAATTCCATGCTGATCTATGCATGGAGAGCATAGATTCTAAAGGATCATATTCTTTTCTTCCATAAAAGCCTCTAGTTTTCTGATGGAGATAGATAGGAATAAACCTACCCTCCCAGGTACAGTGTGATGGCCGGTTTGGACTATTAGGTTACTTGTTTCGATTGGTTTGTAGATTTTAACGTGCAATCTTAATTGCCCATCTTGCGTCTTGACCTTGTGTGTGCATTTCTATCTGTATTTTTTATGCATGTGGCAAAATGGGCGGGCTGAGTAACAGGTGAAAACATGTAGGGTAAAAAAAAATGGCTACTTTTTTAATGCGCTAAACGGGTCGTGTTTGTTTGCCCTGAAATATTGTCTGAAAAACTTTTATTTCTTTACAAACATCAAGTGTGTATAATCTATTTATAGAATTGACATTAATTGATTAACCCTCAAAACTTATCTTGTAACTAAACCTGAACGAACCGAACCTATAGGCCAGATCTCAAGTCCCGGCTCCAACCCAAAGCCGTAAAATCTTCGGACTCCTAATGACCAACCACATCTCTAGAGCAAGCCATAGAGTATATATGATAATAAATTGTAAAATCTGTCCTCGTTGTTCGGACAAATTGCAGGCGCAATCCCTACACTTTTTTAAGGTGCACGCGCGTTTCTTGTAGGAAACTTTTGTGTGCACAGCTATCATCCTAGCAAGGACTGCACTTACACTTCAAAGTTTCATTTGTGCTTATGGAAGGGACGATAATCGCACATCAAAATTCTTGCGTCGAACGGTTTTGTGCAATCCACTCTATACAAATATATTCAACTCAGGGCGTCTTGTGGGGAGTGCAGGCGGTGCCATTGCATAAGGCCATCGCTTGACGAGGGTCCCACAATTTCATGCAATTCTATTTTATATATACGCAGTATGAAACTCGGGTCTAATTATTTCATGCACCACTGACACATATGTATTTTTTGTGTGTTTAAGGGGCCCCTGATTCAACTCTACAACACATATACTTTACAAAGTTCTTCACTTACTTGATCCTCATAGTCAAAATTTAGGGAATCAATTACAAAGTAACTTTAAATGGTAGTATCATAAGAATTGTTAAACAATTAAGGTTAGAAACAAATTCGAACGAATAAAGACATTTTTGTCACTACTAACAAAATACTACCAAACAAACGGAAATTACGTTAAAGTGTAATTGTGGAGCTTTGTGCCCCCCTATTATATCTATGGTAACAAAATTTAAAAACTATACTAGAGTTTTGAGGCTTAGGTGCTTCAACTCTACTTTATATTTGTTTTAGAAAATTGGACTATTTTGTCACCTTCGACTAGACTAGTAGTAACGGTGACCAAATGGGTGATCAAATGTTCTTGTCACTTTAGCGCCAACTCAGCTTCTCTTTCTAAGGCCAGATGCATGACCAAATGCCCATAATAAGTCGACTGCAATCACCACAAAAAACATACCCTATAAAAATCAATTCAAAAATACACCCTCACGCACAAACCATTCGGTCGACTGACCGACTAAATCTTCAGTTCTTACAAGGGGGACGCGTTCGTTGGTTTGCTCGTAGGAGAGGGGGACGTGTTCTGGGTGGTGACCAACCACAAGGTCGACCGCCCATTACTACTAGTCTCATGAGAAGGGTGTTTTGATTTGTATCTTATAACTAATTATTGTGTTTAAAAGTTGTAATGATTAGTGTGTAATGTTTGCAAAAGTTTATATGATCATTTGGGGATCAAATAACTAAGTGTACTTAAATGATTGTTAGCATGAACTGTAAGAATTAAAGAAGTAAAAGTCCAAAATGCCTTCATCATAAGTTCATAACATACAAAAAAAGGACAAACTCTTACATAATTACATGATATAACATCCAACAGGATTTTCATCACTAAGCAACTCAAATGTATCCGATGGTCGTGTTGATGTTATATAATCATCATTATCCTCGGTATAATCATACATGTAAGGCGTCGGAGGAATATAGTACGCAGGACCGTCATTAGCACTAGGATGCGCCTCGTTGTAAGATACAACATACGATGGACCAACAGGCATCGGATACTGCTGATAGCCAGGTGGAGGGTTGTGATGCATTTGATCAACCACTTGGGTTGTCCCCGCTTCTTGTGGTGCTACCATTCCGTTGCCTGCTGGTCCACCGGGTGGATTAGCACTTCCACTCTTTTTCTTTTTCTTTTTTTTCTTCTTTTTAGCACCACCAGCGGGGGCAGCGCCACTACCACCTCCGCCTCCACCACCTCCACTGCCGGGGCCACCACCTCCACCGCCGGGTCCACCACCTCTGTTTCCAGACCCCATCATCTGACCAACCATTTCACCATTGCACGATGGCGGAAAACTTTCCGATACACCGGCAAACCTCACCGTCGGACCGCCGCCAGGTTTACCATTTTCCGGTGCCGGTGTTTTATTTTCTTCATCACCACTACTATCTCCATCGCTATCACACCCTTTTTCTTTATCTTTATTTTCGCCTTCAGCGACCATTCTTACTTTTTTTGGGGTGTTTTCGGGCCACCTTTCCGCATGTTTTCCAGCCTTGATTAGTTTCTTTATAAGTGTATCAACTTCAACATTACCTAAAACTGTAACTTTATGTTGCTTTGCATCAATATCAACTGTATACACTCCTGCAAAACTTATATATTTTTGGTTAGAATTTAGAAACCAAATAAAATTATATATGTTTAAAAGTTACGCGTATTTTTAAGAATAAAAGGTGTGTTAACAAGTTAAGATTGTAAAGAGATTAAATACCTTCAATGGTTTGAAGCACTTTCTTCACTTTTCGCTTGCAACCAACACAGTGAATGGAGACTTTGAGAACACATGCCTAAACAAAAAAAAACACGCATGAGCCGTACTTCATACATAAACAACACAAGAAACAGAAGTTTAACAACAAAAAATGTTGAACGCGAACAACATGAAAGAGGTAAATCACGGAACTTTCTTGGCAAGAAAAAAACAAAAGGGCTCATGTTCATATTCCAACATGAGATCTTTTGTCTTCTTTTTGCATGTGATGCTTAACGAGTTAACGTTGTGGACGAAAGAAAGACATATACATACCTGATATGTTAGCGTTGTTGTGTTTTGTTGTGTTAGTGTGTTTTGTTGTGTTTCTGTGTTTTGTTCTTCTTGACAAGTAGGAGGAAAAGGTTGATATGCTTCCATGGAAGCTAAACTAGTTTGAGTTTTGTGTGTATGTGTTTTTGAGTATAGTTTGTAAACAACTAACTAGTGGTTTACTTATTTCCACTCAAGAGTTGATGCTATTTTGAAAATGACATTAGATGCTCCTTTTTATCTCATGTTATGCCATGTTCTATGTGACTTTATATTTTTGCGGTTTTAGGGTACCCTTAATGAATTTATAAAATCTCTATTCTAGTTGTATCAATTTTCTTTAAAAATGAATTTAAGGGACAAGAATATTTAATATTCTTCAGCAAGGGTCAACCTTTTGATTTCTGAGCCTCAACTTTTTTTCATTCCCTCACCACTACCATAATTCAAATCCAGTACAGTATTATCTAATATTACTAAAAAAAGTTAATAACATAAAAAACAAAATTATGATATCAAGTGCTCGTCTGCTCGACACTTTCAAAATAACCTAATTCACTGAAGCTAATGTTTGTTATTGTTGATAACAGTGGACGAGACAAAATGTTTATACAAACCGAAAATAAAACTGACTGCTATACAAAGGGAAAACTTTAACCCTACTTTAACCTAATAATACATGTAATTATCCCCCAAAACAATAACCATACAAACCATTACCTCTCGACTGATCAGTATATATTCAATGTATAAAAACCACGTGTCATGCCACAATGGCTCCAGTACCACCGTTACTGCTCCCGCCAGTACGCAATCCTTGAAGACACATATGTAAAGCTCTTTGGACATTATCAGCAACTATCCTTAATCTTCCTTGATTCACATCTCCACCAGAGGAACCGTTCATCTCAACTGTCCGGATGACTCTCTGTTTACAAATTTCCCAATCTTCCAGACGAAGCCAGCATGATCGTCCACCATGGCTACCTTCCATACCCAGAAAAGACACGCAAGGGTTTTCCCCAAATGAATACTTCAACCTCACGGAAACACAGTATGGTAACCATGCAGCACCGCCAGCAGCGTTTATATGAGGTATGTGTGCAGGGTCGAGAACAACGGTCAACCCAAAGTCAACAGCATTATGAGGGCGGTCATAGTGAATATTACTTTTGGATGTTGAAGTGTTTTCGCTGTTGTTGTTACCATCTGTATAAACTCCAGTATGGTTTTCAAGACATAATTCGATGCGTGATCTTTGTGCTGGAGGGACATCGCCGCCTTGGGCTTGCGCCAAACCTTTTTTCCAGGCTATTAGTTTTAAGAACTCACGTAAAACTGATATTGGTAACGTAAGGAGAGTTATGAATGATGCAACACGGGATGCATCATACGGTTCTGATGCTACACGACGGCTAAAGTAGTCACAAATTTCGCTAATTTCAGACTGACTTAATTCCTCTTGAGCGACAACCGGATTCTGTTGCTGTTGTTGCTGTGAATGATGAAACCGCTTTACGCTTAGAACTTGAAGAAGAAGTTGAACTCTGTGGACACTGACTGCAAACACATAGCCACTGCAGAAAAGTATTTGGTTAATACAAGAAATACTTATCGACCAATTTACTATAAATGAGTGTAATCTGGTTATGTTTTTTCTCTAATGGGTCAAATAAAGTTCATAACGGTTTAATCCTCAAACTTTCACCCATTGGGTCTAACCCTTGATTTCTTGGCGATGTTTTTATCCTTTAGTTTATTTCACATTGTTTTAGTCCCTTAACAAGTGTTCTATTCAAACATAGAAAAAATAATTTAAAGGTAAAAAATTACTTGTGATAATACGTGATATATATGCAAACTTTAGGTGAATCGCAAACCATCCGGATATACTTCTTCATAAGGTATAAACTGTGATGGTCCCACACTCCCACATGCAAAAGAGTAGATGAGGCAATTTTTCCTATTTCATCCTTACACTAACAAATTTTTGGTTTTTAGCACTATACCCTCATACTAAAAGCACGGACAACACTATCAAAAAGTGGTTGAGACCATTATAGTAAATTGACTAAATTCCATTAAGTTGGAGGTATATGCTTAAAAAAATGATGTAAAAATCACCTCCCAAGTATTTATGGATGGGTCTACTCGGGTGATGTTTTATCTCTCATGATATGCTATTGTTTTTTTGACAATAAAGAAGCATATAGAGATGCTTAACCAGCAATGGTAGAATTGACCTAAAGCTAAGGTTTGAATTCTTACCCCACGAAAAAGCGCAAGGCTGGCTGCTCCTGATCCAAATTAAGGAGTGCACCTTCATTGTCCTTTAGGATCGATCCAAGAATCTCTTTCAAGAGTTCTGGTAATTGTGCAAAGAGCCATAATACTCCAAGGTATTTTAGAATGCCTCGAAGAACCTTCTTTAAAGCAACAAGCGGGACCCATCCACCACCATAACCTCCATCATCCCCAAGCCCAATAATGGCTGTATTCAACTCTCCCCTAACATGTGCAGGAACAACTGTACCAGGTGCCCTGCGTAGAGGCAATCCCGATCCCAATGGTGAGTTTGATGACACTGCCAAAGGATTTGTAGGGCGGTTAAAACCAGCCGGTTGGGCGCGAGACATTCCGGTAGGCCCAACAAGGCCAGCTCTGTTGCCATTGGTTGAGGGTTGTGGACCGGAGAATGCACCAGAAGTAGTTGGTACACCTGACGGTTGACTGCCAGTAAAATTAGGGTCTAGCCCGTTTAACTCCTGAGCAACATGCTCCATTATGAACGGTCGAAACTGGGGACAAGGTAATGATCCTCCAACCGTAGGACCACCCTTTGGTGGTGTTGCCGGTTGTAACCATACCTGATCTCCAGCAAAACACCTCATGTCAACTGCAAAATACTTGCGGTATATAATCCGAATCCAATAAGGGCCCCGAAGAACAAAAGAGACATCAATTGGCAATAGGGAACTCGGAACGATTCCGGGCCCACCTCGTCCAGCCACAGTAGCAGCAGCCAACATTGCAGATGCACCAGGATTCCCATTAGGTGCAGAACCCTGGCCAACATTTGGGTTAGAACTGTTTGCCATTTGCCCATACGCATTTGGTTTTGATACTGTGGGGACAGAGGAAGCAGCACCAGGAACCCCAGAAACAGGAGCTGCTCGTGCAGGACGTGTTGCAGCAGCAAGAGCATGTAATGGTCCAGCCGTAAGGCGAATGCAATCCAGGAGGGATGAAACTTCGGTCCCATTGATAAAATCTTCTAAAAACTGAAATTGGAAATAATTTACTTAGTCAGCTAAAGTGTAACACACACTAGCTACTCCCGTCCAGAAAAGAATTGGCCAGTACACAATTTGTATAACAACTTTTATTTAGCATAAAGTGAAAGTTCTACCCATTGACTGATTATTATATGTTTTTTTAGAGATTAGTGATAATGATTTTGAACAATGAAAATTTTTTATTGATTACCAATATTCTTTTGGGAACAGCACGAATTGGGACATAGAAAAAAGTAACATGTGCAATAATTTTGGGACGAGGGAGTGTTATTTTGGTGGGGGAAAATCGGAAAAGGAACCACACTGAACGATCAAATATAACTTTATAGATATACCTTTGTATGAGGCCAGAGTTGGTCTGGTGACACATGCATTGTGCAGCCAGTTTTACCAGATTCCCATTCAACAACAAACCGAGCCAGAACCCCAGAGCCAAAACTGAACCACAAACTCATAAGTCCAACAGCCTCGATTTTAAACACCTTCCTCATCTGTTCAGAGTATTTATCAACTGCTTCAGAACCACTTTTTGCTCCAGGCTCTGCTTTGACATCAGATCGGCTTGTTTCTGTTTTCTCATTGGGTCTCACAACCAATAATTTCCTCATTCCCAAAGCAAATGTCCGAGCATTAGATAGGCGTTGAATATCAGCAACTAACTTCTTTATGCTATCGGCTTCAACAGAGTTGTAAGTTAAAACAACACCATCAGCATCATAACGGATATGAGAATCTATATCAGATGTATTTGCAATCCGGACACCGGAACCCCACGGAGTATTAATGCTTCCCTTTTGAAGCTCCCATAAGTCCATGAAGTGTGGGTCATTAATTTTGACATCCCAATACATGCTTCCTGGGCGCCCGAGTCTCAAACATATGTGTTTCCATGTATCACCAACAGCAAACGGGAGCCTGAACCATATGTTTGTAGAAGCTTGTTTCAGACCCGCTTCTTCGGCATATGGGATGTCAAGTGCATCCATCTGACTGGTTAAACGAGCTTGTTTGATACAGAGTGAGCAATGCCTGACCACATGCAGAAGAGCTGAGACATATATACTAGATGGAGCGTCGCCCTTATTTGCCTCTGCTATAAGATTCACATATCTGTATTTTTCAATGTTACTGACACCACCTGACTGAATGTGTGTCAGTGAGGAAGACTGCTGAGTAATTTTTCTTTTCTTAAGAGATTGTTCGAGGATCTCTGGGCTTTTAAGTGATGGAAGTAGGTCTAACATGTCTGACAATGTGCGTTTTCGTGATCCATTATCTCCAGGCATATGAGTGGCAGTGGAATCTGCGGCTGAAGCTACAAAAAAAAGTATCAAGTGTAAGTTGCCAGAGTATTTATTACTAGAAATTGCAAAGTTTTTCAAGTAAAAGTTGCATAGAAATGTAAAATACTTGGGCGTATTTTTAAGTTAGGTAACAAACTTTATTTATTAACATTAAATTCATTAAACTTCCAACCACGATGATATGATGTAAGCAACTTCTAGTAATTTCAATTTAAAGTACTCTGAACCGATTACCAAGTCAAAAAGATGACGAGGCAGCTGAAATGTCGGTAAGATTTTAGATCTGACTTGGATTCGATATGGGGTCTAGAAACTGGTTAAGTTTCATTTTGCCTACTATCAAATTTTTAGAAAGCATAACAGTTTTTCTAAAGGGAAACATTTCATTTTCCGTCTATAATATACCTTTTTATGCAATTATCCCTAAAACAAAACATGGTAGGCGAAAAGAATTTTGCTTTCAGTTGTAACAAACAAGCTAGATCCAAAACAATTAACTGGCCCACCTGGAGTTCCGGTAACAGGATTTCTGAAAGCATTTGTTCTCGCACTTGCTGCAGAACCTCGAGGGCCACTTGTGATGTAAGAACCCACTTCAGCAGAATGTGGAGATCTAGAAGCCAAATCTTGATCGGATTTTGACCCCGACAGTTTCTTCATGGCTGAACTCCTTCCTGGGCCTGAACTAGTAGAAACAGACTGTGTCCTGCCCTTGTAATTACTCATGGGATACAATGAACCATTCCAACTGGAACTCACAGGATTGTCAATATGAGATAATTGTGACACTGCAGACCCGTGACTAGGGGTAGTATTATATGTAGTGTTGAAACTTTGGCCAGGAAAAGCAGGTGCTGAGGAACGTCTTTCTTGCTCAAATATCTCGTCAACGATTGAAGAAAAACCAGATAAAAGAGTGGAACCTTCTAGGCTCAAATTAGAAAGAACATGCTCAGACGTCTGAATGGTGGCCGTGTCATTCGCAGATGTCAGGGAACCATTATCTAGAAGGCTCAAATTTAATTCACCTTCAAGCAGATGCATTTGATCAATATCAACATTTTTTATGCGAGTAACAACGTTCATAGCGCCAGAAGATTCAGGCTTTCCTGATGGATCTGGCTGAGTCTCTAGCAACTTGAAAAGAGGTCTAAAGTCCTCGTCAAGTTGCATTAGCAGGAAAAAAGAGCTCCCACAATCAGGAAATCCCAAGAGAAGCGTACTGAAACCATTTAAGGCATGCTTTGGCACCTTCACAGGAGAAAACCCATGCTCATACACCTGCAAGAATAAAAATGTCATCACTAACACACGATAGATAGTTTCATTTGTGATATATGATGCAAATTCAGATGGTACATTCAGTCTTAATACAATTCAAGATCTTTGCTAGAAACTTCCGTATAGTAAATAGCATGAGTACGTATGCAAAATGATAACAGCTTCAAGTGCAGCTAAAAACAGTTCTTACCTGAAGACCCAAAAACCGCCCAATACATGCAAATAAATGCAAAAAACTCTTGCTTCTTAGGCTTATAAATGCTTCAGCTGCAGTCACACTTCCCCCATTTAGTGCTTCCTCACATTCTTTTAACGCTGAAGACGAAATGGTACTTCTTGATGAATGAAGGAGAAAGCGCCCAGTCCTGCAAGTTGCAAAAAAAGCAGATGATGAGTTGAAAGACATAAAGCCTCATGTCACCCACAGAAGAATATGTCTATATCATTGACTACTTGAGCGTCCAAGAAGCTTTCCCAAAAGCTAGTAGTAAATAATGCAAACATCCAAACAATATTTTACCACCAGTTTAATACGAATACAAGACAATGTAGATATAGCCATTTATCATAACTCATATACAACCACCAGCTAGTTATATTTACGAACAAGAAGCATTCAGTGTAGATATAGCCAATTATCATAACTCATATATAAACATATATATCATAGGTTGAAGTAAGACCTTATACTTATTCCAAGTGTAAAAAATGATGAGCCATATGCACGCACACGTAGTACTTCCTGTCCTTCAGAATCTGATGTGCTGTCCTGCATATAGAAATCAGGCCGAGCAATACGATCCATTAGCAAAACGGAAATAATCAACGACTTAAGTTTTGACAATATGAGAAGCAGTGCATAGTCACTTTAGATGAACAAGCTGCCATAACAATCTGTTCAAACAATAATTGTCTTTGATAAGAACTTCTAAATGATTAGAATTTAAACCTACTGATTATACTTGGGTCGTCAAGTGGTAACTAGAATGCTTAGAGCAGAAATTCTATATCACTGATAGAAACAATTCTTCATAAAGCTACGATGCTGCAATCTCAAAATGGTATGGCAGACCAATTGAGGAGGTTGAGTGGTTGATAAAAACAAGCAGAGATCATTAAGAAACAAACAAATCGTGTACTTTAGAATGGAAATGAATTATTAATTCTCATACTTATCTGAAGTTCAATAAAGAATATTGATTCCTATATTGGAATTTTGGTAAATAATTATCACTTAGGTGAACTATTGAGTCATAGAACCTTGGCTGCAGAATATGCCTAAGGCAAATTTCTAAGTCACTTGCTCTACTCACTGACTTTAGTTATACCTCCCCTATCTTCATCTTTTTTAATAACCTCCTAGGAATGAGCAGGTAGTGTATAGAAAGGAGTCGACTAATATAGCACACTTTTACTACAAAGACAACATGTCTTAATAGACTAACAATTACTCTCATTATGAGTTACCCCAGCTTGTACATGATTTCATGCAGCATTGAACAAACATGGCAAAACAAAAAAGAGGGTCATGAGAGGTCAAACCACAATACAAATATATGCGATTATGAGCCACCTCAAATTTCTTGTGATCAAATAAGGTAGTCGAAACATATTCAAAACTATCTACTTTCATTTTAAAAATTTTCTATTGGATCTATTATACTGTAACAGTTCAGCGAATCATATATTCTAAATACTTGCATGAATTACATTCAAAATATTAGGCATGTGGAGCAATAAACATGATAAAGGCTCAGTTTAAAAGAGTAAGAAGCTTTGTATTAACTGACCTTATTGTGCTCGGAACCAGGTTCTTCAACTCGGGTGTGAAGAAGAACGTCACCCCCAGCTCGGCGGATATGACTATTATCCCCCAACTCTCTATAGATTTCAAGCAGACGGGTATACTTGTTACAACCTATAGCTCTTAGTAGCAATTTCTCAACATCGATACAGCTCTGGTCAATGGAAAGTTCAGCCTCTCTGTTAGTTAAAGGATCGATGACAAATGAGCTGTGTAGACACTTAATTCGAAGATCTGGCCCTGGTTCAATCTTAATAAAAGGACATGATACTGCGTCTGCCGTTCCACTATTTTTTTCAGAATCCAACCAGTAAAGTATTTTAACTCCCGGAGTGCGTAAACCAACAGAATCAGTTTCTCCATCTTGACTCGTTTGCATAGAACCAGCAGCACTACTTTGACCCTGATTACCATCAGATATGAGCTCAAACCGAATAGCATCTTTCCATCTACCTATCCTAAGTGCTTGAACTTGTCTTATGACAGTGTCCATAATAAGAGCCACACAAAACTCATGCAAAATGGTATACAAAGTTGTAAACGGAGTGTCGGAAGCAGCCATTCTGCGTTCTAAATCATCTCCGAGAACAAACCGCCTCGTCTCTTCAAGTTTCACTGGACCACTTGTCTCACCAACAAGTACCTCCAAATGCAATATTCTCCACATTGTAAGGTGTCCTCGATAACCAAGTGTTAGCAACACCTTGAACTCTCCTTGAACAATAAGAGTCACCGTACCATCAGAAATTTTAACCTCGGAAAACTCTTTGGGAAGTGCAGTTTCAAGTAATTTTGATCTGACAAGGGTGTCTAGCTTCTTCAGCACAGGCTTCTGCTGTTTCTCAGTTAACGTGCTCTGAATACCCACATCTTCTGTGCACTTGGGCAAACGCTCATAAGTTCCAGTAAGAAGAATTTCAATGGCCGATGGAACATCATATATTGGTGCACGAGCTTGTTGTAGCCCCTCGTGCATGAAAAACATAGAATCGGCAGCCTGTGTGAAGCATGTTTCATGACTAGACAAGGTCGACGCAAGTTGCTGACTGTATTGTATCAGTGGCACCTGAATATCAGAAGTCAGTATTTTTAGAGAGCATGTTTGTCATTATTCTAACATAAATAATGTAAATAACATACACGGGTCTTCAGTATAGAAAATTGTATTTTCAGAATAGAAATTTTTTTTGAATTTAACGAGCAGTTTTCCTACTTCAGATATTCATTATGTAGTTCAATGCAGTTAAGATTTCTGTTTTTTATGATTCATAAAGCAAGTTGCTTGACTCCTAAGGTTAAAACACCGCACTACAGGAAAAAGGAAGAACATCTTATGTGTGCCGTGTGCGTGTGTATTATCTCAAGTTAATATTTTAGGCCCATATAACAATGTACAATACCAATATCAATGATACTAACATACTTTTACATAATCTAGAACACGTTATATTCTTTTCTATCATCAACCATTGTAAAAGCTTCTATCAGCTGATTCTTTGTCATCACAAGATTAGATCTTTAACTAACTTATACCACAAAGAATCATTTGAGCATTCAAAATAGCAGCTTTAACAGTAATTGTTCTAGGATACTAAACTACGGGCAATTCTCCTAGTTCAGATATAAGGGTTAATATACAAATATGTCACTAAACTTTCCAAAAAAAGTGCGCCTAAGGTAAAAGGACTTTCATTTTGTTCATTTGGGTTCCCGAACTTATAACTTAGATTACTTTCCCTATTTTCAGGGTTACTGAACGCATGTTTTTGGATAGTTAAGTAACATAATGTCGTATTTCTACAAGCTGAGTGATGTTTACGTATATTTTTATAACTTCAGTGACCCCAAAATGTCATGTTTCATAGGTTCATTAACCCAATTAACAAAATGAAAGTTCGTTACCTTAGACGCATTTTTTGGAAAAGTTAGTAACATATTCATTTAACCATTCAAAATCACGACTCATCTCGATAAAACCACTTCTCAACAAACTAAACTATCATGACAACTCGTTGTACACTATCATATTCAAAAAAAAACAAGCATAATCGAAAACGAAAACTAATTGACTATCGAAAACAAATAAAGATATCGCCGTTTAACAACCTGCTGACACCACTGCGCAAGAACATTAAGCCTGAGCATCCTCTGCTGCGTCTTAACAAGATACTTTAACAAACTAATCTTCTTCTCCGAATCCGACATTTCCGTCGTTTTCGACTTCTCTACCAGCTCCTTTAACGACACATACGACTCCTCCGCCGCTCGAGTCACCAGCGTCGAAAATTCGACCGATTCTTGACCTAATTCCGCCATTCTAATTCTAAACTATCTAAATCACGTGCAGGTATTCAATTGTGTTGTTAATAACTACTTCTAATACATATTGAATTGAACTAAGCAAAATTAGGGCTTGTAATGTAATCAGTCACGTGCGTGTCACGTGAGCTGATAAAACTAGGTCAAAAGTGAACAATTGATGTAATTAGTCACGTGATACTAAATTAGGGTTTGAGATTGAAAACAAAAATGAGGAATTGATGTAATTGAGTCACGTGATAGTCACGTGCAGTTATTCGATCGGAGAAGAAAGTGGCGCCGTCGTTGCGCCGCCGTGGCCGGAGCGGAGTGTTCCGCCGTGAATCTTATGTGTGTTTTTGGTGTGTGAAAATGTGTCTAAAATATTTTTTTTTTCATTGAGTGGTGTTGTATATATATAGGAGGAGAAAAGATGTTATGGTCAAAAGGTGTAAAACAGTAAAAGTTACAAAAACTGCCCTCTAGATTAAGTGGTTGTACAGAGGCTTTTGAGCTTTTAAAATAACTGTTATTTGTTATATATGCTTATCGAATCATTTATAAGTCATAAGCCTCCATAAGCCCAAGCCAATTAAAATGGTCTTACGTAGGCTTATAGCTAGTCAAATTACTTAAATACCTTTCAAGATTTAGTAGTTTATCACGCAAAAGCTGAAAATATGAACTTAATTTAATGTATTTTTATGCGATTTTACATTAGTAAGTTTCAACTCCAACTAATTCGTCAAACATCTTTATAAAAAGATGTTTGGCTCGAGCTGAGCTTGATAGTTCGACGAGCTTTCACGAGAAAAATTGGAGCTCGCTTCGAAATGATCGATTTATTTGTAATGATTTGTTTTTAAACCAATTAAAATTAAATTATAAAATCAAAATTGAAATCGGCTCGAGTTCAGCTCAAAAGGTTTGATATTTTACACTCAAATATAAACCCTTACAATATGCGTGTATAACAAAAACATATATATCACCTAAAAGCTCGACAATGACTTGGGTTAAGCTTATGCACGACTTGCTAAACCTTTCTAGCTCAATTTTTAAGCTCGGAGCTTGATAAAGCTCAGCTCGAACGAGCTTAAGTTACTCGACAAAGCTTAACTTGTTTACACCCCTAGTTTAAACTATTAAATAATGAAAAATAGTTTTTTCAAAGTTGGGTATTTGAACTAGAAAATGTTTTATAAAATGTTATAAAAATTATATGAACATTTTTGGGACTCGTCATATTAAAAATCTGACATGTGTCATTATTTTTACGTTACGCAGTTACACCTCATTATAATGTGTATATTAGAATACTTTTTGAAAGTTCGCAGTATTTATGCGATATTTTCTAGTTGACATATCAAAATTGTTGGACCGTATTATACCATTTGTATATGTATCGGGTTCAAGCCCATTTCTAGACTGATCATTGTAGTCCTATATATTGTACCACATTATTAGGGAATGAATCATCAATCGTTTTACCATTACGTGACTTTTAAAAAAATTTGTTGTTAAAACACTTATATATAATTTACCATTTTTATGTAGGGGTGAGTATCTGTCTAAGACCGGACCGGACCAGCCAAGACCGAGACCAAAATAGCCTAAAAACCTAGGCTGAGGACCGGACCGAATGTGTTTGGTCCGGTCCGGGTTGATCCGGTCGGTCCGGTTCAAGAAAGTAAAATGGTCGGTTTGTACGTCGGACCGGACTGAGACCGAAATAAGGAAAAAGTTGGGACCGAGACCGGACCGCTGGTCCATTGGTTTAGTTGGTTTCGGTCTATCCGGTCGGTTTTCTCAATCGGTTCGGTCAATTTGCTCAGCCTATTTTTATGTTGGATGTTAGATTGAAAATTTTGTTTTGATATAGGCCGACATCAGAGTCTAAAGAATAAGTCTAAGTGAGACATGCATTGGGCTTAATTTTGTGGCTAACATGCCACATTTGTTTTGATCATTTAAATACTAATCAACATACAAGCTTTTATTTACTTAATTAATTGAATCTAATCTTGATAGGACTACGAACATACCGTGTTGATTTTCATCATCTAACTTGTTTCTGTTGAGTTAATATAGTTTATTTATATTATTATTTACTGCAACTAAATTGTAGCCTTGAAAGCATATGGTAACGTTACTCATCACGCTCTAAAATGTGAAAAATCTTATATTTAAATCATGTCTGGTGAAAAACACCACACTAACGGTCGAGCCAACCTCTCAAAATGGGAGGACTTTATCTGGTTTGTGCGTGTTGGTAGCAAACTAAAACCTAGTATATTAGTTATAAAAAAAAAAAAAAAAAGGTAACTACAAGTTTGTTAACACATTGTCATCAAACACAAATACTTTTATCTTGGCCCAATACCAAGAATGAGCCTTGGTGTTAGGGGTGTTCATCGGTTCGGTTATCGGGTTATTCGGTTTGTTCGGTTAATTTTTTCTTGGGTATAACCGAGAACCGAACTTAAATTGATTAAACCGAACCGAAAACCGAACACCCATAACCAAAAACCGAACCGAATAACCCGAATTACATAAATTTAATTATTTATCCATTTATTTATATATATTTTTAGCAAATTTTTTTTTTCAAGCTCAAAAAATGTTATATATATACAATAAAAGAGTTTTAATATTTTTTTTATATATAAATATATAAATTTATTTGAATTCGGTTTTCGGTTCGGTTTTCGGTTTGGATTGCTAAAACCATAACCGAACCGAAAACCGAATATTTAATTTGGTTCGGTTCGGTTTTGGCAACTTAGGTTCGGTTACGAGTACGGTTCGGTTATTTTTGGTTCGGTTCGGTTTAGGTTTTCGGTTTTCGGTTTATTCGGATATTACCCAACCCATGAACACCCCTACTTGGTGTATGTAAACATGGGTTGGGCGGTTGGCAAGTTTGTCTGAATAATTAAAATACTGATTAACAAGCTTTTATCTCAGTAGATCGAATTGAAATCGGCATAGTATGATAGCATTAAGTTCTTCTCATGTTGAGAAGAGAGTAGAGATCCTTCTTCATTGTCGTATTTAAGAAAAAAGGCTCTTTTTTACGTTGTATGCCATTCACCTTTCTAACAAGTGAAATGGTGACGCGACACACCACTCGGTTATATAAACGCTAGACTAAAGGTTTCTAAGTTAATTATCTGATCAACGTTGTGTGCTTTCAGGAAAGTATACTTGTTGGAGGTTTGAAACTGGACGACGTAGAAGCATGATTATATAATGTTGACTGCTTACCATCATGTAACTTGGAGCTTAAGGATCTCTTGTAAGATGCAGCGTCGTGTACTAGTACAAGTCGTGATTCCTCATAATATGACTCACCTTGGAACTTGGATGCTGTGAGCTTCTAGCTTGTTATGGAAACTGGGCAATGAACTTGCATCTTTTATGGATGAAACATGTAAACTAGCAGCGCACCATGTAAAATCTGTTCAATGGTTAGTCAGTTTGTTTGGGATGAAACATTCCTTAGATTACCTATAGCTTTGACTTCCATTCAAAAAAAAAAAAACCTTTTCTTTTAACCTGTTTTCAATACTAATCAGTCTTTAACTTACTGACCATAAGCTAATAGCTGTTCTTGTGAAACCACAATATCTAAAGTACTAGTTTTAGCAAACGAACAACTTCTGAAAACTTGCATAGTAGAAAACACCAGACACAGCCACAGAGGCTTTTATTTCATGTGTCTAAATTATGCATTACGTAGCAGCACATACATTAGCCGCCATACTCCTTACAACACTCATCATACACTCTTTTTTTGCCTGCTTCTATCACCAACGACGCCTACGCCACCATACACCATTGCCATGACACCCTGCCATCCTCATTGACAACAGCAGCCTCTCTCCCTCACCCGCAACAAAGTCTACAACTGTAGTCATAAAATTGTCAAAACTCACTAGTGCCACCCTCGTCATGCTGTCATGGGCTTCGAAGGATGATGTTGAACAGTTCCTACGGCTTCCGGCATACATGAAGAACGAGATTGCAAATTATGCGAAATGAGAGTGCGCACAAAATATAACTGTTAAACTGAAATTGGTATATGCACTACAAATTTCATTACAATAAGTAACATCAATACAAAACTTAAACTTACAGTATTTTTACACTTGATTCTAGGCCCCGTCTTTATAAAAGAAAATTTATTATAGGTCTAAGCTCAATACCTTCTAGAATAATTCTACTATCCGTGGACAACATTGGCCTTAGCATAAGATCCAAAGAGACTGTTTTAAAGGTAGTTTGGGCATAAAACTCCCATAATTTTACTTCCATCCAACCATCGCTCCTCTGTTGTGGTTTTGCATTAAGTTTGGCTCTACTTAATAAATTGCGAGTGTTTTTATCAAGCTTTTGCCCAATGACTGGAGTCTTTGGAGGGCTTACTAGACAGATATACCAAGAATCAGATCCTCTGTTAACTTTCATGAAAGCAGCAAGTGTGGATTGATCTTGTGGTAATTTGTAGACAAGGTAACATGCATATGTTGTTTCTGGTGATAGTACTTGGGATTTAATGCAGCTACGAATTTTAACTTCCCAACGGCCCATTCCTACAATCACTTCTCCAAAACTGAAAACATAAAAAAGTATATGTTGTGTATTTACATAATTACTCATGCGAAAAGATCTCAAGGGTGTTAAAGGTAACTAGATGTAGTAGAAGCCAACTAATGTGTTTTTTATATATTAACATCTGCACCTGCTATATTTTCATAAGACGGAAAAAGTTATCTATATATATATTTTCTTAAGGGTAACTGATAAACTAAACAATTGGTCAAAACGCATGTCAGCATTAAAGAGTGATGACATTTAAATTGAGTGGAATTAGTCAATAGAAAATTTCATGCTATCTCACACCAAAGCAATGCCATAAAAGACTATTTGGCATACCGGGAGGTACAAAATATCATTTACTGTATTTTTATGTTTTTTTGGTCATATATGTGATTTTGTTGACCACTTGAGGTCAATAATAGCATCACTTCAAAATATAAAACATGTGTACTAAATTTCAGAATGTGTATTATCAGCTAATTTTAAAATGGTGGCTGCAAAAGATACAAGTTTGTTCAAGAGAACTTGCAGGGAAATAGAGAAAAAACCTTGAATCAGGAAAAGATTCACAACTAGAGCAACTCCGGTATGCATCGCAGGCTTCTTGTGCTGATAGCTTTAAACATTTCTTCCCATTTTTATCAACAGAATACAACTATCAATCAAAATAGATATGAGAAACAAATATAGGAATAATTACATTAAAAAAGATTTTGATAATGACCGCAATGAAAATATACCTCTTGACTATTTTGAGTATTTTCATTACGGAAGCATTGGCAAAGAAATGAGTGGCGATCCTTCTTTGTTGTCCACTCTGTACTATCTTTGGACACTTTCATTATTTCTGAATTTATTACGGTTTGTATATCCACTTTCTCATCCTCTGACAGTTGATTATCAACCTATGAAATATAACATATATCGGTTATTAATCCAAAATTAGAAAAGAGCTGGCGCTGAAGCTTTGGCCAGTCCAATAAGTAGATCTCATCAACCAGTATTCCTCATTAAAAAATCACTTAGAAGAACAATCTGAATTCGTCAACTTACTTTTTCCAAGGGCTGAAACATGATGCCTTCTACTTCTAAACTACCTTCAAATTCTTCAAAAATAATTATAAGATCAACACTTCTCCCGTCACTAGTGAATTGATACAATTCAGCCCAATACGATCCATTTTTTCTACGATCTGCGAAGTACACAGTTGAAGTTTCTGTCTCCCCTTCTAATTTGTATTGGAGGCCAAGATATTCAAGTTCATGTCCGCAGTGATAGGCGGGATAGCTAAAAACAAGGTTTACAGTGTATGTAGTTAGTGGGGATAAGAATTGAGTTTTGACATGTACTCTAAATCCTTTATTCGTCGTTTTATAGGGACCCGCTGGAAATCTGCGTAGCGAAGAAGCAAAAAATGATACATCACTTTATATACAATTACAAAACAATACTGATGAGTAGGTAGAGGAGGAAAAGTCACCTTGAATTATAATGACGCTGATCATAATGAAAAACGTAATCTTTATTTGACTCATCTGGAATCAAACACTCTGCTATGGATATCATTTCAGAGTTATCTCCGTTCTCGTTTAATGAAAACCACTGTACATTTGTTAAAAAGATACGATGAATTAGTTATGAAGATTGTATCTCCTCTTCTAAATATGATAAAATAAAAGAAAAAACTCAAGAAGCAGGGTTTATATAGACATAGCCAATCACCCTTTTGTACTCGTTAAGGTAGATCCCTTTGGAGAGAAGCACTTTCAGTTCCGCAAGGGATCTGTAGGCAAGAGAATGTGACGCAGCCTTAATTATGTCTTGGTACTCTAACACTTCATCATCTTCCACCTTTACCTGAAATACAACATATACTAAGCAAGTAAGCCATTGTAGTTATCTTTCATTCACATTATGGTTGTGGCCGACCCATTTTCCAAGAATGCTTTTTGAAAATGTTGGATCAACGGATAATAAAAAGTTTTACGTAAATGATTAATCTTGGTATTTGGCTTACTTTTTCTTTAAAGGGTTGGAACTCGATGCCTGCTACTAATAAAATCAGCTGACATCTTTCAAACATAATTTCAAAACTTCCGTGTTCACTATTACACTGATGTAACTCAGCCATGAACCACCCATCTTCTCCTTGCTTTGTCTCGCAAACTCTGATTAGTTTTGTCTCCCCATCTAATTTGTATCTGATGGGCATTAACTTTGGGCGATACCATTCGGACCATTCATCTTTGAATCTGAAAACAAGGTTCACGGTGTATGTGATTTCTGGTGACAGGAAATCAGCTCTCACACGTGCTTTGAATTCGTTTTCGTATTCGTAACAGCGGGCCCCCAGAAATCTGCATGAAGGAGCGGCAATTAAAGATTGACAAACTAAAAACCATAGAGAAACAAAAGGGATCGGGAGTAGCATAACAAGCAAAAGTCAGTAAGTCACCTTGACATATCACCGTGAGACACGTATTTTAAACTGCCATATTTAATTTCATCCCGATTCAAACAGCCTTCAATGCATATCCTTTCATAGTGTTCTCCCTTGTCATTTATTGAAAATAACTGTCCATTAAATAAGCTGGGATTATTTATCTTAAGATAATAAGATGTGCATTTGTATATGATGGGTGGAGAACTGGAAATATATGTAAATAACAATTTTCCATTCTCAATTTGATACAAAAGTATTATACAAGCTAAGAGAAGCCGGGAAGGGGTAGTGTATTGATTTGGATATAGAGTTGGCCGGGCGCCCGGGCTTCTTCAGCTTTGGGTCGAAGGGATTGGTCTCATGTCATGTGGGAGAGTCATTGTTGTTGATGACTTTATCTATTGTTTTGAAAAAAAAGTAGATCTAACCACAAGTTATTCAAAGTACTTGAATAAAAGAATGATAAGTTTTTTAACTGATCATATAGCTAACAAAAATTTTGACGATGCATTTTATGTTATTTTATAAGTTTCATGTAACTTCAAATACTTTTGTATAGTAACAATTTATAAATCACAATTTACCATTTCTAAACAAAATATAATATGACGTAAAATTGGCTATTTACTGTTTTGCCCCCGTTTAGGATGACCCATTTGGAGAGAAGCGCTTGTAGCTCCTCTAAGGATGTGTAGATCAGACGATCCACAGCTGACTTAACAATCTCTGCATACTCCTTTGGCAGCTTCGAAGTCATATCATGCACTTCCTGCAATTCAAGTGCACTCTTAAGTTTTTCCACAACATGAGACATCAATGGCCGTTGTTCACGAGAATTCTGCAAACATTGATATGCAATGTCTGCAAATGTTTCCAAAGAGTTTGGGTCCATTTGTTGCATGAGATCTTGAAAAATTATCTCGTCCAGCTTATTCTCTTTATAAATCTTTTTCCACATAGGCACTAAAACCTTATACCGATGATTGCTATATTCAAAGCATAGTTTCCCACACAAGACTTCAAATAAAACTACCCCAAAAGAGTAAACGTCTGACTCTTTCGTTAGGTAGTATGTCTCCATAAACAAAGGATCACAGAATCCAATGGTTCCTAAGGCATTGGTGACAAGAATTGAGTTTTGTTGATTAGCGGGGCTTATTTTCGATAGCCCAAAATCAGAAACTTTTGCATTGAAATTTTCATCGAGTAGGATGTTGGCGCTTTTGATATCACATTGAATAACTCTTTGGTCAGTCTCTCAGGGATCATGAAGGTAATTCAGTCCCTTTGCAGCATCAAGACATATCTTGATACGTTGCATCCACGTAAGAGTGGCATCTTTCAAATAACGATCAAGACTACCACGAGCTGCGAACTCATATATGAGGATCATCTCATCCTCTTGGCTGCAAAATCCCAGGAGGGAGATAAGATTTTCATGGGTGTAACATGAAAGCATCTTGATCTCTTTAACGAATTCTGAGCCTCCTTGCCCAAATTTACTATCTAAACGCTTAAGAGCAACCTTAGTTTTCCCACTCGATAGGGACAGTTCTCCTTTATATACCTTACCAAAACCACCCTTTCCGATAACAATTTTTTCATTAAAGTTGTCAGTGGTTAATTTGGTATCTTCCAGTTTGATTTCAAGATGTTCAAATTCCTTCGCCAAGGATGCCATTGTCTACCGATGCAATCTAGCTGTTCAAGCAATAAACATTTAAAGCTCAAATAGCCTTTTAATAATTTCCAAAAGCACAATGTTTTTAGATTATACAGAACCTTCTAAATCGGGCTCTTAATAATTAGAGTAAATAATCTTTGTATTACTCCAGCATTTAGCATAGCAACCATTTTATAAAGTTCAAAAGCAAAGATAAAGATTGTATGTCATGCATCCAAAAGATAATAAATTAGGCGTAATTTTAATCTGTTTTAGTGTTATCTTATATATACAATGCAAGCCCAATTGATGTTCATAAGCATTTACATTAACATGATAACATCCCATAAACATTTACATAAAGACCCCTTAAATTAGAGCGAGTTAATAATTTTTTAAAAAACTTTAAACACCGATTAGATAAATTAGTATTCTAAACCCATTCAGTTTCATTTCCATTATATATCTATGTTACAACTTTTTAAACTCTTCTTTTTAAGAGTTTCAACTATGAATTACTAGGAGTATAAGACATTTAAACATTTAAGTAGAACCTATCAATCTCGATTCGATCTTACGATTCCTACATTGCAAAGATAAAAACGGTCCATAGTAAGACCTCTATCTTAACCACCTTGAATCTTTGTACTATATGATACATCCAGAAAATACAATTTTTTATCAAAAAAAAATAATTAAAAAAAAAATGCAATCATAAATGCCAACACATAAGATGATAAAATAGCTTTCACATATATCAATACCCTGAATCTGGAAACGTGGTGCATTTATCGAAAAATAAATTCATTCTGAAGGCTGCATTTATAGAAAATGAAATGCTAAAGATACAAGCTTGATAGATAGCTTGGCGGCTGAGGAGTCGTTGACTGTTGTTTGACTGGTGAAACTGATTAGGGGTGTTGTTTACGAAGCTGGATCTTAATTCAAGTATTTAGGGCCCGTTTGGTTTGTAGACGAGTTTAGGATTATGATTTGGATTTGGATTTAAATTTTGATTAGGATTTGGATTTGGATTTGATGTGAGAGAGAGAAAATATATTAGTTTATGAAAAAAGAGAGAAAAATAAAATAAATTTGTATATTATATATTTTTAAATGAATATAATAAATATTTATTATAACAAAAGAAAGAAAAATAATATATGAGTGATGGTGGTTAAGAATGGACCCACATAAACATATAACATTTATAAAGTAGGGTAGTGACACTGGATTTTCACACGGCTGATTTTTAGTATTCACTCCCAATTTTGGGACCCACAATTTCTTACCAAACGATTAAAATTAGGCATCATGCCAAATCCATTACCCCACATGCATCAAACAAACGGGCCCTTAATACCTCATTTAACTCTTTAATATTGTACTGCCTCCGTCCCATTTTTATTGTCCTATTTGACTTTGACCAGTCTTTCTTGTCCAACTTTGACCACTAATATATTTATTTGTGTTATATAATACTTGATGAAAGTTATATTCAATGAAAATACATTTAAAACCCAATACATTCATATATTTTTCATCAAGTATTATATAACACAAACAAAAATAATTATGGTCAAAGTTGAAGAAGAAAGACTAAAAAAGTCAACAGGGGACAATAATTATGGGACGGAGGGAGTACTAAGAAACATCATTTTATTCTTTAGCTTATTGCAGTTTTAGTCCTCACATTTTCAGTTAGATTCTCTTTTAATCTCTAGAACAGTAGAACATACTACGAAACAATTTTGCTTTTATAGAAACGGTATGTTTAGCGAAACGAGTTGAAGCTGAGGCTAGGGTTGTCATTTATATTATAAACCGAGAGTTAGAGATTATAATTTTATAAAGTTGTTTAATAAATTGGTTGAAGCTCAAACCTATTAATGTAAAATTGCATAAAATACATCAAATTAAATTTAAATACATCAAATTAAATTTAAATATATATTTTTAACTTTTTCGTGATAATTCATTATTATTTGAAATATATTTTAAGAAATATGACTAGCTATAAGCCCTCAATAGGCTTGGGCTTATGACTTATAAAAGCTTCCATACGCTTATGTGACAAACAAAACTTATTTTAGTTTATTATAAAAGCTTAAGCCCTTTTAAACCCTATAAAACTCACACAAAAAACAGCCTAAGGGCCCGTTTGGTTTGTAGATGGGTTTAGATTAGGATTCGGATTTGAATGTAAAGTTGTAGATTAAGATTTGGATTTGGTTTTGATGTAAGAGAGAGAAAAAAAAAGTTAAGAGAAAATAATATAATTAGATTTAAAAAAAAATTTAGTAATTAAAAAAAGCATTTACAATTTATTTTATTAATTTTTAATATAATAATAAGAGAGATGAAGAGAGAAGTGCTAAAACTGACCCTACATAGCCATGCTACCCAACATTTCACATAGTGGCCATTTTTTATATGAATACCAAATCAGAAAGCCACACGATCAAACAAACAATTGATTATTACCCAAATCCAATCTGCACAGTGGGAACACCCCCAACCAAACGGGCCCTAAGTTTACTTGAGTCATGACTTGTAGAACGGACCTTTGGAGTAATTACCACAATATTTTCTCACAACAATATCCAAGTTGTTTCTCCAATAGCCGTATAGTAGTTGGTTATTACCATTGCCTGTACTGGTGTAGTGGTGTGTGGCATCATGTCAAATGTGATTGTTGAAGCTTAGAGCACAAGATATGTCATGACTTAAGCTAAAATACTATTTACATGTCAGGTCATGTTAAATCAAATTTCTTTTTTAACACAACTTGTCCACTTATACATCCAAAATACCATATCTCATAAGTCAAAACACCCTTTCAAACCGGCAAATACGCCATTTTAATATAATATAATATAATATAATGAATTTGATAAATGTGAAATTGTAATTTTTAAATCTTTATAAATTATTAATTCATATGTTAAAAATTATAGTTTCCATTGAACAAATATAAGTACAGTATTAAATATCATAAACTTCTTTCAACATAAATGATGAGTTCATGCAAGAGTAAATATTAAAGTTATAAAATTTCATTTAAGTTATTATTAATCTATATCTATACTATATAAAATGGAAAAATGGTCAAAGTGGAAAAAGTGAAAAATGTTGAAAGTTGAATGTTGAAAACATGGTCAATGGAGAGAGAAATAAATAATATAATTAATACTCTTATTAAAACACCTCATTACTTATCTATACTATATAAAATGGAAAAATGGTCAAAGTGGAAAAAGTGAAAAATGTTGAAAGTTGAATGTTGAAAACATGGTCAATGGAGAGAGAAATAAATAATATAATTAATACTCTTATTAAAACACCTCATTACTTAAAAGTACAATAATTTATTGACATTGTACACTCAATTAAAAGCATATCTACCAAATTAAAAACAACCAATTGAAACCGATACCGGGTTGACCCGTTGAAACCGATACCGGGTTGACTTGTTGAAACCGATACCGGGTTGACGGGGCCTTCAAACCCGGGTGACGGTTTAATTTGACATTTTTTCGACCCAACCTATCGGTTTGACTCGGTTTAAATCGACATGTTTTTTATCGGACGGTTCAACAAGTTGAACCACCGGTGAAATCGGGTTTCAAATTTGACAAAATTATATGAGAAATGATGAAGTAGTTGTGGAACCCGTGACAATTTTTTTGAAATGAGAGACCAAGTAATTGTAGTTCTTGGTTTATTTTGCTTTGACACATGTAATTTGTCATTTGTATAATGTTATTTTAAAAAATGTTGCTCTTGCACCATTTAAGGGACTAGCATATATGAATCGTCGTTTAAAAGTTAATATATATTGTATAGCCCTTTGTCAAGTGTATCAATAATGTTATGTAAGTTTATTAAAATCACAAAAATAAATAGTATTGTTATCTTTAGCGATAATTATTTGTACCTCAAACAAATAGCTTTGAACAATGCATAAATATCTATACAAATTGATAGTTCAAAATAATCTTATATGGTGATATCCAATTTGCAAAGTTACAATTTTAAAAGCCACACACCAAATGATAAGCGTTACACATGTAAAAAAAATAGTTATCACTTTGCCTAAATTACTTGACAAAACAAGAAAAATCGGTCACACATGTTGGCTATACCTCTAAACTACAATATAATATTACCAACTACATAATACCGTTGCTTTTTGTAATGCTTGAATCTATTATTACTAAAAATCTTAATAACTTAAAACAATCCTATTAGAAAATATACTCACACACTTAGATCGACTCCACATAATTTATTAAAAAACTATATATTTATCTTTGCTATGCAACCACGCATCGAATTGTAGTTATTCAAAAGCGATTCTCTAATGCTACAAATACAGTTTGTTGAAAGAAACTTATGGGTCGTCGGAACTTTGCAGAAAACTAGACATCGCTGCCGCTAGGCGCGGGTACTCGTCTAGTATATTAAAAAGATGATTGTCCAGTGTTAAAAGTCTTTTACAACTTTAATAAGGAAACTTACCAAATATATTTAATCGAAAATCCTGATAACACATCGAGCCACCAATACTATTAACAACAACTTATATACAATGAAGTGCATCGCACGGGTAAGCTTGCCTAATACACTGAAAGAGACACAAGATTAGTAGACTTCAAAAATGTTCTATTTATAGTAAAAAGGAGTTTTAGTGTGTTTTATATATAAAAATGAGTAAATTGCAAAAGCCGTCTTTGTGGTTTAGCAAAATTACATGTTTCATCCCTATCGTTTTAAAAGTGCAGACACCGTCCTCGTGGGAAACTTGCCAGTGTAGATTTCGTCTCTGGCTAAATTGTAATGACTAAATTACAAGTCTTTTTTCTTTTTACTAAAATAGAGAGGATGAGCATTTTGGTAATTTTATTTTGGCTATGGATGAAAACTGCATTCTTTAGTTTTCCCATAGGGACAGTGCATGCATTTTCAAAAACACAAGGATGAAACATGTAATTTGGCCAAATCACAAGGACGATTTATGCAATTTACTAAAAATATATAAAAGATTCATATATGTAAACTAGACGAGTACCCGTGTATAGCAACGGAATTTATAGCTGGAGATAGGGGTGTTATTCGGATTGACCCGGTCGGGTTCGGGTCAAGCCTAAAAAAAAACATACCCGAACCCGACCTTGTTTAGAACTCGGGTCGGGTCAATTCGGGTTCGGGTCAAGTCGGGCTGGGTCAATTCGGGTCGGATCACCTCGGGTCGGGTCTAGGTCGTTTAAAAGTTATACAATTTTGGTGTTTACATACAAAATTAGAAAGCAAGAAAAAAGAAACTCGGGTCACTCGGGTTGACCCGAACTCGAGTAAGACATATATATTTAAATTCGAACCCTAATGTTTTTAGAATTTGGGTCAATTCGGGGTTGACCCGATTGACCCGAATATAATTTTGGACCCGAATAACCCGACTCGAAAATCCATATTCGGGTTCGGGTTCGGGTTCGAGTTGGGGTCGGGTCGACGTTTATGACACCCCTAGCTACAGATAGGGGTGATAATTTCTGACCCGACACGAAACCCGACCTGAAATTGACACGCAAATTAACAAGTTCAGGTTAAGTATATTACAGATTTCGGGTCGGGTTTGGGTCGACCCTACTAACCAGAAGAGGTCATGATCGGGTTGCAAATAAATTAAGCGGGTCGACCCGCCAACCCGTTTAATTTTTTACTTAAATAACTATTTATATTTTATTATACAAACGGATTAAATGGGTCAACCAGAAACCCGTTTAAACTATTCAACCCGTATAACCTATTTAACCCACTAACCCAAGTATATATATGGGTGAAATGGATCAGGTTCGGGTTATGTGTAAACAGGTTAGGGTTGATATAGCTGACATGATAATTTAAATAGGTTAGGTTCGGGTTAGGGTTTTCTGACTCACCAAACTGTTAACTCGAACCCGACTCGAATTGTCATCCCTAGCGACAAATAGTTGTAGCTGAAATTGACTTTTAAATTCTACCATGTCAACCAGTTTCCTTTCATTTTATATCACATTGATTTCTCAAATGTATAAGATTCAATCATGTGTGATCATAAAATTAGAGCTAATAAATTATTTTTAAGGAAACAATAAAATAAGATATTGGTCCGTAAATGTTGTATTCGGACACATCTCATCATAGTTGAAATTGCTAATAATTAATTGTTTCAACATTTTATTTTGTATTTTTTCAACATTTCACTTTCTTGGCTTTTCACTTTGACCATTTTTGTTTTATAGATAGTACAGATGAATTTGACTTTCAATTTGGTTCACGTTTTGCCAAAACTAAAGCCGAATCAAAAACCAAATAGTTAATTTGATTCAGAGTCTTCGGTTTTGAACCATAAATGGTTTCATAAATCTAGTTCGGTCTTCGACTCCTGCGGTTAAAAACCGAATGGTGAAGTACAACCTTACTTGTCTGAGTTTCTCTCCTTAAATCGAAATCAACATTATCTGATAAGATTAGGGTTAAGTCTATATAATAGCAAGATATTTCTCAAAATATACAAATATCATACGTGAACTTTGAAAAATATCGTATACGTACTTTTAAAATTCGTCTCGATATCGTACCTTAGTTGACGTGGTATGATTATTTTCCGGTAAAATTAATTACATGACATTGATGATACTTATTATTGGTGATGTGGATATTACTCAAATGTTCATTGTATCTTACTTATATTTTTCGTATATATCGTTACAAACACTTTATATGCACAAATATGAATCATAATCATAAATTGATGCGATCAAGAAATTGAAGGAGAAAACTATCAACGTTCTTGCTTAATGATTATCCAGTTGTTTATCATTCGTTTGAATAAGTTTAACAACAACAAAAAAATCTCATGTTATTCATTTCTTCATTATTTTTTTTTTGGGGTAAAGGGTATTACACCCGATAAAATGTATTACTCCAAAAAAATGATTAAGTACAATGGAATGTGGTTGAGGTACCACATTAACCGCAAGCAATCGCTTGACACAGACCATTAAATCATTTATGACATGCCATAAACGACAACTAGCTACAAACAACAAGACCTCCAAACCAAAAACCAGCATAAAAGATAACAGTTTATGAAAAAATATAAAACAACCTAGTTAAGAAAAAAAACTTGAATTCCAGCAGCCTTTAACTGATCAGGAGAGAGGTAATTGTTTCCATCACCCGTATCCGCTTTCCATTGCTTATAAAGACTCTGCTCCTTACCTCCACTTCCAGAATACAACGTCCCAATGTGATCATCAAGAACTTCATCATCCTCGCTGTCAGAATCTACCACATTGCCCACCTTAGAGAATGGGTTACTACCCATCTTAGTTGAAGAAACAACCTTTTTAAGAGGTTTACCATTATCATCCATAAGAGTAGCTTTCCCATCAATAATAAACTTTTCAAGCTTCCTAATTTTTTCAACAACAGGATTGTTCCTCATAGGCGATGGATACGTGGTTTTGGAAGAACTAGAGATAACTTCGGGAGTACAGGTAGTGCCAATCACAGTCTTAAGCACATCAAAACTGTTTTTCAAATCAACAAGGTTGATATCATCCACCCAATTATTATTCTTACCTTGGTCATCCCGGGATTGAGTCGTACTATTAGAAGATCAGTAGTAGGTTCGTTACAAGAAGTAGAACCTACATTAACCATTGAAGAACCTGTATTCGATTGGACGGAAGGCTTAGACGTCGATGCTCCTCCATTCTTTGGCTTAGTAGCCAACCTATAGTAACACAAACCTTTAGGCTTTTGTAAACGAATCCCATCAACCTGACGATTAGTACCCTGAAGCTTACCTTTTCCTTTCTTCTTATAAGCTTCAGCGAAACCCTCTTCATCAACCAACGATTTATCTTTCATAATTGATTTCACTCTCTTAGGAATCCATCATCATTGTGATCAAATACTTTACAAGTCTCACATCTTGGCGGCTTCTACTCATATTAATATCAAAATTTTCCAATGAATGACCTGACCCATTGGGGTAAGGGATAGCAACCACAAGAGAGTCAAATAAGGCTTCCTTTGACGACACTTCCACAAGGGGCCCTAGCATAGGAATTACGACCCTACGACTTATGGCACATCGTAATCGTGTAGAAATCAAGCATGATACGATAACCAATTTGCGTTATAATCAAATTAAGACCAACATCAGAATACGCAACAACCGAAATATTATGGAGTTTAACCTAAACAGGAGCTAAAGTTATACCATCTTTTATAAGTTTAGTGTTCGGAGTCCAAATATTCAAAAAGATAGGCACCATCGTATCAACCATGGACCTTATTCCAACACCCTTTCCATACCCTCTTTGCTTTCAAATTGGAACAGAAAAAAACCATTATTAAGCATAACCCTTTGTAAACCAAACTTCGCCCATGTATTTCTAACGTAATTTTCAACTATCGGAAAAGCGAGTCTCTTACCAATGAAATAACCATACAAAGTATTAGCGAATCTAGAGCTTACCTCATCGATAGCTCCCAAAGGAATGGTGACATTAGCACAAGGCACACAATTTTCGTTTCTCATCTCTGAAATCTTAACGGTCTTCTTGGGTGTTTTTTCCTTTAACAAATCCGCAAAAGAGATAGGAATAGAACCTGATTGAGTCCCCGTTTTTTGCACATTTGCACCACTAGTACTAGGACCAGCCTTAGTGTTTTGCATCGACACACTATCAACATGATTTTTATCATTCGTATCGTCGTAACATTCTTTAACCCAACATCAAAACAACCATCCATAATAACAAGAAAAATGAAAACCTAAACCCTAATAACTCACTAACAATCACAAAAACGAATGGAACATCAACAACAAAGAAACGATCAAGAAGACGCAAAGACGAAACCCTAAAAAGGGTTTAGTCACGACTTTAATCTTAACCGACTCACATGATGTAGTAATAATTGCACAATCAGTATAGAATTAATACCAGGAAAATGACGCAAGCAAACCCTAAACAAAAAGAATCGTTGTAAACCCTAACTACCCCGATCAGCAACCTAATAAAAAATGTACTAAAGAGAATAATCTAAAGATTAATCAACAATAAGAGTGTTAGAAGGTATACGAATCAAAGTAAGAGGGATTAATCGATCAGAAATAGAGAATGAGGGCTGATCGCCATAGTCACGAGAGAGATATTAGGATTTTCTTCAATAATTATTACTTTGTAAGAAAATTAAGTTCCACTATAATACACTTCCGGTATATGTAAAAGTAAGTAGCATAAGTAGATGATGAAGCGAGTTAAATAACGTAACTAAATATACACTATATAAAATTCAACATGGTAGTGAATGAGTGTCATATAATGACATGTCATATAATATAACGTGGACTTTGGCGCATTAAAAATAAGTTTGTGATGATAACATGACGGGTTTGAAAGTACGTGTACGATATTGGTATTTTTTAAAGTTCACTTATGATATTCGTACATTTTAAAAAGTATCTTGCTATTATATGAACTTGACCCATAACATTAATACCCTCTCATTTTCAAGAATTGAGTAGGGATCCTTCTTCATTGTCATTGTACTTACGAAACAAAAAGGTTTTTTTTCACCATTGTATGCAATTCACCATCTGTAACAAGTGAAATGATGACGCGACTCCCCACTCAGTCATATAAAGCTAGACTAAAGCTCTCTTAGTTATTCATCTGATCGACATAGTGTGCTTTCAAGAAAGTATATGCTTGTTGGAGGTCTGAGACTAGACAATGTAAAAGCACGATTATATAGTTGACTGCTTACTATCAAGGTTATTTGGAGCTGAAGGATCTACTGTAAGATGCAAACTTCACGAAGTGACATTGTTACTAGCCGTTATTCTCATAAAACGAACCACCTTGGATGCTGTGAGATCTTGATATAAAATTGGCCAATGAACCTGCGTATTTTATAGACGATAACACATGTGTAACCTTGCAGCACACCATGTTGTAAAAGTTTTATCTACGATTAGTCTGTAAACTTTGCTTCGAATGAATCATTTCTTAGTTTATTAGCATTGCAAGAAGTGACATTGTTTAAAGATAGCTTTGACTTCCATTAAAAAAAGAGAGAAAGAAACTTCATTTTCTTTTAAACTGTTTTCATTTATAATCAGTCCAACTTTTTGTTTGCTAGTTGACGACTGTTCTTGTGAAACCACGGTATCTAAAGTACTAGTTTTATCAAATGAGCAACTTTAGAAAATGGCGTAGCAGTAAACACGAGAAACGATGGCTATTATTTCATGTGTCTAAACTTATTAATTGTTACAAAACATACCAATATACATCAGCCACCATACTTCTTACGTACTAGTTTTATCAAATGAGCAACTTTAGAAAATGGCGTAGCAGTAAACACGAGAAACGATGGCTATTATTTCATGTGTCTAAACTTATTAATTGTTACAAAACATTCCAATATACATCAGCCACCATACTTCTTACGACACTCATCACACGCTCTCTTTCTGCCTCCCCGCAACAAAGTCTACAACTACGCCTACACGTTACTATACACCATCCTCATTGACGGAAACAGCCTCTCCCTAGCCCAAAAATTGACATAAGTCACTAGCACCACCCTCGTACATGCTGTCATGGGCTTTGAAGGATGGGGTTGGGCGGTTCCCACGGCTTCCGGTGTTTATGAGAACGATATTATCAGTTACGTAAACTGAGAGTATGCAAATCTAGCTGTTACATCAAAATTGGTTTTAATTAGATGCATTCCTGAGAGTATACTCAAACTAGATACATCCCTATTCAATTAGAGTAAAGACCTGAATATGAGAGAAGGCTGCCAAGTAGGGAGCCTGTTGTCTACATTGCAGGCTGCTCTTGTTGATAGCTTTAAACATTTCTTCCCGTTTTTATCAACACAAAACCACTAACAATCAAAATATAATGAGAAACAGATATAGGAATAATTACTTTTAGAACGATTTTGATAACCATATCAGATATACCTCTCGACTATTATTGCTATGGAAGCATTGGGAAAAAATGGTGTAGAGATCCTTCTTCAGTGCCCACTCTGTTCTATCTTTGGACACTTTCATTATTTCTAGATCCGTTACGGTTTGCATATCCACTATCTCATCCTCTAACACTTGATTTGGACCTATGAAATATTAACATACATCGGACATTAATCGCCCAATTAAATAATAACTGAAGCTATATCTTAGGTCAACAGAACAAGTATAACTTATCTACCATCTTGCAAACTTGCCCCACATGTTAGCTTATGCTTTTGCACAAAAAATACCTCTACGCTTTTTTAAAATAAGTTTTTAAGGAAATTGTGTTTCGATTTTTATTTTGTAAAATATGCGGAGTGCTCGGAAAACTAATATGTTGAAAGAATTTTAGCTTAAACATTTATAATATTTAGTTAGAATTTTAGCTTAAATAATTATAGCTTTAATCAAAATTCATTTATAAAAGATTTTAGTTTAAGTATGACAGTAAAAACTTATTTTTAGTTAATATCAGATAAACAATAGGAAATAAGCAACTCTTTAAGAACTGCTAATGTGCTTAGTAAGCAGAATGTGTCTGAATAGAAAAACACACGCAAAACTGCTTTTCTTCTTAAAAAACGCAGATAAGCAAAATGGTAGTCCCCAACACCCTCGTTTTAATACATTCCAAATTATTTTCGCGCTTCATTAAATTACGAGATGGCAGTCAACATACTAGATAAAAAATGATGTAACCGTCTTTACTTATTTGTTACTGCATTTTATTAGTTTTAGATAGCATTAATAAACTTTCTATTTAAATTAATATTCGTATGTATAAATGTTAAAATAAAACGAAAAAATTGAAGGTCAGCCTGACCCATTTTGACCCGGGGCCATTCTTTAAAAACCGATTATGTTAGGCTATGTTTATCAACAATATATCACAATTCAATATTTTATTAAAATATTATTTTCTCTTTTCTCCACTTACACAACCAATTAGGGATGAGCATTTCGACCCGAATCTCGAAACCGAACCCGTACCGATTCCCTATATATGGTACGGAGCCGGGACTACGAAATAAGGTGAAAATAAATTCGGGACCACTAATTCGGTACGGGACCGATACCAAATCGATAAATTCCTGAAAAAAAACGGGGAAAACCAGATTTCCGAGGTATCCGAATCCGTTGATGCGATGCCGGTACCATTAATTTATGTTCGGGAAAAAATCGGTACCACTAATTCGGTACGGGACCGGTACCGTGCTCATCCCTACAACCAATACATACGACAAATCTATATTTTTTTACCATTGATCAACAACATAACCCAACTAATACATACAACCAATCTATTATTTTATAAAATAATAAGTATTAAAAAGAAAAAGAAAAAGAAAACAAACAGCCATTCACTAGTTGGGCAGATTGGAGGTTGTCAACCTACATGCCATGTGACCTAGTTGATTGAAAGATTGAAGGGTTTTTATTAAAAAAAATTATTATTTTGTATAGTATACCCAACCGATTGGGTTGCTAGCCCATTGATAAACAGTCTTACTCAAACTAGTTTAGACTTTTTACCTAACCCAATATCATTTTGTTACCCTGTTAATAGACCTGAATATTTAGGTAACCCCCAAACATATTTGATTAAATACATGCCTTTTTCAACTAACTTATTAAACCAAACCAAACCAAAGGCGCAACAATATAACAGGTTAACCCAATCCACCGACCCGAACACATTTTAAACCAAAACCCATTTTGCAGAAAGAACCCTCTTTGACCCGTCCAAATCTGGAGAGAATCCAATTTCAAAATCAACCTTAAAAATACCCATTGTACGAATGTTTAAAACACTAAGACTGTCCATAAAAAAATATTTACTACGATGAATAACCTATATCTGTCAACTTACTTTTTCCAAGGGCTGAAACATGATGCCTTCTACTTTTATACGATCTTTAGTTTCTTCAAAAATGATTACAAAATCGACACGTCTCCCATCGCTAGTGAATTGATACAATTCCGCCGAAAACAATCCATCTTCTCTAAGATCTGCGAAGTACACGTTTAAAGTTTCTGTCTCCCCTTCTAATTTGTATTGGAGGCCAAGATATACAAGTTTATCAAGAGGGCAGGGATAGTTAAAGACAAGGTTTACGGTGTATGTGGTTAGTGGGGATAAGAATTGAGTTTTGACATGTATTTGAATCCTCTTGCCATCACTTTATAGAGACCCGCTGGAAATCTGCATAACGAATAACCGAAGAATGATACATTACTTAAATACATTTACAAAACAATAATGATGAATAGGTATAAGACAAAAAGTCACCTTGAAAGAGGATGAAACTCAAAGTGGGAAAAGCGATTTTTGCATGAATTATCTGGAATCAAACAATCTGCTATGGATATCATTTCACACTGATCTCCATTCTCACTTAACGAGAACCACTGCTCATTCAAAAAATAATGAAAATGGAATCAGTGATTTTGATAACTAAAGAAAACTAAGAGACGTAACCAATTACCGTTTTGTACCCGTTTACGTAGATCCCTTTGGAGAGAATCACTTTCAGTTCCTCAATGGATCTGTAGACAAGAGGATGCGACGCATCTTTAGTTATGTCTTGATACTATAAACACTAGATCATCTTCCACCTTCATATGAGACATAACACTAGTTATGTCTTGATAACACTTGATCATCTTCCACCTTCTACAAAATAAGCTATGCATTTATTCATCACAATTTCTAAATTATCATAAAATTTGTAAAATAGTTTGAAACAAATTAGCTATTTACCGTTTCTCCCCTGTTAAGAAGAACCCCTTTTGAAAGAAGCACTTTTAGTTCCTCTTGGGATGTGTAGATCGGACGATCCTTCTTTGCCTAACTATATCTGCATACTCCTTTGGCAAATTCGAAGTCATATCATAAGACACTTGCAATTCAAGTGCACTCTTAAGTTTATCCACAACACGAGACATTGTTGGCCTTTGAAAGGAAATCTGTAAACACCATAACATTGTACCTATAATCAGTTAAAAACTGACAAATCCTAGACAACTCCTTGTCAGCTGAGATGAGCAGTATATTGCACAATGGACGGTGTCTAATGGCAAAATGTCCGCCAACATCAAGCTCTCTAATGACTCCTATAAAATCTAGACGTCTTTCAGGAAGATGTGCGTAGTAGAAAATATTTTTAAGAGAATCCTTACCAAGTTTGTCTTTAAGCGAACTTGCAATCCACCCAACTGCTTTTTTGTGTAGCTTCTTTTCAATATTGCACCCCTTTGTGTCCCATAATACCTTGGTTATTATCTCGTTGCCCAAACCTCTTTCTATTGGGTGTTTTAGTTCCAAGCTTCTACCTTATGGGTTCTTTCATAACCCTTTAAATTTTGGTTTTCCATATATCTTATTTCATGAAACTATGTAATCACAAAAATCAGACAGTGTGTTTTTTAGCAGTTCTTTTCCATTATAGCCAAAATTGTTGTGTAGCCTAAGCTACCTAATTCTTGTAGGGCTTTAAAAAAGTCCCCATCCCCCGAAATCAACATTATGTAGGACGGGGGAGGTTTGGCGTGGGCATACTCAAACATATCTAGCACCATGGCTCTATCAACCGCATCTTTTGAATTACTCGGAACGTCTCTTAATACCACTCCAGCTCTATTGCATTCTATTCTAGATTGGTCACTGATGAGTGTGTAAATACTCATCATTTTTGTACAAAATAAACTGCAAAATCATCTGAAAACACTCGGAAACACATCAAAATGATCAAAATATCACAAATCAGTGTTTTATGTGTTTTAAATGCAAAAATATCAAAATCAGATGAAAAACATATCAAATTTGCAAAAATTGCAGTTTTAGTCCCCCAAGTTTATAAAATTGTCAAAAATAGTCCCTGAGCCAAAATTTCAGAAGAAAAGTCACCAAAGGTCTTTTTAAAATCATAAATTGTCATATTTAGTCCTTTGGTGGAAAATCCAAAAATATTTGAGAAATTACAATTTAGTCCCTGAAAATCCAAAATTTGTCAAATCTAGTCCTTGGGAATTTCAAAAGTGTCAAAAATTGACCCTTGGATTATTTAAGTTGGCAAAACAAACCCTTTTGACTAATCTTCATAACTTACATGTTTGGTCCTTGGGAATTGGAGCTTTACACATTTGGTCCTTTGGTTTTGAGATACTACACTTATGGTCCTTTTGATTTAATAATCCCACTTAACCAACCGGACCCTTATATAAACCCCAAGCCCAAAACATAATCCCCTAGCCCAATTCATATTACCCGGTCCTATCCCATGACCCGACCAACCCAAACCCACGTTTCAAAAATAAACAAACCCGCCCCCTAGCCCTGTCTTCCCCGACAAACATGCGCTACCCCCTCCTCCAGCCACCCAACCCACTCTACTACACCCTTTGTCTCCCCCCACCTCACCTAACAACCCATCACATTAATTGCACCATCTCCTTTGTCCCAAATGCTATATACCCATTTCCCGCCAAAATGAATGAGTGGTCAAGATGAGCTTCAAGTGATCCAAGGGTCAGAATTTATGGTGGGATATGTTGGAACATGTGAGAAAGACAACTGGGAGTATAAAAGGAAGCATAATGAAGCAAGATAGTTAGTAGTTAGTTTTTATAAAAATTCTTCTTATGTCGTTTTTTTCAATTCATGTCTTAGTTTAATTACAATGTTGTGATTTAAGTTCATTTGTACTTCCTTTAAGTTAAAATACCATTGTAAGCTACTTTTGAGCATAATTCTCAAGTTTTTATAAAAGTTCTAAGTTCTATATCTACTGTTGAGATTTTCAGTTTCAAAATCCTTTGTCCAGGTTATTGGTTGTTTGTTTTAAGCTTAAAAAGTTTAGTCAAGATCTTTATAAGCTTTTTATAAGCTTACCTTGCATTTTCAAGCAAATGTGGTTGATGGTCAATGAAGTCAAATTGATGCGATTGGTTTGGGAAATGGTTATTTGGGTGTTGCAGTGATTATCAATGGTTGGAATAGACTAGGATTAGAGTAGGTTTGGGTTTGTTTTAGCTGCAATCGGTGACAGTTGTAAGTTCTTGTTTCATTTTCAAGATTCAAGTCAGTTTTGCATTTTATGGTCATAGGGGCATCTGTGATCTTTACTAGTTTTAACTTGCTAACATAGGTGCATTGTAGTCATATAATCTTTGTTGATTCATAAACTTATTTATTTTAGTGTGTAATTTCATTTAAAGCTCAAAAAGATAAGTTAAGAGGGTGTTTGGTTTCTTTGCACAAACTGTGCTAGAGGGTTGTCAGATGGTGATTTCTTGTTTGTTCAAGTTTGTGTCACTCATGTAGGCTTATATCTGTTTTTAATTTGTGTCTGCTAGGTCTCAAAGTCAAAATCCCACTCAATTATGTCTTAGCAGTTTACTGTTGGATATTTGAAAAATCCAAGTTTGATTTTGTGTTCAAAATTCAGAGAACTAGCTTATTTAAGTTTCATTTCATCTTAACATATCATAATAAGTCCATAATTTAAGCTCAAAGTTGGAAAAAGTCAAACTGTCCATTTTTGCTCAAAAGTCAAATAATGCATAAATCTCAGTTTGAGCCATTCTAAGATGATTTTTCTTGGGCTCAATTCTGAACCAATGCAAATGAAACTTGATGTTTTGAAATCTCATGCTGGTCTAGTTTCTTATTGTTATTTTTGCTTAATTTTGTGAAATTTTTATAAGCCCCAAATAAGCTGTCCAATAAGCCCCATTTGCCCTGTGCACTGCATATCCAGTTGTGACAAGATCTTGCAGAGCTCTTCATGAGCTCATAAGAGCTTGTGAGTAGCTGTTATTTGGTTCACAAGCCCTTTGCTAGGTCCTCTTGAGCTTGTGATATCTGGGTTTAGGTCTCTGGCTTATTCTGTGGCTTATTTTTAAGCTGAAGTTGAGGGTAAAAACTGTTTTAGCTTTTAAGTGTAATTCTCACAATAAGCTTGTTTCATGATCTCCAGAGGTTTAGAGTAGTTACTTTAGGTTGATTTATAGTGGTTTTAGCTTACATTAGGTCCTGTGATTCCTTGGTTCACTATTTGACTTTTAGCTTATCCAAAGTGCTTATTTGCAAGCCCATTTCTCTACAGATCCAAATTCTTGCACCTTAGCCTAGTTTTTTATATTTTTCATAGAATTAGAACATTATTTTAGAGTTTTCTTGAATTTTTCATAATTTTCCTGCCTTTGTTTGATATTTTTCCTAATTTAAATTAGTTTTTAAGCATTTTTAATTAGCTTTAAATACAAATAATTAAGAAAAGGTTCAAAAAAATAATTTTTCATTTTTCTTAAGTTTGGATAAATATAAAAAGACAAAAAAGTAATTTTCCAGATTTTTCATAGTTTATTTTGTAATTTTAGTAATTTAATTAGTTTTTAATAGTTTAAAATTCATAAAAAATAGGAAATTAATCAGAAAATTACAAAAATAGTTTTGAAAATTCTAGTTTGTTATTTTAGACTTTTCCATTTCATAATTTTATTTTTCTAGCTTTATTTCCTAATTTCTTGTATTTTAGGTAATTATTTAATAGTTAAAAATAGTTTTTAATTAATAATAATTAGATAAATAGTTATAAAAATAATTTTCTTTTTCTATAAATTTTCTTTTATCATTAGGATTGTAAAAATGTATTTTTCATATTTTTAGGATCTATATTGTATAAGTTTCACTTTTTATTTTATACGTTTACGTAATTTTAATTTAAACGTAAGTTTTTAGTTTTAAGTTTTAAACGTTCATCATTTTAAATATAGTGATAGCGTTTATTTAATAGATTTTATCTTTTTAACTTTCTTTAATTTGCATTCAAGCCGTTGTTATTTGTTGGCTTTTCCTGTAGTTATAATATCATTCAAATCCCTTTTCTGTTCAAACTCCTCGATCACTTTACGTTTGATAATCCATTTACTCACTGGGACATAACGACCGGGAAACACTATACTCCTCGATCTTCATTGATTTCGTGCTTGAGCAGTTTTAAATTTGGTTACGATCCGCCATTCACAAGTGGCGGGTTGCGTCGATTTAGCTTGACTGTTTGGCGCATCAAATTTTTGCGCCACGGGAGTCTGGTTGATTATCCTCGTTTAGCAGATTAGTAATTTGGATATTCACTCTTTGTTCATACCATCCATCTGTATATGCTTATATTTTCTTATTCAAAAATACAAAAATACTCTTCTCATTCCTCTTATCAGTATGATTCTATTTCTCTTACCCCCTCGTACCATTTGATTCTACTCTTCTTTAACCTCAAAACCATTTAATTCTATTTCTTTAACCCTCTAAATGTTTAATTCTCATGGCAACGATCGGTTATCCTCGTTGTTTCCACTGCAAAAGCCGTATGGAAGAGGATCACTTCGATTGTCGAATCCGGATTGTTTATGCTAGCGATGTGGAAGGATGGGTGCAAGCAAATATTGTTATTGGTGCGAATTATCGATAACTCTCGATGATTCTCCAAGTTTTTCCGACCATCCGCCACAACCCGATGAACCCATTCAAGAACCGGAGACCATAACGGAAGTGGTGGAAATTGCTAGCTCTCAGAGCATACCATTTGTCCCACCTCCGATCTTTCAATGTTCTTGAGACTTGATAGTCATCCGGATCAACATGTTGGTTTTGATGATCCTTTGAATAAACTGATTCCTCTTCATAACTATCAAATGCAATCGTTTATTCCTTGTGTCGGTTGTGGTGAGCCTCTTTATGGTTCACCCTGTCGTTGGTGTACTTGTGTACAATGTGGTAATGATATCCATAACGGGAGTTGTTTGTTTTGTGGTTCGAGGAATTCATTTGATTATGACTCTAATCAGAACTCATTTAACGACCCCTCAAACTTTTCCAATTACCCACCACGCCGACTTATCTTCATATAACCAACAGTTTTCTTGTTGTGAATTTAATGGAGGTCCTCACCAAGGATTTGAGTGTCAATCCGAAACACGTTTGTCTATGAACAGTTTTAGGTGATGCTCGAACTTTGGATATGACCAAAATCCATATGATTCACCGATCCGGACTCAACAGCTTTTCTGTTGTGATAGGCTATGGAGGTCCCCATTTCAGCTCTGATTGTCAAACAGGGAATCCATTTCCTTGTAACAATCATGACTCTCACATGTTCCAACCTCCACAGCACTATACGGTTCAAACTCCACCTGAGCCGTTGTCTCAAGAAATCTCCCAAGATTTTGAAACCACAATGAAAACACTTGAGGATATGATGAGTAACTTTAAGAATCAAGTGAGTGGTGAAAAGACCATGGGAGAATTGCTTGCCGAAGAGCGAGAGGCCCGCCAATCTAGGGAAGAATTATTTATCCTAGAGCAAGCAGCTCTAAGGCGTTCCCAATTTCTCAAGGCAGCTCTCTATGATGATGACGAGGAGGGTTTTTATCCTTTTAGAAATAATATTTCTCAACCTCCTCAGTCAGTTGATATTCCAGCAGTTGAGATTTCATCTCAAACAACTGCTATCACACCCGAGATTCACACTCACTCTCTTATTATTGGGGACGAGCATCTCGACAGATGCGTTCTGAAAAGGAATCGGACGAATTCATAAAGTCTAGTGTTGAGAACCTTGTCCTAAACCCGAGAGAGTCACAGGAATTCTTGATCATGTGTGTGATATCCCTCCTCCTCTTGTCTTCCAAAATAATCATGTTGAGATGTCCTCTCGATTCGATGATGATGATTCGTTATCTTGTGGAGACATCGCTATGTGGAAGATTTACCTCCGAGCTAGTTAGCTTAGAAGATGTGAGAGATTTTGATGATCTTGAAATTAAGGATGAGGTACTTCGTGAACAATTGTTCAATATAAATCTCCTCGTTTCTAAGATCGAATCATTTTGTGCTAAACCAGCTTCATCTCCTATCCCCGTTGTGGATAGTGACTCTACATTGGACAAGCCCGAGCTTGAGGCTTTTTCCAATGATTCTTTTCATGAAGAGTTCTCCGGTGAACTCTCTCATGACATATCTCCTCCGGAATATGATCATTTCTATTTTGATCTTGAGGATGATATTGGCTTGGAGGAAGGTGTGCTCTATCATAAGAGTTTGCTTATTGATGATACTACCTTCACCCTTCCTCCCGATATGTCTACATTTGAGGATGACGAATGGATCCTAATTGTTATAAACATCTTCCTTCCATTCCTCACTTATGATGTGTCCTCCTCTCTTCTTCACTCCTTCGGGAATGAGGACACTATTTTTGATCCCGGCATTTTCAATTATCATTTTTTTGAGCCGGTTCTCGCTATATCTCATCGGTGTGGAACTTTCACGTACTTGAATGTTTATCCAAACATCTTGAATGAAAGTCCGATGGAGATTGTTTCTTCCACTTTGCTTCCCCATGAACCAATTAATTCGGGGTCGAGTCAAGCTAGCGACTCGGTAATCAAAAAAAGTAGCATGCCATATGGGTTTTCACCCATATTTCTGACTTCTTTCTATTTTCTACCACCCTAGTGTGGGGGGGTTGCCCACATGTTGTGTATATATGCAAGTTTCAAAAAAAAAAAAATCTTCTTCTAAATAAATGGCCGTAGTATTTCCCTTTTACGTTCTTTGTTTTGGCATAACTGCCGGTACTTTGAATATTGAGGGCAATATTCATTTCTAAGTGTGGGGGGGATTCTCACGAATTTTATCATGTAATTATCCACCTAATTCCCCCGTTTTTGGCCAAAATTTTTTGGAGTAAGTGTTCTACACTTACTCATTTGGTTATCGATCCGCCATGTCTTAAGACAAAAGGATTGGCTAATCCTAGAGCAAACGGCTCTTGGTAAAGATTTCTCAAATCCGTTTATATGGCTTGCAATTTGCCCAAAATTGTATGGTTCTCAACTCACCATATCCTAAAAAGTGAAGAGTTGGCTAGCCCGCAAGTTTATGGCTTGTGGTAAAGGCGGTGGAAAAACCATAATTGGTAATCAGCTCACCAAAGATAATACTGATAATTTATCTAAGTGTTGGCTAGTCCAGAAAGTGCGGCTTACGGTAAAGACAAAATCAAATCCGTTGAAAGGCTGGTGGTTTGCTCAAAATCACATGGTTATCTGTACCATGGTTCTTGCTTGAATGAAACATTTGGCTACTCGAGTAATGGCTTTTGGTAAAGAGATGCAAATCCATTATGTTTTTCTCAAAAGATTGCTAGGGACTAGCAATAGTTTAGTGTGGGGATTGATGAGTGTGTAAATACTCATCATTTTTGTACAAAATAAACTGCAAAATCATCTGAAAACACTCAGGAACACATCAAAATGATCAAAATATCACAAATCAGTGTTTTATGTGTTTTAAATGCAAAAATATCAAAATCGGATGAAAAACATATCAAATTTGCAAAATTGCGTTTTAGTCCCCAAGTTTATAAAATTGTCAAAAATAGTCCCGAGCCAAAATTTCGAAGAAAAGTCACCAAAGGTCCTTTTAAAATCATAAATTGTCATATTTAGTCCTTTGGTGGAAAATCCAAAAATATTTGAGAAATTACAATTTAGTCCCTGAAAATCCAAAATTTGTCAAATCTAGTCCTTGGGAATTTCAAAAGTGTCAAAAATTGACCCTTGGATTATTTAAGTTGGCAAAACAAACCCTTTTGACTAATCTTCATAACTTACATGTTTGGTCCTTGGGAATTGGAGCTTTACACATTTGGTCCTTTGGTTTTGAGATACTACACTTATGGTCCTTTTGATTTAATAATCCCACTTAACCAACCGGACCCTTATATAAACCCCAAGCCCAAAACATAATCCCCTAGCCCAATTCATATTACCCGGTCCTATCCCATGACCCGACCAACCCAAACCCACGTTTCAAAAATAAACAAACCCGCCCCACAGCCTGTCTTCCCAGACAAACATGTCTGCTACCCCTCCTCCACCACCCAACCCACTCTACTACACCCTTTGTCTCCCCCCACCTCACCTAACAACCCATCACATTAATTGCACCATCTCCTTTGTCCCAGCTGCTATATACCCATTTCCCGCCAAAATGAATGAGTGGTCAAGATGAGCTTCAAGTGATCCAAGGGTCAGAATTTATGGTGGGATATGTTCAGACATGTGAGAAAGACAACTGGGAGTATAAAAGGAAGCATAATGAAGCAAGATAGTTAGTAGTTAGTTTTTATAAAAATTCTTCTTATGTCGTTTTTTCAATTCATGTCTTAGTTTAATTACAATGTTGTGATTTAAGTTCATTTGTACTTCCTTTAAGTTAAAATACCATTGTAAGCTACTTTTGAGCATAATTCTCAAGTTTTTATAAAAGTTCTAAGTTCTATATCTACTGTTGAGATTTTCAGTTTCAAAATCCTTTGTCCAGGTTATTGGTTGTTTGTTTTAAGCTTAAAAAGTTTAGTCAAGATCTTTATAAGCTTTTTATAAGCTTACCTTGCATTTTCAAGCAAATGTGGTTGATGGTCAACAGAAGTCAAATTGATGCAGTTGGTTTGGGAAATGGTTATTTGGGTGTTGCAGTGATTATCAATGGTTGGAATAGACTAGGATTAGAGTAGGTTTGGGTTTGTTCTTAGCTTCAATCACCGGTGGACAGTTGTAAGTTCTTGTTTCATTTTCAAGATTCAAGTCAGTTTTGCATTTTATGGTCATAGGGGCATCTGTGATCTTTACTAGTTTTAACTTGCTAACATAGGTGCATTGTAGTCATATAATCTTTGTTGATTCATAAACTTATCTATTTTAGTGTGTAATTTCATTTAAAGCTCAAAACAGTAAGTTAAGAGGGTGTTTGGTTTTGCTGCACAAACTGTGCTAGAGGGTTGTGCAGTGGTGATTTCTTGTTTGTTCAAGTTTGTGTCACTCATGTAGGCTTATATCTGTTTTTAATTTGTGTCTGCTAGGTCTCAAAGTCAAAATCCCACTCAATTATGTCTTAGCAGTTTACTGTTGGATATTTGAAAAATCCAAGTTTGATTTTGTGTTCAAAATTCAGAGAACTAGCTTATTTAAGTTTCATTTCATCTTAACATATCATAATAAGTCCATAATTTAAGCTCAAAGTTGGAAAAAGTCAAACTGTCCATTTTTGCTCAAAAGTCAAATAATGCATAAATCTCAGTTTGAGCCATTCTAAGAGGATTTTTCATGGGTTCATTGAACCAATGCAAATGAAACTTGATGTTTTGAAATCTCATGCTGGTCTAGTTTCTTATTGTTATTTTTGCTTAATTTTGTGAAATTTTTATAAGCCCCAAATAAGTTTGTCCAATAAGCCCCATTTGCCACTTAATGCTGCATATCCGGTTGTGACAAGATCTTGCAGAGCTCTTCATGAGCTCATAAGAGCTTGTGAGTAGCTGTTATTTGGTTCACAAGCCCTTTGCTAGGTCCTCTTGAGCTTGTGATATCTGGGTTTAGGTCTCGGCTTATTCGTGGCTTATTTTTAAGCTGAAGTTGAGGGTAAAAACTGTTTTAGCTTTTAAGTGTAATTCTCACAATAAGCTTGTTTCATGATCTCCAGAGGTTTAGAGTAGTTACTTTAGGTTGATTTATAGTGGTTTTAGCTTACATTAGGTCCTGTGATTCCTTGGTTCACTATTTACTTTTAGCTTATCCAAAGTGCTTATTGCATAAGCCCATTTCTCTCAGATCCAAATTCTTGCACCTTAGCCTAGTTTTTTATATTTTTCATAGAATTAGAACATTATTTTAGAGTTTTCTTGAATTTTTCATAATTTTCCTGCACTGTTTGATATTTTTCCTAATTTAAATTAGTTTTTAAGCATTTTTAATTAGCTTTAAATACAAAAAATTAAGAAAAGGTTCAAAAAAATAAGTTTTCATTTTTCTTAAGTTTAGATAAATATAAAAAGACAAAAAGTAATTTTCAGATTTTTCATAGTTTATTTGGTAATTTTTAGTAATTTAATTAGTTTTTAATAGTTTAAAATTCATAAAAAATAGGAAATTAATCAGAAAATTACAAAAATAGTTTTGAAAATTCTAGTTTGTTATTTTAGACTTTTCCATTTCATAATTTTATTTTTCTAGCTTTATTTCCTAATTTCTTGTATTTTAGGTAATTATTTAATAGTTAAAAATAGTTTTTAATTAATAATAATTAGATAAATAGTTATAAAAATAATTTTCTTTTTCTATAAATTTTCTTTTATCATTAGGATTGTAAAAATGTATTTTTCATATTTTTAGGATCTATATTGTATAAGTTTCACTTTTTATTTTATACGTTTACGTAATTTTAATTTAAACGTAAGTTTTTAGTTTTAAGTTTTAAACGTTCATCATTTTAAATATAGTGATAGCGTTTATTTAATAGATTTTATCTTTTTAACTTTCTTTAATTTGCATTCAAGCCGTTGTTATTTGTTGGCTTTTCCTGTAGTTATAATATCATTCAAATCCCTTTTCTGTTCAAACTCCTCGATCACTTTACGTTTGATAATCCATTGCACAGCTCGCTGGGACATAACGACCCGGGGAAACACTATACTCCTCTGATCTTCATTGATTTCGTGCTTGAGCAGTTTTAAGCTGGTTACGATCCGCCATTCACAAGTGGCGGGTTTGCGTGATTTAGCTTGACTGTTTGGCGCGCATCAAATTTTTGGCGCCGCTGCCGGGGAGCTGTGCTGATTATCCTACGTTTAGCAGATTAGTAATTTGGATATTCACTCTTTGTTCATACCATCCATCTGTATATGCTTATATTTTCTTATTCAAAAATACAAAAATACTCTTCTCATTCCTCTTATCCGTATGATTCTATTTCTCTTACCCCCTCGTACCATTTGATTCTACTCTTCTTTAACCTCAAAACCATTTAATTCTATTTCTTTAACCCTCTAAATGTTTAATTCTCATGGCAACGATCGGTTATCCTCGTTGTTTCCACTCGCAAAGCCGTATGGAAGAGGATCACTCGATTGTCGAATCCGGATTGTTTATGCAAGCGATGTGGAAGGATGGGTGCAAGCAAATATTGTGATTGGTGCGAATTATCGATAACTCTCGATGATTCTCCAAGTTTTTCCGACCATCCGCCACAACCCGATGAACCCATTCAAGAACCGGAGACCATAACGGAAGTGGTGGAAATTGCTAGCTCTCAGAGCATACCATTTGTCCCACCTCCGATCTTTTGAATGTTCTTCGCGTCTTGATAGTCATTCGGATCAACATGTTGGTTTTGATGATCCTTTGAATAAACTGATTCCTCTTCATAACTATCAAATGCAATCGTTTATTCCTTGTGTCGGTTGTGGTCAGCCTCTTTATGGTTCACCCATGCGTTGGTGTACTTGTGTACAATGTGGTAATGATATCCATAACGGGAGTTGTTTGTTTTGTGGTTCGAGGAATTCATTTGATTATGACTCTAATCAGAACTCATTTAACGACCCCTCAAACTTTTCCAATTACCCACCACAGCGGACTTATCTTCATATAACCAACAGTTTTCTTGTTGTGAATTTTATGGAGGTCCTCACCAAGGATTTGAGTGTCAATCCGGAAACACGTTTGTCTATGAGAACAGTTTTCGGTGATGCTCGAACTTTGGATATGACCAAAATCCATATGATTCACCGTCCGACTCAACAGTTTTCTTGTTGTGAGTACTGTGGAGGTCCCCATTTCACGATTGTCAAACAGGAATCCATTTCCTTGTAACAATCATGACTCTCACATGTTCCAACCTCCACAAAGACTATACGGTTCAAACTCCACCTGAGCCGTTGTCTCAAGAAATCTCCCAAGATTTTGAAACCACAATGAAAACACTTGAGGATATGATGAGTAACTTTAAGAATCAAGTGAGTGGTGAAAATACCATGGGAGAATTGCTTGAAAGAAGAGGCCGCCAATCTAGGGAAGAATTATTTATCCTAGAGCAAGCGCTCAAGGCGTTCCCAATTTCTCAAGGCAGCTCTCTATGATGATGACGAGGAGGGTTTTTATCCTTTTAGAAATAATATTTCTCAACCTCCTCAGTCAGTTGATATTCCAGCAGTTGAGATTTCATCTCAAACAACTGCTATCACACCCGAGATTCACACTCACTCTCTTATTATGGGGGACGAGCATCTCGACACTGTTCCTGAAAAGGAATCGGACGAACTCATAAAGTCTAGTGTTGAGAACCTTGTCCCAATCCCAAGAGAGTCACAGGGAATTCTTGATCATGTGTGTGATATCCCTCCTCCTCTTGTCTTCCAAAATGATCATGTTGAGATGTCCTCTGATTCTGATGATGATGATTCGTTATCTTGTGGAGACATCGCTTATGTGGAAGATTTACCTTCTGAGCTAGTTAGCTTAGAAGATGTGAGAGATTCTGATGATCTTGAAATTAAGGATGAGGTACTTCGTGAACAATTGTTCAATATAAATCTCCTCGTTTCTAAGATCGAATCATTTTGTGCTAAACCGCTTCATCTCCTATCCCCGTTGTGGATAGTGACTCTACATTGGACAAGCCCGAGCTTGAAGCTTTTTCCAATGATTCTTTTCATGAAGAGTTCTCCGGTGAACTCTCTCATGACATATCTCCTCCGGAATATGATCATTTCTATTTTGATCTTGAGGATGATATTGGCTTGGAGGAAGGTGTGCTCTATCATAAGAGTTTGCTTATTGATGATACTACCTTCACCCTTCCTCCAGATATGTCTACATTTGAGGATGACGAATGGATCCTAATTGTTATAAACATCTTCCTTCCATTCCTCACTTATGATGTGTCTTCCTCTCTTCTTCACTCCTTCGGGAATGAGGACACTATTTTTGATCCCGGCATTTTCAATTATCATTTTTTGAGCCGGTTCTCGCTATATCTCATCGGTGTGGAACTTTCGCGTTTGAATGTTTATCCAAACATCTTGAATGAAAGTCCGATGGAGATTGTTTCTTCCACTTTGCTTCCCCATGAACCAATTAATTCGGGATCGAGTCAAGCTAGCGACTTCGGTAATCAAAAACTAGCATGCCATATGGGTTTTCACCCATATTTCTGACTTCTTTCTATTTTCTACCACCCTAGTGTGGGGGGGTTGCCCACATGTTGTGTATATATGCAAGTTTCAAAAAAAAAAATCTTCTTTCTAAAATAATGGCCGTAGTATTTCCCTTTCACGTTCTTTGTTTCGGCATAACCGCCGGTACTTTGAATATTGAGGGCAATATTCATTTCTAAGTGTGGGGAGGAATTCTCACGAATTTTATCATGTAATTATCCGCCCTAATTCCCGTTTTTGGCCAAAATTTTTTTGGAGTAAGTGTTCTACACTTACTCATTTGTTATCGATCCGCCATGTCGTAAGACAAAAGGATTGGCTAATCCTAGAGCAAACGGCTCTTGGTAAAGATTTCTCAAATCCGTTTATATGGCTTGCAATTTGCCCAAAATTGTATGGTTCTCAACTCACCATATCCTAAAAAGTGAAGAGTTGGCTAGCCCGCAAGATTATGGCTTGTGGTAAAGGCGGTGGAAAAACCATAATTGGTAATCAGCTCACCAAAGATAATTTATCTAAAGAGTTGGCTAGTCGAGAAGATGTACGGCTTCTGGTAAAGACAAAATCAAATCCGTTGAAAGCTGGTGGTTTGCTCAAAATCACATGGTTATCGGTGTACCATGGTTCTTGCTTGAACTGAAACATTTGGCTACTCCAGAAGTAATGGCTTTTGGTAAAGAGATGCAAATCCATTATGTTTTTCTCAAAAGATTGCTAGGGACTAGCAATAGTTTAGTGTGGGGGATTGATGAGTGTGTAAATACTCATCATTTTTGTACAAAATAAACTGCAAAATCATCTGAAAACACTCGGAAACACATCAAAATGATCAAAATATCACAAATCAGTGTTTTATGTGTTTTAAATGCAAAAATATCAAAATCAGATGAAAAACATATCAATTTTGCAAAAATTGCGCTTTTAGTCCCCAAGTTTATAAAATTGTCAAAAATAGTCACTGAGCCAAAATTTCAGAAGAAAAGTCACCAAAGGTCTTTTTAAAATCATAAATTGTCATATTTAGTCCTTTGGTGGAAAATCCAAAAATATTTGAGAAATTACAATTTAGTCCACGAAAATCCAAAATTTGTCAAATCTAGTCCTTGGGAATTTCAAAAGTGTCAAAAATTGACCCTTGGATTATTTAAGTTGGCAAAACAAACCCTTTTGACTACTCTTCATAATTTACATGTTTGGTCCTTGGGAATTGGAGCTTTACACATTTGGTCCTTTGGTTTTGAGATACTACACTTATGGTCCTTTTGATTTAATAATCCCACTTAACCAACCGGACCCTTATATAAACCCCAAGCCCAAAACATAATCCCCTAGCCCAATTCATATTACCCGGTCCTATCCCATGACCCGACCAACCCAAACCCACGTTTCAAAAAATAAACAAACCCGCCCACAGCCTGTCTTCCCCGACAAACATGTCTGCTACCCCCCTCCTCCAGCCACCCAACCCACTCTACTACACCCTTGTCTCCCCCACCTCACCTAACAACCCATCACATTAATTGCACCATCTCCTTTGTCCCAGCTGCTATATACCCATTTTCCCGCCAAAATGAATGAGTGGTCAAGATGAGCTTCAAGTGATCCAAAGGTCAGAATTTATGGTGGGATATGTTCAGACATGTGAGAAAGACAACTGGGAGTATAAAAGGAAGCATAATGAAGCAAGATAGTTAGTAGTTAGTTTTTATAAAAATTCTTCTTATGTCGTTTTTTCAATTCATGTCTTAGTTTAATTACAATGTTGTGATTTAAGTTCATTTGTACTTCCTTTAAGTTAAAATACCATTGTAAGCTACTTTTGAGCATAATTCTCAAGTTTTTATAAAAGTTCTAAGTTCTATATCTACTGTTGAGATTTTCAGTTTCAAAATCCTTTGTCCAGGTTATTGGTTGTTTGTTTTAAGCTTAAAAAGTTTAGTCAAGATCTTTATAAGCTTTTTATAAGCTTACCTTGCATTTTCAAGCAAATGTGGTTGATGGTCAATGAAGTCAAATTGATGCAGTTGGTTTGGGAAATGGTTATTTGGGTGTTGCAGTGATTATCAATGGTTGGAATAGACTAGGATTAGAGTAGGTTTGGGTTTGTTCTTAGCCGCAATCACGTGATTGTAAGTTCTTGTTTCATTTTCAAGATTCAAGTCAGTTTTGCATTTTATGGTCATAGGGGCATCTGTGATCTTTACTAGTTTTAACTTGCTAACATAGGTGCATTGTAGTCATATAATCTTTGTTGATTCATAAACTTATTTATTTTAGTGTGTAATTTCATTTAAAGCTCAAAACAGTAAGTTAAGAGGTGTTTGGTTTTCTTTGCAAAAGCTGTGCTAGAGGGTTGTGCTGATGGTGATTTCTTGTTTGTTCAAGTTTGTGTCACTCATGTAGGCTTATATCTGTTTTAATTTGTCTGCCTAGGTCTCAAAGTCAAAATCCCACTCAATTATGTCTTAGCAGTTTACTGTTGGATATTTGAAAAATCCAAGTTTGATTTTGTGTTCAAAATTCAGAGAACTAGCTTATTTAAGTTTCATTTCATCTTAACATATCATAATAAGTCCATAATTTAAGCTCAAAGTTGGAAAAAGTCAAACTGTCCATTTTTGCTCAAAAGTCAAATAATGCATAAATCTCAGTTTGAGCCATTCTAAGATGATTTTTCTTGGGCTCAATTCTGAACCAATGCAAATGAAACTTGATGTTTTGAAATCTCATGCTGGTCTAGTTTCTTATTGTTATTTTTGCTTAATTTTGTGAAATTTTTATAAGCCCCAAATAAGCTGTCCAATAAGCCCCATTTGCCCTGTACTTTGCATATCGGTTGTGACAAGATCTTGCGAGCTCTTCATGAGCTCATAAGAGCTTGTGCAGTAGCTATTATTTGGTTCACAAGCCCTTTGCTAGGTCCTCTTGAGCTTGTGATATCTGGGTTTAGGTCTCCGGCTTATTCGTGGCTTATTTTTAAGCTGAAGTTGAGGGTAAAAACTGTTTTAGCTTTTAAGTGTAATTCTCACAATAAGCTTGTTTCATGATCTCCAGAGGTTTAGAGTAGTTACTTTAGGTTGATTTATAGTGGTTTTAGCTTACATTAGGTCCTGTGATTCCTTGGTTCACTATTTCAGCTTTTAGCTTATCCAAAGTGCTTATTTGCAAGCCCATTTCTCTACAGATCCAAATTCTTGCACCTTAGCCTAGTTTTTTATATTTTTCATAGAATTAGAACATTATTTTAGAGTTTTCCTGAATTTTTCATAATTTTCCTGCACTGTTTGATATTTTTCCTAATTTAAATTAGTTTTTAAGCATTTTTAATTAGCTTTAAATACAAATAATTAAGAAAAGGTTCAAAAAAATAATTTTTCATTTTTCTTAAGTTTGGATAAATATAAAAAGACAAAAAAGTAATTTTCCAGATTTTTCATAGTTTATTTGGTAATTTTTAGTAATTTAATTAGTTTTTAATAGTTTAAAATTCATAAAAAATAGGAAATTAATCAGAAAATTACAAAAATAGTTTTGAAAATTCTAGTTTGTTATTTTAGACTTTTCCATTTCATAATTTTATTTTTCTAGCTTTATTTCCTAATTTCTTGTATTTTAGGTAATTATTTAATAGTTAAAAATAGTTTTTAATTAATAATAATTAGATAAATAGTTATAAAAATAATTTTCTTTTTCTATAAATTTTCTTTTATCATTAGGATTGTAAAAATGTATTTTTCATATTTTTAGGATCTATATTGTATAAGTTTCACTTTTTATTTTGTACGTTTACGTAATTTTATTTTTAAACGTAAGTTTTAGTTTTAAGTTTTAAACGTTCATCATTTTAAATATAGTGATAGCGTTTATTTAATAGATTTTATCTTTTTAACTTTCTTTAATTTGCATTCAAGCCGTTGTTATTTGTTGGCTTTTCCTGTAGTTATAATATCATTCAAATCCCCTTTTCGTTCAAACTCCTCGATCACTTTACGTTTGATAATCCATTGCATTTGGGACATAACGACCGGGGAAACACTATACTCCTCTGATCTTCATTGATTTCGTGCTTGAGCAGTTTTAAGCTGGTTACGATCCGCCATTCACAAGTGGCGGGTTTGCGTGATTTAGCTTGACTGTTTGGCGCGCATCAGTCACTTACCGCTTTACTACCGTAACCATATATACCAGATATCTTTATTTTTGGGAACCTATGTTTCAATTGTTTTCTGATATTGAGGAAACCATCGTAGTAAGTCATATCAAGATGCAAATTAGTCATCGGAGAATTTTCCGTATCTCAATATAAGGTCATTTTCAATCTCAGTCTCAGGTTCTTCTTGACCAAGAGGGTTCATTGTTGATAGACACCATGAACAACAATAAACCATGAGATTTCAATGACAAAAAAATGAACAATTTATAACCAATATAACTCATTACTTGAACAACATTCGAAATAGCTTATAGGTGTCATTGGTTTATATTTTTGTTCAAGATTTGAGTTATATTGGTTATAAATTGTTGTTCATGGTGTCTATCAACAATGAACCCTCTTGGTCAAGAAGAACCTGAGACTGAGATTGAAAATGACCTTATATTAGGATATGGAAAATTCTCCGATGACTAATTTGCCTCTTGATATGGCTTACTACGATGGTTTCCTCAACATCAGAAAACAATTGAAACATAAGTTCCCAAAAATAAAGATATATGGTATATATGGTTACGGTAGTAAAGCAGTAAGTGACCAATCTAGAATAGAATGCGATAGAGCTAGAGTGGTATTAAGAAACGTTCCGAGTAATTCGAAAGATGCGGTTGATAGAGCCATGGTGCTAGATATGTTTAAGTATGCCCACGCCAAACCTCCCCCGTCCTACATAATGTTGATTTCGGGGGATGGGGACTTTTCTAAAGCCCTAAAAGAATTAGGTAGCTTAGGCTACACAACAATTTTGGCTATGACAGAAAAGAACTGCTCAAAAACACTGCCTGATTTTTGTGATTACATAATTTCATGGAATAAGATATATAGAAAACCAAAATTAAAGGGTTATGGAAGAACCAAGAAAGTAAAAGCTTGGAACTAAAACACCCAATCGAAAAAGGTTTGGGCAACGAGATAATAACCAAGGTATTATGGGACACAAAGGGGTGCAGCATTGAAAAGAAGCTACACAAAAAACAGTTGGGTGGATTGCAAGTTCGCTTAAAGACAAAAGACAAACTTGGTAAGGATTTCCTTAAAAATATTTTCTACTACGCATATGGTCCTGAAAGACGTCCAGATTTTATAGAATCTCTAAAGATCAACTGCGGCAATTACATCACGACAACTAACAAAAAAGAGGGGTCATTAGAGAACTTGATGTTGGCGGATATTTTGACATTTGCCATTAGACACCGTCCACCGTGCAATGTACTGCTCATCTCAGCCGATAAGGAGTTATCTAGGATTCGTCAATTTTTAACTGATTATAGGTACAATGTTATGGTTGTTGTACCACATGAGGGAAAACACGTGGATTTGGAAAATGCGGGAACCCTTCTGTTCAAATGGCCGCCTCGATTCTGCACGAGACGCAAATTGTGCCAAGTAGAAGAAAACCTCCAACGAGTTAAAACAGACCTAAACCTGATTAGAATTCTTGTAACTAACATTGGTTATAAACTGTTTGTATTTTGTTATGGGACTTCTTGGCGAGGTCGTTGTGCCAACTCTTTTAGCTTTTCTATCAAACAGCTTTTTGTCTTGCGTTGGTTATTGCATATCTTCCGTTTTGACCAACTGTATTGCTGGTGACGGACCCACTTCCTCCAAGTAACTTGATCGGGACAGATTTTGCTCGTTCACCTCACTAAAATAATACACACAAGGACAAAGCAATGAGTACGATTTGACATGTATACCATTAAAACATTCTTCATTTTTTGAGCATGTGTTACCGGATATACATGTTTATTAACTGTAATGTTCCCACCCCCAGAGATTACACATCCAACAGATTCACACGTATCCAAAATAGTCGATGAGCTATAGAATGAGATATGAGTATAATAAGAAGTAATTTACATTACCTTCCAGCAATAGATCTATCTTCGTTGTTGTCTGACGAGAGTATGAGGTTCTCGAGAAGAAGAGTAATCATATGCACGAAGATGGAGAATGGGATGTTTCTGTAAAGCCAATAACGGCTACGGAGTTTCAAAAGAACGAAGATGTTGTCTATTCACCGAAAACAAAAACAAAGTCGACTTCGACTATGGTTTGGATTACAGTAGCAAATCAACTAACATTGGATTTGTTGGTGATTCCCGATGCTAGAAATAGAGGAGAAATAGCGTCTTGCGGGTTCGCGATTTGGCAAGGATGATCGACATTCGGCGGGAATACATTGATATACCATTGCTACCTAAATAAGATCCATGCGTAATTTTTTTTTTTAAGTAGTGTCGTATTGACGGTAGTCAACATGCATTGCTGTGATGGTAGGATTCAAATAAACTAAGGATTATACCATGGTAAAGAACAGTTAGTTAATTTTTTTTTAAAAAAGGACATAAATAAAAGTAGTGGTCATGGGATTTACAAAAGAGAGGGGAATATGATAAATGTAAAATATCCAACTTGCCCTTATAATTATTATATTAACTTTCTTTTTAAAGATTAAATGAGTAACACTTGTCATGATACTAATGGCTTCCTACACTTACTCATTTTAACAACTCACAAGAACCGCGCACGCACACACACATGGTGATGTGGCAAAGGTAATTTTTGGCGGGAAAAAAAATTGTTTTGCCCCAAAAAAAAAATTTTTTTTTGGCGGGAATTTTTTTTTTTTTTTTTGGTGAGGTGGTGATGTGGCAAAGATGACACATGTAACCTCCACATGCCTTTTCATTATTTAAATTTAAGAAACTTTTCATAATAACCCAAACCTATATATATATATATATATATATATATATATATATATATATATATGTGTATATATATATATACTACACACTTGCACACCAGACTCTCTTCTTACAAAATACACTAAAAAAACACACCAACCAAACACTCTCATCTACAAACCGACACACAAAAACCCACCACCACCACAATATATATACTACACACTTGCAAGTTGTAAACACACACTTGCACACCAGACTCTCTTCTTACAAAATACACTAAAAAAACACACCAACCAAACACTCTCATCTACAAACCGACACACAAAAACCCACCACCACCACAATATATATACTACACACTTGCAAGTTGTAAACACACACTTGCACACCAGACTCTCTTCTTACAAAATACACTAAAAAAACACACCAACCACACTCTCATCTACAAACCGACACACAAAAACCCACCACCACCATGACACCCTACCGCCGCCACACCTCACCACCACGAAACCTTAACACCGCCGCACCTCACCACCACGACGACACCATACCACCACCACCATATAAACTCCTCCACCGCAAGCCCACCACCACATAACCACGACTACCGAGACCGGCCATCGATTCCAACAACATCAAAAAGGTTTTTCACGTTTGAGGTATTTTTTGTTTTTTTAATAGATTTATGTATATTAACTCATGTTTTAATGGTTTTTTTTAACAGATATGAAGATTTTATTTGTAGATATGAATTTAAATAATATTTTTAGCATTTTATTTACAGCCGTCGTCTTCTGCCGCCAGTGCCTCGCCGGAAATACTTGTTGCTACCGTTGTTGATCTGTTGGGTTTGGCAGAATATTTATGCCTTATTTTTTAAAGTTAGATAATATTTGTTAAAAAGTTTCTTTACATATTGTGTAAACGAGGTGGGCGACAATCCCCCGCGTTGCGGCGGGACTATTATTTTTACCTTTAAAATATGCGGTTTCTAAATTAGCACTCGATATACATATAAACAAAGAAGTGCCAAGAGCGTAAGACATTTTTTTATTTGGGTTTTTTTAGGAGGTTTAGCAATATTGTGATATTTATTAGAAGAAAAAAAAATGTTACGCAAATATTCAATGAATTATCCAATCATAATTTAGTCGTCAATATGATGAAGAAATGACACTCTTATAACACTGTTAAAAACATCACAATAAAAGTAATTTATATTTATGGAAAAAAAATGTTGGGTTTCTTTAAAGGGAAATAATACTTTGGTGTGGTGTCAATTGTGCATGCTGTTGTTGACTTGGCATTTAGCACCCCCACTATGGTTTTTCACATATCGTATATGAAATTAACGGGCTTCACTTTCCTGGAACGAATATTGGGCTTAGCTAGGCCCGTCATAGGCACATGGCAGCTAGCTGATAGGCAACCAATGAGAGGCCACCGAATTGCCGTCACATTATATATATATTAATATTGTTATAAAGTTTATTGTGTAAACGTTGTTATAAATTTCATAGTGTAAATATGCGATAATTTTGTTATAAAGTACATGGTAGCTAATATATTCTCATATTATATATATATATATATATATATATATATATATATATATATATATATATATATATAAAGGGTGTTTCTTGTAAGAAGTCTAATTTTTGTGAGAACGCGAGAAGAGATCCTAGCCCATCATCTAATCCTCATTTTTTTAGATCTAATGGCTAAATTTAGCCAAAAATTACACTAACCAAAGACAATTGTGTAATTACCCAACAAATATTAATATATAAAGAAAAAACACAGAGTTTGACTAAAATCGAAGGTGAAAACACACACACTTTCTCTCTCGACCTAACAAACTTCCGATCAAATCCGTCGTTTAACCGCCATTAAATCCGTCGTTTAATCGCCATTAAACTTCCGATCAAACATTCACCTTCTTCTACCGTCATTAAACCACCATCAAACCGCCATTAACCTAACACAGATATCACCGCCGTTAAACCGCCGTTAAACCGCCGTCAAACCGCCGATCAAATCATTATGCCACCGCCGTTAATACGCTCTATGTCACCGTCGATCAACAAACGCAATCAACGAAATGTAATTGAAGAAGATATGAATATCACGGATTCTGAATCAGACGGAGATGATATCACGGATATCACAGATATCACCGGAACATCACCAGAAAACACAGAGATATCAAGTAAAAATCATATTTTATTATAATTTAATTATTTTTTTATAAATAATTGTTTAGAATTGTCAGTGTGATTTATTTTAGTTATATTATTTTCACATGTGAATATAATAACTTAGGTGATTTTAGTGCAAATAAGTCTTGTTATAGTATCTTCAATTAGGCGATTTAAGCTTTGATTAAATTTTCTTCACGTGTGAAGAAAATCAGAATGCATTGGATTTTTTATCAGTGATTAAGTTTATTAAGAGTATCTTCACGCGTGAAAAGTTTTAGTAAGAGCATCTTCGCGTGTGAAAATATAGGAAATATTTTTCTTCACACGTGAAAAGTTTTAGAAAGAGCATCTTCGAGTATGAAAATTTAGGAGATATTTTTCTTCGTGCGTGAAAAGTTTTAGAAAGAGCATCTTTGCGTGTAAAAATTTAGGAGATATTTTTCTTCGCGCGTGAAAAGTTTTAGTAAGAGCATCTTCGTGTTTGAAAATATAGGAAATATTTTTCTTCGTGTGAAAAGTTTTAGGAAAATATAAGAAGTTGTAGTTAGTTATAATATTTGTGCAAGATGATGCAGTTATAACTTGTAAGTAGGCATGTCTCATATAATATAGCAGATGATGTCCATGGATCCATGGGAGGTTTCTTGCTTATAGATAATCTGGTACAGTCTAATAGTCTATTTAATTATATAGTTGGAGACTCCAAGTTGTTTTATTGTATTGATTAGCTTACACATCATTGTAGGGATGCCTTTTGAGAATGCGTGCAGAGATGATATGACTGTAATGAAAAGTTGGGAATTCCATTCTCTTGAATGTTATGTTAGGTTCATATTTATATACACAAAGCTGTAATGATGCTAATAGACATATGAGTAGATCATACATGAATATTCTACATTGAGTATCTTTGTGGTTGTGACATTAGTGGGATTTGATTTACCGGATAGGTTGCTAGGAGCCTAGGATAACATAGAAGGTGAGACAGTCGATCTTTTGCAATCTATATGTTTTAAGATGATTTTGTGGTTAAATATAAGTTTCATTGCATGAAGAGAACAGTTGATGTCTAAGATGACAATATACTTCAATGGGAAGGAATGATTGCATCATGAGCTAAATAGGCCAAAACTAGCTCGATTAGAGATGGTGATAATATAATATATTAGGGTCGTGTGACATTGCATCGGCAATGTGCTTGGGGTTATTGTTATGATTTGTGGTACATGGTCTTGCGAAGTGGCAAGTGTGTTTCCTTGTGTTATGGCAGAGATGTCCAGAGTCCATCTTATTAGCAGTTGTAAGTGACTAGGGGTAAGATTAAGGTTTAATTAAATTAGTCTTGCATAATTATAATTCACTTGGTTAGCCCTTTAAAAAAGAGAATATGCTATTTTTGTTGCTGTAACTATTTTTGTTAGTTTTTACTTTCTGCTAATCCATTCTTATTAAGGTGCTGCTGACTTCACAGTATTGGTACATTGACTTGCTTGAACAATTGGTTCTTTCCATATGTCCATGATGTTTGATTCAACTGTACTACTTTGAACAATTTCATATTTTAAGTCTGTTCTATCATATTGTTATTGCAGACCGTGGGTATTATTCAGTGGAGACAGTCACACTCTTAGTGGCTCTGAAAGTTCGTTATAGAGATAGACTTACAATTCTACGGGGAAATCATGAGAGCCGACAGATCACTCAAGTGTAAGGCCATTTACTTTCTTATGTAATAAACTACCCTTTTTTGGCGGCCCTGTTTCAAAATGAGAGTTTGATTTATGTCCTATATTGTCCATAGGATAATGATAATTTCACGGTCTTTGTCATGCATAGAAGATATTCTGATGTAAATTATGTAAGTATAACATAAATGCAATTATGCTAATCTTAAACTCTTCCTGCGTTATCTGGCTGGTATATCTGGTATTCTTTTCATATTGCTATCACTTCTGGGTTTTAAAAAGCGTGATGCGCGTCGATGCGATAAGGGTCAAAAAGACGAGGCGCGAGGCGCCGAGGCCAATGCGCGCGCATCACGTACCCGATGCGACAATTTATAAAAAAATATTTAAATTATATATAGTGCACAAAACACATTAATAACACATTTATACCACATTTAATGTCAAAAGATACCATGCATGTTCATAGTTCACGGTTCTATATCACTAAAATCCATAAATAGTCGAAAACTAAGATCAAAAGTCTTATCGTTTATAAGGAATTGGTCAAATTGGACCCATATTTTAAAAGTAAAGCCCATGAGAAGAAGCCCGATACACATTATTAAGTCCAATTAATAATAAAAAAAATAAAAATAATAAAAATAAAATAAAAAAGGCCAAAAGTACATGATGCGCAAAAAAGCGCTGATGCGAGCATCAGCTGATGCGTGCCTGATGCGCGCGCATCACCTCGCATCCCGTAAACGCAACGCATCAGGGTGTCTGATGCAACAAAGCCTCGCATCGCAACGCATCACGCATCAGGCGCGCCTGATGCGCGCTTTTTTAAACACAGATCACTTCATGCTATCTGTGTCGCATGAGTGCCAATTTCCCCTCCAGATAAGCTTCTTATGGACGGTAGAATAAGGATGATTCAAATTTTATGTCGTTTGAGGATCTATCACGGGCTTCAAGTATTAGCATGTGTCTCTGCCACCAATTCAATCTTTGTTTAAAGATGAAAGTGCAAAATTGTATTTGTTAAAACTTCTTGGGATGTTTTGCGGGGGGCTTTCTGTCTTTCCCATTGTGTTTGTGCAAGGGGTTTTCTGATGCTATGATAGTACCAAAGTTGTTATAATGAAATTTAGTCGTCCCTTACAAGTTTTATCTAGTAGATGCAAGTCAACCCCTTTTATATATATGTAAATGGGTGATAACTGCCACCTCTAAGAATTTAACTTATTGTGATATGAAAATTGGTCTGCAGTCTCTTCATGGATCTTAAAACTTGATTCAGGGAAACTTAAACTGGATGCAATCTCAAGAGAACTCAATTAAGTCACCAGTTTGGTGTGGTCGCGAAAATGAAATTCGGCCTTTTGGAAATCCCAGAGGCTCTGACTCTGCAAATCTTGATAGTGCAGCAGAAGTAAGGCATACCTTGCTTTCTGCTTATGAGTGTTTTTCTTCCTTATATATTTTGTAATATTACTACCAGAGTTAACCAATAAGACTTTATGCTGTTATTGTTAGTTATTTATACGGAGTGGCCGTACTCCTGTGGAAGCGATGATGATTCTTGTCCCCGAGGCATACAAGAATCATCCAACACTGTCAATCAAATATCCTGAGGTATGTATGTAAAATATGTAATGTGAAAAGATAACAAGAGAAGTAATCAATGACATAAAATGGACGTATGCAAATTGATACCCACATTCAAAGAAACAAACCATATTTTAAGTTGTTTCTTCACTTACAAAGGAGTTTAATGTAGGACGCACGGTATCCGTAAAAAATTCAAAAATATGCCCGAATTGCTCTTAGACTAGATGAACGCAGGCAAGTTACTTTCAACAGTATTGAATATTATAATCAGAGTCCCGTTCTCTACTTTTGCTGCCTATCATTTTTAAATTCTGAACTGATGAACGAGCCAGTTCTGCTAGGAAAAAAAATGGTGGCAGAAAAAATAACCAAAAAGAAAAAGAATGAGAAGAGAATAGGTTAGGAGTATAGAAAGCGATGATGAATTGCAGAGACCTGGAGATATTAATTTGTTCAATTTACAATTCAACTCTTGTGTATTTAGTATTGTGTGTCTTTAATTTATGTTGTGTTTGTATTTTAAGCCCCATTTTGCTGTTATTAGTCGTTAAGTTGTAAAAAGTTAGACCCTTAGATTCACGTACTTTAGTAGGCATTATAGATATTAATTAGGTGTCATGTAATTCAATGGAAAACTGTTGATTTTTAAAATTACTAGTCATATTAATTAGGTATTTATTACGGAGGACTTTGGGTACTTATCTTATTTTGATAAACAGGAAGTTATACTATCCCAGCAATGAAACCACTCGTGCAAGGTGCATCAGTAACACCAAGTACTAGTTTGTTGGATGTTCATCACAAAGATTCAATGTCTAGCGAACAGGTATGTCAAATCTCTAATTTATGTTTTTGGTGAAATTTGTGTTGTCGTCTGCTTCCTTTTCCTCTCTTGTAAAGTTTCTATTGGACTCTTTCTTAGAGTCGTTTTCTAATAAATCATTCAGCCTTCAAAAAAATAAGATAGATACATGTTTATGACAATAGTAGTGATCTCAAATGATCACCTGATGTAAGTGAACACAGTATGCAACTTCACATAAAGTTGGTAAAATAAATTTAAAAAACGGGAGCATACAATAGGATCAGTGAGTGCATACAGTAAATGGAAATGGAAATGGGGTCATAAATAAGTGTCCGGCTGATAGCCGGACTACGATTCTTTATCCTTTTTCTACGGATTATATATTGCGAGAGCAGCATCGGAATCTGTGGAATGGGATAAGAGTTGGCAAGTTGGTTGAGGATCTTGCTGGCACTATTTCCTTTAAAGTATCCGTCTCTCTTTTTCTGTTTCCTTTATTGTGCCTGCGTCCCATAATAAATCTCCACGTTACTATTTTAGCGAGTTTTTATGGATTTTTTTTTGGGTGGGGAAAGTATCTATTTATTGTGTTTTGGCATTACTAGATACAGATTTTGAGGTGTTTGGGATCAGATGCATATCAGTAATTTTTTGTTGCACTTTGATATAGTTGATAAGCGAAAATTTTTGGGAGTGTTTGGATTACTTACAACATTTGCTAATTGCAATTAAATGAGCATAATTGAGGATGTTTGGGAATTGGGTTACTTACAGCATTATGATATAGCAAGATAAGTAGTTTTGAGGGTGTTTGAATTAGTTGAAAAACTGTTTAATGAGTTGTGGGTTAGTTAAAAGGGTGTTTAGAATTTGTTTTTTATATGCTTGTTTAGTTATTTTTAAGTGTTTGAAATATAACCGCTTATCAGCTTAATTTTTTGTAAATAAGCACTTAAATTAAGTAGGTGTTACAATGTATAATCCCAAATACCCCCTTGAGCTGTTTGAAGTTGCATAGTACAATCTGCTCATGTTAAAGTGCAATAAGCACTTTTAATAAGAAATTTCAGACACCTCTTAATGTGATTGATTTGGTAAAATCTTGATCCTGAATGCTTTTTGACAACATTGTGAACCAGCATTGCATCAATCATGCTGGTATGGCTGATTCGTTGTTGCTAGTGACTGCTTCTGTGGACAAAATGGTTATCAAAAAACCGATTTTGGTTGATAATGATTTGAAGATACTAGGAGCTGTTACATGGGTTGGTCGATCGTCCATGGAGATTCAATTAGAAGTCATTCAGTCCACTGAAGGTATAAAGTTCTGGCTAAACTTTGGTTGACTGCGTATGATTCAGTTGTATGATTATTAGCCTGTATTTCATTTCATGAATCATGGGACCCAAGTTCTGGTAATTTCTTGAAGATGTTGAAGTCATGCTCCTGGATTTCGTTTACTAGTCTGCTACTATGGGGTGTTTGGATTTTGTAATAATATTTAACCCTTTATTTTACAACTGTAACATCCAATGAAAATGATCAAATAATAAGTTTCAAAGCACAAATTCAAATACCCCAATAGGAAATATACGGCTAAGATGGTGAATGGTACATTGTAGTCATATAGTAGTGTAGTTGAATGGCGGTTGCTGGTGTACGTATACTAGTCCATGTTTGTTGTGGTTTTATTCTTTTTGATGGGACTTGATACAATGCAGGTGCAGGCAACAGAAGAAGCAATGAGAACATTGCAAGAGGAGAACACAAAACGGAGATCACTGGAATTGGAGAGCTCGAGGGAGGGAGGGAGGCGCTTGTAACAACTAGAACCGAAGGCAAATGCTCGTGAAGAAGCTCGATAAAGGGAGTGGCAACAAAAGATGTAAATACACACACATTCATACACGAGCATATATATATTTTTTTTCGTGTGTGAATAAACTCTCTCACTACTGAATACACTTATATTTAATACACGAGCATGTACTTTTTTTATCGCGTGTAAAATAAATTTTCTTCACTAGTAAACACTTGTACATTTATAAATGAGCATATACATTTATTTTCGCATGTGAATAAACTTTCTTCACTAGTAAATACATGAACATATGTAAATGATCATATACATTTATCTTCGAATGTGAATAAACTTTCTTCACTAGTAAATATACATACTTTTATAAATAAGCATATACATTTATCTTCGCATGTGAATAAACCTTCTTCACTAGTAAATACATATACATTTATAAATGAGCATATACATTTATTTTCACATGTGAATAAACTTTATTCACTAGTAAATACACTAGTAAATACATGAACATTTATAAATGAGCAAATACATTTATCTTCGCATGTGCATAAACTTTCTTCACCAGTAAATACACACGCAGTGACGTAGCTATGTGATGGGTAAGGTGGGCCATGACCCACCCATAAAAGTTAATAATTTTACATATGTATCATGGAATAAAGCCCAATATACTAAATTGTATCTAGTATTGATTTTTAGCCCACCTTAAAAATTGTTAACTTTTATACTAATCCATGTATTTAGTATTGATTTTTAGCTCACTTTAAAAACTGATACTATAAATTTAAGAATATCTTCACACGTGAAAATTATAAGCAATAATTAAAGCTTTGATCTTACTAGCATATTTTTTTATACTAGAAGTGCAAAAATATGATATATTGATGTTTAATAGACGATTATTTAAGTTTTCTAATAAATGTCTTCACATGTGAAAATTATGAGTAAGGATTGAAGCGTTGTTCTTACTAACATATTTTTTCTACTAGAGGTGCAAAAATATGATGTATTGATGTTTAATAAACAATTATTTAAGTTTTGTAAGAATATTTTCACACGTGAAAATTATGAGCAAGGATTGAAGTTTTGATCTTACTAGCATATTTTTTATACTAGAAGTGCAAAAGTATGATATATTGATGTTTAATATACGATTATTTAAGTTTTCTAATAAATGTATTCACATTTAAAAATTATGAGTAAGGATTGAAGCTTTGTTCTTACTAACATATCTTTTATACTAGAAGTGCAAAAGTAGGAAATATTGATGTTTAATAGACGATCAATTAAGTTTTGTAAAAATATCTTCGCGCGTGAAAATTATGAGCAAAGATTGAAGCATTGATCTTACTAGTATATTTTTTATGCTAGAAGTGGGAAAATAAGAGATATTGATGTTTAATAAACGATTATTTAAGTTTTTGTAAGAATATCTTCACATGTGAAAAATATGAGTAATGATTGAAGTTTTGATCTTACTAGCATATTTTTATACTAAAAGTGCAATAGGAGAATGATGTTTAATAGACGATTATTTAAAAGTGCAATATGAGCAAGGATTGAACTTTTGATCTTACTAGCATATTTTTATACTAAAAGCGCAATAGGAGAATGATGTTTAATAGTCGATTATTAAATTTTGTAATAAATATCTTCGCGCGTGAAAATTATGAGCAAAGATTGAAGCTTTGATCTTACTAGCATACTTTTATACTAGAAGTGTAAAAATAGGAGATATTGATGTTTAATAGAAGATTATTTAAGTTTTGCAAGAATGTCTTCACACGTGAAAATTATGAGAAAGAATTGAAGTTTTAATCTTACTAGCATATTTTCTATACTAGAAATGGAAAAATAGGAAATATTGATGTTTAATAAACGATTATTTAAGTTTTGTAAGAATATTTTCGCATGTGAAAATTATAAGCAAGGATTGAAGCTTTGATCTTACTAGCGTGCCTTTTATACTATAAGTGTGAAAATAGGAGATTTTGATGTTTAACATACGACTATTTAAGTTTCGTAAGAATCGCGTGTGAAAATTATGAGCAAAGATTGAAGCTTTGATCTTACTTGCGTATTTTTTATGCTAGAAGTGCAAAAATACAAGATATTCATGTTTAATAGACGATAATTTGAGTTTTATAAGAATATTTTCACGCGTGAAAATTATGTGCAAAGATTGAAGCTTTGATCTTATTATCGTAGTTTTTATACTAGAAGTGAAAAAAAAATAGGGGATATTGATGTTTACTAGACGATTATTTATGTTTTGTAAGACTATATTCACGCGTGAAAAAATATGAGCAAGGATTGAAGCTTTGATATTACTAACGTACTATTTGTAATAGAAGTGTAAAAATAGGAGATATTAATGTTTATTCGACAATTATTTAAGTTTACGATTATTTAAGTTTTGCAAGAATATCTTCACGTGTGAAAATTATGAACAAAGATTGAAGTTTCGATCTTACTAGTGTATTTTTTATACTAGAAATGCAATATAGGAGATATTCGTGCTTAATATTATTTAAGTTTACGATATTTAAGGTTTGTAAGAATATTTCGCGTGTGAAAATTATGAGCTAATGATTGAAGCTTTGATCTTACTAGCATACCTTTTATACTAGAATTGTAAAAATAGGAGATATTGATGTTTACTAGACGATTATTTAAGTTTTGTAAGAAATATCTTCGCGTGTGAAAACTATTAGTAAGGATTGAAGTTTTGATCTTACTAGCGTACTTTTTATATTTGAAGTGCAAAAATAGGAGATGTCGATGTTTAATAGACGATTATATACGTTTTGTAAGAATATCTTCACATGTGAAAATTATGAGCAAGGATTGAAGTTTTGATCTTACTAGCATATTTTCTATACTAGAAGTGCAAAAATAGGAGATATTGATGTTTAATAGATGATTATTTAAGTTTTGTAAGAATATCTTCACATGTGAAAATTATGAGCAAGGATTGAAGATTTGATCTTACTAGCATATTTTCTATACTAGAAGTGCAAAAATGGGAGATATTGATGTTTAATAAATGATTATTAAAGTTTTGTAAGTATATCTTCACATGTGAAAATTATGAGCAAGGATTGAATCATTTGTTTTACTAGCATATTTTTTATACTATAAGTGCAAAAATAGGATATATTGATGTTTAATAGACGATTATTTAAGTTTTGTAAGAATATCTTCACATGTGAAAAATTATGAGCAAGGATTGAAGCTTTGATCTTACTAACATATTTTTTATACTAGAAGTGCAAAAATAGGAGATATTGATGTTTAATAGACGATTATTTAAGTTTTATAAGTTTATCATCACATGTGAAAATTATAAGCAAGCATTGAATCATTGGCCTTACTAGCATATTTTTTATACTAGAAATTATTTAATTTTTGTAAGTATATCTTCACATGTGAAAATTATGAGCAATGATTGAATCATTGGTCTTACTAGCATATTTTTACACTAGAAGGCAAGAATATGATATATTGATGTTTTTTAGACGATTATTTAATTTTTTTAAAAATATCTTCACATGTGAAAATTATGAGCAAGGATTGAAGCTTTGATCTTACTAGTATATTTTTTATACTAGAAGTGCAAAAATAGGAGATATTGATGTTTAATAGACAATTATTTAAGTTTTTTTAAGTATACCTTCACATGTGAAAATTATGAGCAATGATTGAATAATTGGTCTTACTAGCATATTTTTTTATACTAGAAGTGCAAAAATATGATATATTGATATTTAATAGACGATTATTTAAGTTTTGTAAGTATATCTTCACATGTGAAAATTATGATATCCTCACATGTGAAAATTATGAGCAAAAATTGAATCATTTGTCTTACTAACATATTTTTATACTAGAAGTGCAAAAATATGATATATTGATGTTTAATAGACGATTATTTAAGTTTCGTAAGAATATCTTCACATGTGAAAAATTATGAGCAAGGATTGAAGCTTTGATCTTACTAGCATATTTTTTATACTAAAAGTGCAAAAATAGGAGATATTGATGTTTAATAGACGATTATTTAAGTTTTGTAAGAATATCTTCACATGTGAAAATTATGAGCAAAGATTGAAGCTTTGATCTGACTAGCATATTTTCTATACTAGAAGTGAAAAAATAGGAGATATTGATGTTTAACAGATGATTATTTAAGTTTTGTAAGTATATCTTCAACAACAACAACAACAACAACAACATACCCAATCCCGCCTAGGCAGGGTATGGGGGAGGTAAAATGTAGACAGATCCTACCCCTACACCAGGGTAAACCCGTGTGTAGAGAGACTGCTTCCAACGAGACCTCCGGCAAGTGCATGTGTGCTAGTGCTAAAGGATAGATATAGCATACGACAAAACACAAGGTTTATTTCAAGCGAAGTAAGAAAGCAAGCAAACAAGCAAACAGGGCATACTGGAAAAGGAACCACGCACAAGCACACCAAAAAAAGCCAATAGCAAAGCGCTAGTCAGAGATAAAACCAAAAGCCTAGGCACACCAAAAGCAGACCAACAAAAGGGGGCAACACATAGCAAAGCAAAGAAGCACACGAGGCATAAAGCTAATGTAAAAACACATAGCAAAACCAAACGCGGGCAAGACAAAGCGGCAAAACCTGGGGGGCAACAACAGAGCAACGCAAACCACGCACGGGGCCTAAGACTACGGCAAAGCAAAAGAGACCACAAAACAAAACACGCTAGGAGGCAAAAGGGACACCTAAAGCCAAGCACCTAGCACCACTACCCGCAAATCCTAATTTTATCCCTCCACCCCTTCCTATCTGAGATCATGTCCTCGGTCAAACTAAGCTCCGTCATGTCAAAATTAAGTCTATCCTCCCACGAATTGGGTCTGCCTCTCCTTCACGCCATCTACATCAAGCGCGAATTCGACCCTTCTAACCCGCGCTGACCGTGGCCTCCTCCTGACATACATGTCCGAACCACCTCAACCTTCCTTCTCTCATTTTCGAAACAATATTCCCGACCTCAAGTTTATCTCTGAAAACTCCGTTCGGGATCATGTCAAGCAAGGTTTTACCACAAGTCCATCTTAGCATCCTTAGTCTCGCCACCTCTACCCTGTTAGCATGTGCCTTTAATATGGGCCAACATTCAGAGCCGTACAAGATGGTCGGTCTAATCGCCACCTTATAGAATTTTCCTTTAACAAACGGGATGTTCCTGCGCAAAGGACTCCGAGCCGCCCTCCATCTCGCCACCCGCTCTAATCCGGTGGGTTACGTCCTCATCTATCCTCCTCCCCGATTTATGTATAATCGATCCCAGGTATCTAAAGGACTCCTTGGGTGTCAGGATCTGATCTCCGATATGAATATCAATTTGTAAGTATATCTTCATATGTGAAAATTATGAACAAGGATTGAATCATTTGTTTTACTAGCATATTTTTTATACTAGAAGTGCAAAAATAGGATATATTGATGTTTAATAGACGATTATTTAAGTTTTGTAAAAATATCTTCACATGTGAAAAATTATGAGCAAGGATTGAAGCTTTGATCTTACTAGCATATTTTTTATACTAGTAGTGCAAAAATAGGAGATATTGATGTTTAATAGACGATTATTTAAGTTTTATTAGTATATCTTCACATGTGAAAATTATAAGCAAGCATTGAATCATTGGTCTTACTAGCATATTTTTTATCTTAGAAGTGCAAGAATAGGATATATTGATGTTTTTAGACGATTATTTAATTTTTGTAAGAATATCTTCATATGTGAAAATTATGAGCAATGATTGAAGCTTTGATCTTACTAGCATATTTTTTATACTAGAGGTGCAAAAATAGGAGATATTGATGTTTAATATACGATTATTTAAGTTTTGTAAGTATATCTTACTAGCATATTTTTTATACTAGAAATGCAATATAGGAGATATTCGTAGCTTAATATTATTTAAGTTTACGATAGTTAAGGTTTGTATGAATATCTCGCGTGTGAAAATTATGAGCTAATGATTGAAGCTTTGATCTTACTAGCATACCTTTTATACTAGAATTGTAAAAATAGGAGATATTGATGTTTACTAGACGATTATTTAAGTTTTGTAAGAAATATCTTCGCGTTTGAAAACTATTAGTAAGGATTGAAGTTTTGATCTTACTAGCGTACTTTTTATACTTGAAGTGCAAAAATAGGAGATGTTGATGTTTAATAGACGATTATTTACGTTTTGTAAGAATATCTTCACGCGTGAAGATTATGAGCAAGGTTCAAAATTTTAATATTACTAGTGTATTTTTTATATTAGAGGTGCAAAAAATGCGAGATATTACGATTATTTATATTTTGTAAGAATGTCTTCGTACGTGAAAATTACTAGTGTTTATTCACACGCGAAAAAAAGTACATGCTCATTTATAAATGTACATTTATTTACTAGTGAATGAAAGTTTATTAACACGCGAAGAACGTATATGTAAAATATAACATGTTAAAATTAATTGAAATGTAATAGGTATTACAATTACTATTCAAAGGAGCAACTTAAAACTAATAATTGCTGAAAGTTTATTTGCATATAAACAAAAAAGCATATGCTCAAGTTTATAGGTATGTGTATTTACCGGTGAAACAATATGTACTATACAACAAATTAAGTTTGAAATACAATTAACTAAAATGTGAAAAAGAAAATGGTTTTGAAATCCTTAACAGATGGCCAACCATGTTTAACAAAGCTATCGGGTTGCTTGCGCCTTCACGATATTTTCCCACACAAATGCTCATAAAGAAAACTCCAAAGTATCCTTTTAATCAATATTGAAGTCCTATCCGATAGGTGCATCAAACCATACATAGAAAACCTACAAAATATGTGTGGTAGCAGAACCATGATAAGAAAACGTTAAACCGCAAAGACATGATATATTAGCTTAAAAATGCCACTTATGCTCCTAAGAATAGTCATCTTACTAGTTGTATAATACAAAGTTACAAACACGTGCAGAAATGGTGTTTAGTGGCACGCTCAAAGATACAAGAACCAAATAAAGAGATATACTGATTGTCAATCCATTAATGAAGTAAACACTAGAATATGGTGAATTTTAGGTTTAGCTGGACAAACCCTATCAGTCACATAGATACTAGTTGACAATGCTTGATCAACAGGCCTTACTACTTAAATACACTTCATTGAGTGACAGTGCTTTTAGAGCTAGACATACCGCCAAATACCTCTCTTATTATTACATTACAGTTAGTTCATTCAAACGCACTCTAGGACCAGGATATCCTAAGGTTCATCTCCCTAAGTACAGGAAAAAGGATGTGGAAGCATACTTTAACTATTACTGCCTAGCTTCACAAGAACATAATTAAAAGCGAATTTACACCTAACTCAGTCAACTGAAACAAGCAATGAAGAATAGCAAGTTGGATTGCAAACCTGCAAGCTATATTTATACGCTCTCTGTCTAAGATGCCAACTGGGAGGTCTGCAACATGCTCTGAAATAACTGGCAGTTGAGCTGTACCATGTTTATTGATGATCAGCTCAGCAGAGTATAGGTTCATCATGGGTGTTACAGTATGCGGGAACTGACACATATTGTTCAGAGAACATACTTCATACACCGTGAGTTCCTAAAATATAAAACACCTTTGTCATAAAATAGCATCATTAAAAATATAAGCCGGAAAGCACAGGTGTATAAGCGGAGAGAGAGAGAAACCTGAGGTAGTTTGTTTTTTTCTTTTGATAATTTGCAAAACTCTTGTATCTCTCCTAGAGTCAGTAAACCTACTAAGAGGTTGTCATCATCAACGATCATAGCACAAGATTGCTTCTCCGCTAGCATTAAGGCCACTACTTCTGTTAGCATGGTGGTCATTAGCACAGTCACATACTGGGTTTTCATGGCATGTGAGACAAGAAGTTTCTTTGTCATGTATTCAGTATTACCATTGAAGTTATTTGTCACAAGCGAGAGTTCATCATTAAAAGAAAGGAGTGTGTTCGGGTTATAGGATAATGTTTCAGGTTGTTGAGTTGGAGGATCTTCTTTCTCTTTAAGCAAATTATTTCCCACACCATCCTTTCTCCTTGTGGACCGAGACGTGATCCAAGAAGACAACCCTACAACGCCTAAAAGTGGTAGCACTATGTGGTAGTCATGTGTAAGCTCAAATAAAAGCAAAACTGCAGTGAGTGGCACCTGACAGACCCCAGCAAGAGTAGCAGCCATGCCAACCTGCACAAGAAACACGTTCATTTAAAACTGGATATCAATGAAAACTTCATCCAACCGCCGAGCTTAATAAAAACAAGGCTGTCTTAAGAGTTAAGACATAAATTATAAGAGGTTTGCATCATACGTGTGCAAATCTAAAAACCATACATGATATTGTAAGATAGCCCTTCGTCGTGTCTTTACTCTCTTATACGAGATACAACAATATTAAACATATAATCCATCCAAACAACAACACCAGATACAATGAAGTGGAAATTGCATAATCCTCGTCCAACTGGAAATTTAGAATTACTATATATATCTTGACACGTGGTTACAAGAGTATTACCAGTCCATATGCTTGTGGTGTTGCAACCTCCATGCCGGAGAGATGAATAACTGGATTAATTTGAGATATGAGAGAGGCGAATACTTTCCCATATGCCATTCCGGTAGCCGCCCAAATAAAAAGTGATGGAGCATAGTATCCTCCCACAAATCCACATGCACGACAAAAGGATGTTGCTACTATTTTGACTACTACTAGCTGCAATAATATATATCAATCAGGCAGGCCTTTCACAAATGGTCGAGACTCTAAGAGAGTATCAACATTTTCAAAACCCAGTATAGAACTTCAGGATATATCAAGGCTGTTAGTCCAACAGTAAAGCCACCAACTACAGGGAACACTGCCTTTGGCATAGCAAAGGTCTTCTGAATCTTGTCAGTAGCTACCATAATCCATGATGTGCACCAAGAAAAACTCAAAGAAACCAGCCCACAAAACATACCTAATAAAAGATACAGCGGAAGTTCTGAAGCAAAAAAAAAACAGAAATTTAGACTAGGATTTATCTTCCTTCTATTCAATCTTCTTGGAAAATCGCACCCCCAAAGTTAGTACAAACTTCTCCCACTTAATAGACAAATAAACAATTATCTAACATTGATTGTGAATTTTCACCCTAGCTATGTATAATGATTATATGGAGTTAATAGTAATAATGATAATGATGATGGAATAACTTATAGAACATTGGTACATTTAGTAATTGATTGGCATTATTATGTAATTATGTTGGAGGTGGCAAAACAGGAGTTCGGTGTCACGGGTCAAACGGGTGCGGGTCATACGGGTCGAATGAGTCAAAACTTATAGAGCAACTAACTAAAATATCAAACTAATTTCAAATGTATATAGTTTTTACTTTTTGTTATTGTATCTGATGCATCAACCATAAGTCTATAACTAAACTGAATTGACCTGTTTAGACATGCACATAAAAGTTGATCTTTTTTTATGTTTAGGCCATCACACAATGCATGTTGCAACCTCTAAAGATAACTGTCCTCATGGTAAGAAGATAAGACAAGTAAAACTTCTAATTAAATGAGATATAACTAAGCGTTTAAAGTGGAAAGTGGAAACTGGAAACAAAGAAGTTTACGGTAATGATTTGTAGTCTCACTTATGAGCCTCTGATTTAAGGATGAAATACACCCTAATGAGTAAAATCTATCCTTCTGTATGTACCCTAAAGTGTTTGAGTATGTATCTACCATTGCCTCAATTATCCGCCATCTGTTTCAAGAGTGAGACAACATCAGCCGATGAACTTAAGAGATACCTGGCACACAAACGCTTTTTCTTAACTGCACACGAGAAGTAATGGTTACTATTGAGATCAAGTATTGATGGAGTGCTATCTTTCCAATCCACATCCCGGTGCGCTATCATTCTGTTTGAAGCGAAAATGGATTCGCTCTTTTCATGCACATTCCCCGGATCCGCCGATCTAAAGATGACCCATTAACTGGACTCGATAAGCTTGTTCTCAATGGGGTTGGTGGCTCAGGTTCAAAAAAAGTTTAAACATCTTCATCCGAAACAGATGATGATGTACAGAGAGTGAATCATATGTATCTTAGCCCTATATCTAACCAACATAAAGGTTACCCAGTACTATCACCACTAGAAGACCTTTGGGAGACATACCTTCAAAAGGAAATGGCCTACACACAAGACATAGTCAATCGGTTCTTTCATATCTTTGTAGTGTACCACCTCTCCTAAAATGCGTTTAATTCCGAACCCAAAAGTTTGGACAAAAAGAGTGAAAACACGTTTACTTGTGTTATAAAGAAACAAGTACAACAGAAAAGTGGTTAGAAACTTTGACCCACTTACTTATAACTGATATGATTAGGGTTACGTTTTCTCTCTCTCTCAAGTCTAACAGATTAAAAGGATACGGGTCAAATGGTCAAATATCCCACAAAGCCTATTTTTATGCAAAAAATCTCCTAATCAGTTTCTTAAATCTGGTTGACCATCAATGAAACAATGTAACTTTTTTGAAGATACCTTGTTTTTGTTCAAATCCCCATTACCCATTTCAACCATTAAAATTACTGTTTTAACCCTTGACCCAACCCCCCATTGTGTCTCCAGAAAACAACGAACCTTGGTAACTCCATTTGCACGAACCTCATCGGACCTGCCACCTTGAACAACTTCCACCGATGCATTTGATATGGGTCCAGTCCATAGGTGCTGCAACATGTCCTAGGCTTGAAGCCTCCCAAACTCGATATCATTGTCCATAATGTTGTTATAAAGTGGAAAATGAATTATAAATGTGTAAGAAAAATATAATAAATTGGCACGATGGCAACCTGCATGCTTAAAATTCCAAACTAAAGATGTCTCTCGAAGCTCAAAGGTAGACCGAGGTGTTCTTTCAGTGAAATACTCAAAGACATGAAATCGACATCAAGTTTATACAAGTGAACTCACGTTCGGTTAGTAACAAATCTGTAATTCTCGATAAGGGTATGCACTACCATAGAGGTGGAAAATTGGGTGGGAACAGGTGAAACAGAAAGTTTTTTTTATGGGTCTCATGGGTCTCGCTAGTTAGCTTGGAACACTTTTTTCAATTTTTTTAAAATTAATTATACTTAATTAGTTTGTCATAAATAAGTACTCCATAACATTTTTTAGTATCTAGATAATAATATAATATTGTAAATAACAAAAGGGATGATACATTTTGGAATAATATCTATCTGTTTGACCCGTTTCCTTTTGAGTTGATACTTTTTCAATTACAGTTTGACCCGTCAGAGATAACACATTGATAAGTCAATGGTTCGAGATTGTTATCTCTTCACTATTTCTACAATAACCAAATGTTTCAACAGAAGTACAGTACCATACTTCATTTTTAGCATTTCGTAGTATGCAGGGGACGCATCATAAACATGGAAGGATAGACAATAGCTTAACATTTCAACCCAATCCATTTGTACTTCGGTAAGTTTGATCCATTTCTTATTAGGTGTTCTTAAAAATACACCATGTTCTGCACCTAACCATATATTGCATTCTCCGAAGTTCTGCAAACTCAATAAAATTTTATATGCTAATGATATGATAGTCATACGGAACTGGTTGAGTGAATAGTGACATACTTACACATAGAGAATGAGACTACCTTATTGAGAATGGAATGGTGGCATCCACTCAGGACAACAACTGTGGTCTTTGGATCTTCACACAATCTCTTTAAAGCTTCTTTTACTTCTGGATGAAGTTTTGGTTCCATTTCTTTGAACTGATCAACCCTTCTACCACAGTCCAGAGGTTCTACCTACAAACTGGGATCATGTCTGCTACAACCTTAGCGATAAAAGTCACATATTTGTTATAAAATTTAACTTACTTAACCAAAAGTTTCCAATTTTCATTACATACTTAATAGGAGGACTAATAGGAAAGTTCGATCAAAGTCACATAAGTTTTCATAAAAATCTAAGAAAAATTTATGACCTTTCTTTATGACACTAAATGGGAAGTCAGAAATTATAGATTCTGAAAGACAGAAAGATACATTCCACTATGTAGACTATGTAGAAAATTAGGAATTACACATAAAACAGTGTTCATTCTGGATTATTTGTTCTTCACGCGTTACATGCCTAAGTAGTACTGTAGTAAATAAGAAGTCGAGAACTAAAATGGCGAAATCAAACAGTTGATGCTAAGAGGAATATGGAAGGGACCTTTATTCGGTAGAAACAAAGCATATGTGCGTTTGACTTCATTAAATAATTGTATTAATAGTACCATGAACATAACATATGATCTTTAAATAATTGTATTAATAGTACCATGAAGGCATGAACATAACATATGATCTTCAGAAGAAAAAAAACATAACATATGCATAGCTTATGCTATATTATGTTGAAATGTAGCGTTTTAGTCCCTTTTCACGTGCTAACTAACGTGTCTTGTTAATATTTTTGTTAATATAATTGAAACCCTATGACACCATTGTCTTACACAGCAGAAAACACAAAGAATGGATGATATACGACTGGAAAATATCATTTTGTTCCAAATATCTATTGCCATGATTGCTACGATCTCTCTTTCTCCAAATATTTCTTATGGTTCTTCTAATGAAGCCGTTGCTCTTCTTAAATGGAAAGAAAGCCTAAACTACCAGAACAACAATTCTGTTTTATCTTCATGGATATCTTTTCTTCCCAATATTCAAAACAGCTCGATGCCATCTATGTCTCATTGCAGTTGGTACAGAATTTCTTGCAATTTTGATGGAACGATAAACAGATTGAACCTCTCATTCTCGAGTTTAATAGACAATTATTTAAGTTTTTTTAAGTATACCTTCACATGTGAAAATTATGAGCAATGATTGAATAATTGGTCTTACTAGCATATTTTTATACTAGAAGTGCAAAAATATGATATATTGATATTTAATAGACGATTATTTAAGTTTTGTAAGTATATCTTCACATGTGAAAATTATGATATCCTCACATGTGAAAATTATGAGCAAAAATTGAATCATTTGTCTTACTAACATATTTTTATACTAGAAGTGCAAAAATATGATATATTGATGTTTAATAGACGATTATTTAAGTTTTGTAAGAATATCTTCACATGTGAAAATTATGAGCAAGGATTGAAGTTTTGATCTTACTAGCATATTTTTTATACTAAAAGTGTAAAAATAGGAGATATTGATGTTTAATAGACGATTATTTAAGTTTTGTAAGAATATCTTCACATGTGAAAATTATGAGCAAAGATTGAAGCTTTGATCTTACTAGCATATTTTCTATACTAGAAGTGAAAAAATAGGAGATATTGATGTTTAATAGATGATTATTTAAGTTTTGTAAGTATATCTTCATATGTGAAAATTATGAACAAGGATTGAATCATTTGTTTTACTAGCATATTTTTTATACTAGAAGTGCAAAAATAGGATATATTGATGTTTAATAGACGATTATTTAAGTTTTGTAAGAATATCTTCACATGTGAAAAATTATGAGCAAGGATTGAAGCTTTGATCTTACTAGCATATTTTTTATACTAGAAGTGCAAAAATAGGAGATATTGATGTTTAATAGACGATTATTTAAGTTTTATAAGTATATCTTCACATGTGAAAATTATAAGCAAGCATTGAATCATTGGTCTTACTAGCATATTTTTTATCTTAGAAGTGCAAGAATAGGATATATTGATGTTTTTAGACGATTATTTAATTTTTGTAAGAATATCTTCATATGTGAAAATTATGAGCAAGGATTGAAGCTTTGATCTTACTAGCATATTTTTTATACTAGAGGTGCAAAAATAGGAGATATTGATGTTTAATATACGATTATTTAAGTTTTGTAAGTATATATTACTAGCGTATTTTTTATACTAGAAATGCAATATAGGAGATATTCGTAGCTTAATATTATTTAAGTTTACGATAGTTAAGGTTTGTATGAATATCTCGCGTGTGAAAATTATGAGCTAATGATTGAAGCTTTGATCTTACTAGCGTACCTTTTATACTAGAATTGTAAAAATAGGAGATATTGATGTTTACTAGACGATTATTTAAGTTTTGTAAGAAATATCTTCGCGTTTGAAAACTATTAGTAAGGATTGAAGTTTTGATCTTACTAGCGTACTTTTTATACTTGAAGTGCAAAAATAGGAGATGTTGATGTTTAATAGGCGATTATTTCGTTTTTGTAAGAATATCTTCACGCGTGAAGATTATGAGCAAGGTTCAAAATTTTAATATTACTAGTGTATTTTTTATATTAGAGGTGCAAAAATCACGAGATATTACGATTATTTATATTTTGTAAGAATGTCTTCGTACGTGAAAATTACTAGTGTTTATTCACACGCGAAAAAAAGTACATGCTCATTTATAAATGTACATTTATTTACTAGTGAATGAAAGTTTATTAACACTGAAGAACGTATATGTAAAATATAACATGTTAAAATTAATTGAAATGTAATAGGTAATACAATTACTATTCAAAGGAGCAACTTAAAACTAATAATTGCTGAAAGTTTATTTGCATATAAACAAAAAAGCATATGCTCAAGTTTATAGGTATGTGTATTTACCGGTGAAAAAATATGTACTATACAACAAATTAAGTTTGAAATACAATTAACTAAAATGTGAAAAAGAAAATGGTTTTGAAATCCTTAACAGATAGCCAACCATGTTTAACAAAGCTATCGGGTTGCTTGCGCCTTCACGATATTTTCCCACACAAATGCTCATAAAGAAAACTCCAAAGTATCCTTTTAATCAATATTGAAGTCCTATCCGATAGGTGCATCAAACCATACATAGAAAACCTACAAAATATGTGTGTGCAGAACCATGATAAGAAAACGTTAAACCGCAAAGACATGATATATTAGCTTAAAAATGCCACTTATGCTCCTAAGAATAGTCATCTTACTAGTTGTATAATACAAAGTTACAAACACTATACGTGCAGAAATGGTGTTTAGTGGCACGCTCAAAGATACAAGAACCAAATAAAGAGATATACTGATTGTCAATCCATTAATGAAGTAAACACTAGAATATGGTGAATTTTAGGTTTAGCTGGACAAACCCTATCAGTCACATAGATACTAGTTGACAATGCTTGATCAACAGGCCTTACTACTTAAATACACTTCATTGAGTGACAGTGCTTTTAGAGCTAGACATACCGCCAAATACCTCTCTTATTATTACATTACAGTTAGTTCATTCAAACGCACTCTAGGACCAGGATATCCTAAGGTTCATCTCCCTAAGTACAGGAAAAAGGATGTGGAAGCATACTTTAACTATTACTGCCTAGCTTCACAAGAACATAATTAAAAGCGAATTTACACCTAACTCAGTCAACTGAAACAAGCAATGAAGAATAGCAAGTTGGATTGCAAACCTGCAAGCTATATTTATACGCTCTCTGTCTAAGATGCCAACTGGGAGGTCTGCAACATGCTCTGAAATAACTGGCAGTTGAGCTGTACCATGTTTATTGATGATCAGCTCAGCAGAGTATAGGTTCATCATGGGTGTTACAGTATGCGGGAACTGACACATATTGTTCAGAGAACATACTTCATACACCGTGAGTTCCTAAAATATAAAACACCTTTGTCATAAAATAGCATCATTAAAAATATAAGCCGGAAAGCACAGGTGTATAAGCGGAGAGAGAGAGAAACCTGAGGTAGTTTGTTTTTTTCTTTTGATAATTTGCAAAACTCTTGTATCTCTCCTAGAGTCAGTAAACCTACTAAGAGGTTGTCATCATCAACGATCATAGCATAAGATTGCTTCTCCGCTAGCATTAAGGCCACTACTTCTGTTAGCATGGTGGTCATTAGCACAGTCACATACTGGGTTTTCATGGCATGTGAGACAAGAAGTTTCTTTGTCATGTATTCGATATTACCATTGAAGTTATTTGTCTGGCGAGAGTTCATCATTAAAAGAAAGGAGTGTGTTCGGGTTATAGGATAATGTTTCAGGTTGTTGAGTTGGAGGATCTTCTTTCTCTTTAAGCAAATTATTTCCCACACCATCCTTTCTCCTTGTGGACCGAGACGTGATCCAAGAGACAACCCTACAAGCCTAAAAGTGGTAGCACTATGTGGTAGTCATGTGTAAGCTCAAATAAAAGCAAAACTGCAGTGAGTGGCACGTGACAGGACCCGAAAGAGTAGCGACCATGCCAACCTGCACAAGAAACACGTTCATTTAAAAGCTGGATATCAATGAAAACTTCATCCAAGCGGCGAGCTTAATAAAAACAAGGCTGTCTTAAGAGTTAAGACATAAATTATAAGAGGTTTGCATCATACGTGTGCAAATCTAAAAACCATACATGATATTGTAAGATAGCCCTTCGTCGTGTCTTTACTCTCTTATACGAGATACAACAATATTAAACATACAATGAAGTGGAAATTGCATAATCCTCGTCCAACTGGAAATTTAGAATTACTATATATATCTTGACACGTGGTTACAAGAGTATTACCAGTCCATATGCTTGTGGTGTTGCAACCTCCATGCCGGAGAGATGAATAACTGGATTAATTTGAGATATGAGAGAGGCGAATACTTTCCCATATGCCATTCCGGTAGCCGCCCAAATAAAAAGTGATGGAGCATAGTATCCTCCCACAAATCCACATGCACGACAAAAGGATGTTGCTACTATTTTGACTACTACTAGCTGCAATAATATATCAACAGGCAGGCCTTTCACAAATGGTCGAGACTCTAAGAGAGTATCAACATTTTCGAAACCCCAGTATAGAACTTCGGATATATCAAGAACATTAGTCCAAAGTAAAAGCCACCAACTACAGGGAACACGCCTTTGGCATAGCAAAGGTCTTGAATCTTGTCATAGCTACCATAATCCATGATGTGCACCAAGAAAAACTCAAAGAAACCAGCCCACAAAACATACCTAATAAAAGATACAGCGGAAGTTCTGAAGCAAAAAAAAAACAGAAATTTAGACTAGGATTTATCTTCCTTCTATTCAATCTTCTTGGAAAATCGCACCCCCAAAGTTAGTACAAACTTCTCCCACTTAATAGACAAATAAACAATTATCTAACATTGATTGTGAATTTTCACCCTAGCTATGTATAATGATTATATGGAGTTAATAGTAATAATGATAATGATGATGGAATAACTTATAGAACATTGGTACATTTAGTAATTGATTGGCATTATTATGTAATTATGTTGGAGGTGGCAAAAGCAGTGATTCGTGTCACGGTCAAAAGCGGAGTGCGGGTCATACGGGTCGAATGAGTCAAAACTTATAGAGCAACTAACTAAAATATCAAACTAATTTCAAATGTATATAGTTTTTTACTTTTTTGTTATTGTATCTGATGCATCAACCATAAGTCTATAACTAAACTGAATTGACCTGTTTAGACATGCACATAAAAGTTGATCTTTTTTTATGTTTAGGCCATCACACAATGCATGTTGCAATCTCTAAAGATAACTGTCCTCATGGTAAGAAGATAAGATAAGTAAAACTTCTAATTAAATGAGATATAACTAAGCGTTTAAAGTGGAAAGTGGAAACTGGAAACAAAGAAGTTTACGGTAATGATTTGTAGTCTCACTTATGAGCCTCTGATTTAAGGATGAAATACACCCTAATGAGTAAAATCTATCCTTCTGTATGTACCCTAAAGTGTTTGAGTATGTATCTACCATTGCCTCAATTATCCGCCATCTGTTTCAAGAGTGAGACAACATCAGCCGATGAACTTAAGAGATACCTGGCACACAAACGCTTTTTCTTAACTGCACACGAGAAGTAATGGTTACTATTGAGATCAAGTATTGATGGAGTGCTATCTTTCCAATCCACATCCCCGGTCTTTGCTATCATTCTTGTTTGAAGTGAAAATGGATTAAACGCTCTTTTCATGCACATTCCCCCGGATCCGCTTCGATCTAAAGATGACCCATTAACTGGACTCGATAAGCTTGTTCTCAATGGGGTTGGTGGCTCAGGTTCAAAAAAAGTGTAAACATCTTCTTCCTGAAACAGTGATGATGTACATAGAGAGTGAATCATATGTATCTTAGCCCTATATCTAACCAACATAAAGGTTACCCAGTACTATCACCACTAGAAGACCTTTGGGAGACATACCTTCAAAAGGAAATGGCCTACACACAAGACATAGTCAATCGGTTCTTTCATATCTTTGTAGTGTACCACCTCTCCTAAAATGCGTTTAATTCCTGAACCCTAAAAAGTTTGGACAAAAAGAGTGAAAACACGTTTACTTGTGTTATAAAGAAACAAGTACAACAGAAAAGTGGTTAGAAACTTTGACCCACTTACTTATAACTGATATGATTTGGGTTACGTTTTCTCTCTCTCTCTCTCAAGTCTAACAGATTAAAAGGATACGGGTCAAATGGTCAAATATCCCACAAAGCCTATTTTTATGCAAAAAATCTCCTAATCAGTTTCTTAAATCTGGTTGACCATCAATGAAACAATGTAACTTTTTTGAAGATACCTTGTTTTTGTTCAAATCCCCATTACCCATTTCAACCATTAAAAATTACCTGTTTTAAACCTTGACCCAACCCACCCATTGTGTCATCTCCAGAAAACAACGAACCTTGGTAACTCCATTTGCACGAACCTCATCGGACCTGCCACCTTGAACAACTTCCATTGATGCATTTGATATGGGTCCAGTCCATAGGTCTTTTGCAACATGTCCTAGGCTTGAAGCCTCCCAAACTCGATATCTGTTGTCCATAATGTTGTTATAAAGTGGAAAATGAATTATAAATGTGTAAGAAAAATATAATAAATTGGCACGATGGCAACCTGCATGCTTAAAATTCCAAACTAAAGATGTCTCTCGAAGCTCAAAGGTAGACCGAGGTGTTCTTTCAGTGAAATACTCAAAGACATGAAATCGACATCAAGTTTATACAAGTGAACTCACGTTCGGTTAGTAACAAATCTGTAATTCTCGATAAGGGTATGCACTACCATAGAGGTGGAAAATTGGGTGGGAACAGGTGAAACAGAAAGTTTTTTTTATGGGTCTCATGGGTCTCGCTAGTTAGCTTGGAACACTTTTTTCAATTTTTTTAAAATTAATTATACTTAATTAGTTTGTCATAAATAAGTACTCCATAACATTTTTTAGTATCTAGATAATAATATAATATTGTAAATAACAAAAGGGATGATACATTTTGGAATAATATCTATCTGTTTGACCCGTTTCCTTTTGAGTTGATACTTTTTCAATTACAGTTTGACCCGTCAGAGATAACACATTGATAAGTCAATGGTTCGAGATTGTTATCTCTTCACTATTTCTACAATAACCAAATGTTTCAAAAGAAGTACAGTACCATACTTCATTTTTAGCGGTTCGTAGTATGCAGGGGACGGCGTACATAAACATGGAAGGATAGACAATAGCTTAACGCATCAACCCAATCCATTTGTACTTACGGTAAGTTTCGATCCATTTCTTATTAGGTATTCTTAAAAATACACCATGTTCTGCACCCAACCATATATTGCATTCTCGAAGTTACTGCAAACTCAATAAAATTTTATATGCTAATGATATGATAGTCATCTTGGTTGAGTGAATAGTGACATACTTACACATAGAGAATGAGACTACCTTATTGAGAATGGAATGGTGGCATCCACTCAGGACAACAACTGTGGTCTTTGGATCTTCACACAATCTCTTTAAAGCTTCTTTTACTTCCGGATGAAGTTTTGGTTCCATTTCTTTGAAATGATCAACCCTTCTACCACGATCCGGAGGTTCTACCTACAAAGCTGGGATCATATACTGCTACAACCTTAGCGATAAAAGTCACATATTTGTTATAAAATTTAACTTACTTAACCAAAAGTTTCCAATTTTCATTACATACTTAATAGGAGGACTAATAGGAAAGTTCGATCAAAGTCACATAAGTTTTCATAAAAATCTAAGAAAAATTTATGACCTTTCTTTATGACACTAAATGGGAAGTCGAAATTATAGATTCGAAAGATAGAAAGATACATTCCACTATGTAGACTATGTAGAAAATTAGGAATTACACATAAAAGCGGTGTTCATTTGGATTATTTGTTCTTCACTTGTTACATGCCTAAGTAGTAGTAAATAAGAAGCCGAGAACTAAAATGGCGAAATCAAACAGTCGATGCAGAGAGGAATATGGAAGGGACCTTTATTCGGTAGAAACAAAGCATATGTGCGTTTGACTTCATTAAATAATTGTATTAATAGTACCATGAACATAACATATGATCTTTAAATAATTGTATTAATAGTACCATGAAGTCATGAACATAACATATGATCTTCAGAAGAAAAAAAACATAACATTTGCGTAGCTTATGCTATATTATGTTGAAATGTAGCGTTTTAGTCCCTTTTCACGTGCTAACTAACGTGTCTTGTTAATATTTTTGTTAGTATAAATTGAAACCCTATGACACCATTGTCTTACACAACAGAAAACACAAAGAATGGATGATATACGACTGGAAAATATCATTTTGTTCCAAATATCTATTGCCATGATTGCTACGATCTCTCTTTCTCCAAATATTTCTTATGGTTCTTCTAATGAAGCCGTTGCTCTTCTTAAATGGAAAGAAAGCCTAAACTACCAGAACAACAATTTTGTTTTATCTTCATGGATATCTTTTCTTCCCAATATTCAAAACAGCTCGATGCCATCTATGTCTCATTGCAGTTGGTACAGAATTTCTTGCAATTTTGATGGAACGATAAACAGATTGAACCTCTCATTCTCGAGTTTAATAGACAATTATTTAAGTTTTTTTAAGTATACCTTCACATGTGAAAATTATGAGCAATGATTGAATAATTGGTCTTACTAGCATATTTTTTTATACTAGAAGTGCAAAAATATGATATATTGATATTTAATAGACGATTATTTAAGTTTTGTAAGTATATCTTCACATGTGAAAATTATGATATCCTCACATGTGAAAATTATGAGCAAAAATTGAATCATTTGTCTTACTAACATATTTTTATACTAGAAGTGCAAAAATATGATATATTGATGTTTAATAGACGATTATTTAAGTTTCGTAAGAATATCTTCACATGTGAAAAATTATGAGCAAGGATTGAAGCTTTGATCTTACTAGCATATTTTTATACTAAAAGTGCAAAAATAGGAGATATTGATATATAATAGACGATTATTTAAGTTTTGTAAGAATATCTTCACATGTGAAAATTATGAGCAAAGATTGAAGCTTTGATCTTACTAGCATATTTTCTATACTAGAAGTGAAAAAATAGGAGATATTGATGTTTAGTAGACGATTATTTAAGTTTTGTAAGTATATCTTCATATGTGAAAATTATGAACAAGGATTGAATCATTTGTTTTACTAGCATATTTTTTATACTAGAAGTGCAAAAATAGGATATATTGATGTTTAATAGACGATTATTTAAGTTTTGTAAAAATATCTTCACATGTGAAAAATTATGAGCAAGGATTGAAGCTTTGATCTTACTAGCATATTTTTTATACTAGAAGTGCAAAAATAGGAGATATTGATGTTTAATAGACGATTATTTAAGTTTTATTATTATATCTTCACATGTGAAAATTATAAGCAAGCATTGAATCATTGGTCTTACTAGCATATTTTTTATCTTAGAAGTGCAAGAATAGGATATATTGATGTTTTTAGACGATTATTTAATTTTTGTAAGAATATCTTCATATGTGAAAATTATGAGCAATGATTGAAGCTTTGATCTTACTAGCATATTTTTTATACTAGAGGTGCAAAAATAGGAGATATTGATGTTTAATATACGATTATTTAAGTTTTGTAAGTATATATTACTAGCGTATTTTTTATACTAGAAATGCAATATAGGAGATATTCGTAGCTTAATATTATTTAAGTTTACGATAGTTAAGGTTTGTATGAATATCTCGCGTGTGAAAATTATGAGCTAATGATTGAAGCTTTGATCTTACTAGCGTACCTTTTATACTAGAATTGTAAAAATAGGAGATATTGATGTTTACTAGACGATTATTTAAGTTTTGTAAGAAATATCTTCGCGTTTGAAAACTATTAGTAAGGATTGAAGTTTTGATCTTACTAGCGTACTTTTTATACTTGAAGTGCAAAAATAGGAGATGTTGATGTTTAATAGACGATTATTTACGTTTTGTAAGAATATCTTTACGCGTGAAGATTATGAGCAAGGTTCAAAATTTTAATATTACTAGTGTATTTTTTATATTAGAGGTGCAAAAAATGCGAGATATTACGATTATTTATATTTTGTAAGAATGTCTTCGTACGTGAAAATTACTAGTGTTTATTCACACGCGAAAAAAGTACATGCTCATTTATAAATGTACATTTATTTACTAGTGAATGAAAGTTTATTAACACGCGAAGAACGTATATGTAAAATATAACATGTTAAAATTAATTGAAATGTAATAGGTAATACAATTACTATTCAAAGGAGCAACTTAAAACTAATAATTGCTGAAAGTTTATTTGCATATAAACAAAAAAGCATATGCTCAAGTTTATAGGTATGTGTATTTACCGGTGAAAAAATATGTACTATACAACAAATTAAGTTTGAAATACAATTAACTAAAATGTGAAAAAGAAAATGGTTTTGAAATCCTTAACAGATAGCCAACCATGTTTAACAAAGCTATCGGGTTGCTTGCGCCTTCACGATATTTTCCCACACAAATGCTCATAAAGAAAACTCCAAAGTATCCTTTTAATCAATATTGAAGTCCTATCCGATAGGTGCATCAAACCATACATAGAAAACCTACAAAATATGTGTGGTAGCAGAACCATGATAAGAAAACGTTAAACCGCAAAGACATGATATATTAGCTTAAAAATGCCACTTATGCTCCTAAGAATAGTCATCTTACTAGTTGTATAATACAAAGTTACAAACACTATACGTGCAGAAATGGTGTTTAGTGGCACGCTCAAAGATACAAGAACCAAATAAAGAGATATACTGATTGTCAATCCATTAATGAAGTAAACACTAGAATATGGTGAATTTTAGGTTTAGCTGGACAAACCCTATCAGTCACATAGATACTAGTTGACAATGCTTGATCAACAGGCCTTACTACTTAAATACACTTCATTGAGTGACATTGCTTTTAGAGCTAGACATACCGCCAAATACCTCTCTTATTATTACATTACAGTTAGTTCATTCAAACGCACTCTAGGACCAGGATATCCTAAGGTTCATCTCCCTAAGTACAGGAAAAAGGATGTGGAAGCATACTTTAACTATTACTGCCTAGCTTCACAAGAACATAATTAAAAGCGAATTTACACCTAACTCAGTCAACTGAAACAAGCAATGAAGAATAGCAAGTTGGATTGCAAACCTGCAAGCTATATTGATACTCTCTCTGTCTAAGATGCCAACTGGGAGGTCTGCAACAAGCTCTGAAATAACTGGCAGTTGAGCTGTACCATGTTTATTGATGATCAGCTCAGCAGAGTATAGGTTCATCATGGGTGTTACAGTATACGGGAACTGACACATATTGTTCAGAGAACATACTTCATACACCGTGAGTTCCTAAAATATAAAACACCTTTGTCATAAAATAGCATCATTAAAAATATAAGCCGGAAAGCACAGGTGTATAAGCGGAGAGAGAGAGAAACCTGAGGTAGTTTGTTTTTTTCTTTTGATAATTTGCAAAACTCTTGTATCTCTCCTAGAGTCAGTAAACCTACTAAGAGGTTGTCATCATCAACGATCATAGCATAAGATTGCTTCTCCGCTAGCATTAAGGCCACTACTTACTTAGCATGGTGGTCATTAGCGGTCACATCTTGGGTTTTCATGGCATGTGAGACAAGAAGTTTCTTTGTCATGTATTCAGTATTACCATTGAAGTTATTTGTCACAAGCGAGAGTTCATCATTAAAAGAAAGAGGTGTGTTCGGGTTATAGGATAATGTTTCAGGTTGTTGAGTTGGAGGATCTTCTTTCTCTTTAAGCAAATTATTTCCCACACCATCCTTTCTCCTTGTGGACCGAGACGTGATCCAAGAAGACAACCCTACAACGCCTAAAAGTGGTAGCACTATGTGGTAGTCATGTGTAAGCTCAAATAAAAGCAAAACTGCAGTGAGTGGCACCTGACAGACCCCAGCAAGAGTAGCAGCCATGCCAACCTGCACAAGAAACACGTTCATTTAAAACTGGATATCAATGAAAACTTCATCCAACTGGCCAGAGCTTAATAAAAACAAGGCTGTCTTAAGAGTTAAGACATAAATTATAAGAGGTTTGCATCATACGTGTGCAAATCTAAAAACCATACATGATATTGTAAGATAGCCCTTCGTCGTGTCTTTACTCTCTTATACGAGATACAACAATATTAAACATATAATCCATCCAAACAACAACACCAGATACAATGAAGTGGAAATTGCATAATCCTCGTCCAACTGGAAATTTAGAATTACTATATATATCTTGACACGTGGTTACAAGAGTATTACCAGTCCATATGCTTGTGGTGTTGCAACCTCCATGCCTGGGAGATGAATAACTGGATTAATTTGAGATATGAGAGAGGCGAATACTTTTCCATATGCCATTCCGGTAGCCCAAATAAAAGTGATGGAGCATAGTATCCTCCCACAAATCCACATGCACGACAAAAGGATGTTGCTACTATTTTGACTACTACTAGCTGCAATAATATATCAACAGAAGGGCCTTTCACAAATGGTCGAGACTCTAGAGAGTATCAACATTTTGAAACCCCAGTATAGAACTTCAGGATATATCAAGGCATTAGTCCAACAATAAAGCCACCAACTACTGGGAACACGCCTTTGGCATAGCAAAGGTCTTCTGAATCTTATCAGTAGCTACCATAATCCATGATGTGCACCAAGAAAAACTCAAAAAACCACCCACAAAACATACCTAATAAAAGATCTGCGGAAGTTAGAGAAAAAAAAAAGAAATTTAGACTAGGATTTATCTTCCTTCTATTCAATCTTCTTGGAAAATCGCACCCCCAAAGTTAGTACAAACTTCTCCCACTTAATAGACAAATAAACAATTATCTAACATTGATTGTGAATTTTCACCCTAGCTATGTATAATGATTATATGGAGTTAATAGTAATAATGATAATGATGATGGAATAACTTATAGAACATTGGTACATTTAGTAATTGATTGGCATTATTATGTAATTATGTTGGAGGTGGCAAAACAGGCAGTTCGTGTCACGGGTCAAAACGGGTGCGGGTCATACGGGTCGAATGAGTCAAAACTTATAGAGCAACTAACTAAAATATCAAACTAATTTCAAATGTATATAGTTTTTTACTTTTTTGTTATTGTATCTGATGCATCAACCATAAGTCTATAACTAAACTGAATTGACCTGTTTAGACATGCACATAAAAGTTGATCTTTTTTTATGTTTAGGCCATCACACAATGCATGTTGCAATCTCTAAAGATAACTGTCCTCATGGTAAGAAGATAAGACAAGTAAAACTTCTAATTAAATGAGATATAACTAAGCGTTTAAAGTGGAAAGTGGAAACTGGAAACAAAGAAGTTTACGGTAATGATTTGTAGTCTCACTTATGAGCCTCTGATTTAAGGATGAAATACACCCTAATGAGTAAAATCTATCCTTCTGTATGTACCCTAAAGTGTTTGAGTATGTATCTACCATTGCCTCAATTATCCGCCATCTGTTTCAAGAGTGAGACAACATCAGCCGATGAACTTAAGAGATACCTGGCACACAAACGCTTTTTCTTAACTGCACACGAGAAGTAATGGTTACTATTGAGATCAAGTATTGATGGAGTGCTATCTTTCCAATCCACATCCCGGTCTTTGCTATCATTCTTGTTTGAAGCTGAAAATGGATTCGCTCTTTCATGCACATTCCCGGATCCGCCGATCTAAAGATGACCCATTAACTGGACTCGATAAGCTTGTTCTCAATGGGGTTGGTGGCTCAGGTTCAAAAAAAGTGTAAACATCTTCTTCCTGAAACAGTGATGATGTACATAGAGAGTGAATCATATGTATCTTAGCCCTATATCTAACCAACATAAAGGTTACCCAGTACTATCACCACTAGAAGACCTTTGGGAGACATACCTTCAAAAGGAAATGGCCTACACACAAGACATAGTCAATCGGTTCTTTCATATCTTTGTAGTGTACCACCTCTCCTAAAATGCGTTTAATTCTGAACCTAAAAGTTTGGACAAAAGAGTGAAAACACGTTTACTTGTGTTATAAAGAAACAAGTACAACAGAAAAGTGGTTAGAAACTTTGACCCACTTACTTATAACTGATATGATTTGGGTTACGTTTTCTCTCTCTCTCTCAAGTCTAACAGATTAAAAGGATACGGGTCAAATGGTCAAATATCCCACAAAGCCTATTTTTATGCAAAAAATCTCCTAATCAGTTGCTTAAATCTGGTTGACCATCAATGAAACAATGTAACTTTTTTGAAGATACCTTGTTTTTGTTCAAATCCCCATTACCCATTTCAACCATTAAAAATTACCTGTTTTAACCCTTGACCCAACCCACCCATTGTGTCATCTCCAGAAAACAACGAACCTTGGTAACTCCATTTGCACGAACCTCATCGGACCTGCCACCTTGAACAACTTCCATTGATGCATTTGATATGGGTCCAGTCCATAGGTGCTGCAACATGTCCTAGGCTTGAAGCCTCCCAAACTCGATATCTGTTGTCCATAATGTTGTTATAAAGTGGAAAATGAATTATAAATGTGTAAGAAAAATATAATAAATTGGCACGATGGCAACCTGCATGCTTAAAATTCCAAACTAAAGATGTCTCTCGAAGCTCAAAGGTAGACCGAGGTGTTCTTTCAGTGAAATACTCAAAGACATGAAATCGACATCAAGTTTATACAAGTGAACTCACGTTCGGTTAGTAACAAATCTGTAATTCTCGATAAGGGTATGCACTACCATAGAGGTGGAAAATTGGGTGGAACGGTGAAGCAGAAAGTTTTTTTTATGGGTCTCATGGGTCTCGCTAGTTAGCTTGGAACACTTTTTTCAATTTTTTTAAAATTAATTATACTTAATTAGTTTGTCATAAATAAGTACTCCATAACATTTTTTAGTATCTAGATAATAATATAATATTGTAAATAACAAAAGGGATGATACATTTTGGAATAATATCTATCTGTTTGACCCGTTTCCTTTTGAGTTGATACTTTTTCAATTACAGTTTGACCCGTCAGAGATAACACATTGATAAGTCAATGGTTCGAGATTGTTATCTCTTCACTATTTCTACAATAACCAAATGTTTCAAAAGAAGTACAGTACCATACTTCATTTTTAGCATTCCGTAGTATGCACAGGGACGACGTACATAAACATGGAAGGATAGACAATAGCTTAACGCTGTCAACCCAATCCATTTGTACTTCTGGTAAGTTTCTGATCCATTTCTTATTAGGTGTTCTTAAAAATACACCATGTTCGCACCTAACCATATATTGCATTCTCGAAGTTCGCAAACTCAATAAAATTTTATATGCTAATGATATGATAGTCATACGGAACTGGTTGAGTGAATAGTGACATACTTACACATAGAGAATGAGACTACCTTATTGAGAATGGAATGGTGGCATCCACTCAGGACAACAAGCGTGGTCTTTGGATCTTCACACAATCTCTTTAAAGCTTCTTTTACTTATCGGATGAAGTTTTGGTTCCATTTCTTTGAACTGATCAACCCTTCTACCACAGTCCAGAGGTTCTACCTACAAACTGGGATCATGTCTGCTACAACCTTAGCGATAAAAGTCACATATTTGTTATAAAATTTAACTTACTTAACCAAAAGTTTCCAATTTTCATTACATACTTAATAGGAGGACTAATAGGAAAGTTCGATCAAAGTCACATAAGTTTTCATAAAAATCTAAGAAAAATTTATGACCTTTCTTTATGACACTAAATGGGAAGTCGAAATTATAGATTCGAAAGACAGAAAGATACATTCCACTATGTAGACTATGTAGAAAATTAGGAATTACACATAAAACAGTGTTCATTCTGGATTATTTGTTCTTCCGCAGCGTTACATGCCTAAGTAGTACTGTAGTAAATAAGAAGTCGAGAACTAAAATGGCGAAATCAAACAGTTGATGCTAAGAGGAATATGGAAGGGACCTTTATTCGGTAGAAACAAAGCATATGTGCGTTTGACTTCATTAAATAATTGTATTAATAGTACCATGAACATAACATATGATCTTTAAATAATTGTATTAATAGTACCATGAAGGCATGAACATAACATATGATCTTGAAGAAAAAAACATAACATATGCATAGCTTATGCTATATTATGTTGAAATGTAGCGTTTTAGTCCCTTTTCACGTGCTAACTAACGTGTCTTGTTAATATTTTTGTTAATATAATTGAAACCCTATGACACCATTGTCTTACAAAGCAGAAAACACAAAGAATGGATGATATACGACTGGAAAATATCATTTTGTTCCAAATATCTATTGTCATGATTGCTACGATCTCTCTTTCTCCAATTATTTCTTATGGTTCTTCTAATGAAGCCGTTGCTCTTCTTAAATGGAAAGAAAGCCTAAACTACCAGAACAACAATTATGTTTTATCTTCATGGATATCTTTTCTTCCCAATATTCAAAACAGCTCGATGCCATCTATGTCTCATTGCAGTTGGTACAGAATTTCTTGCAATTTTGATGGAACGATAAACAGATTGAACCTCTCATTCTCGAGTTTAACAGGTACACTAGATAGCTTTTCCTTTCCATCATTCCCCAACCTTACTCATATTGAATTAAGTGTAAACAGCTTTTTCGGGATCATCCCACCTGGAGTGAGTAACCTAATATTTATTGTTATACACCTGAGATACTTGGATGTGCATGTGATAGATATAAACAGGTAAATGCACAAAAGAAAAAACCAAAAGTACTTACCTGAATGGTGTTATTAGCAAGGTCCAACATCCAAAAATCATAAAATGAAAACAAATGCTGCCCTTGTACGTGTACCTTTTAAAGTGTTGCCATAAATAAATGGATTATACAAAGCTTATTTATCCTAGAACTAAAGGTGGATAGATAGAAGCAAGCAGATACCTATAATGTTCTTCCGTATCTCCAATCAAATATCCAATGTCTGCAGCAAACCCGATAGTTACCACTTAAAGTGAAATATTTAATTTAGTAAAGGATTACAAGAGTAATTAAAAGCTAGAAACATGAATTTCTGTATTGAAATACTCACACAAATTGATATCATGATAGATCCAATCAAAATAAATTGTCGCCTTCTGCCATTTGTTATGCATAAACTCTATATACTGATATTCTAGCATTTGAAAAAGATAAATTCATACAGGTATTACATCTGATAACTTCAAATGGATGTATAAAAACTACGAAAAAAATTACCAAGTTCAACAATAGCAAATCTACCAGTAGTGAAGGTAGGCTGAACGAGAAGGCTTTTCTTCTTGAGAACAACATGGCGATTCTGTTAAATCAATACCAATTTCAAATGAATAAAAATGTCACAGAAAATGTTATATTAGAATGGTATCAACTGAGTTTTAAGCAATGAAGAGTAATTGGTATAAAGCTTACCAAACCATTGACAAATCTGCAAAGTAATTCTGAGCACTTGAAGATCCATTATTTAGCTTGGTGAATGACTTGTTGAACAACTTGTTCATAGTTATCTCTTCTTATTAGGAGGCCAAGTCGAAACAGCCCTTCATTGTTCTCAAAGAGACAACTAAACAACTGAAGAATACTTGACTTAATAAATGAACATGTTATCTTGGATTAGAGAAGATCTTACTCAAACAAAACATTTAGTGATTTTTTTTTCACTTACTGAGGTGTTACCACAAAAAATAAATACATGAAACTTGAAACAGTCTTGAAACAGTCAAGCATATCAATAGACAATTAATAGAATAACTACAAAGTTGAAACAACTGAATATAACCCTATGAAACTATAATTAACTACGGCTTAACATGGTATTAAGGATCCATTTCACACGACCATGACTATTGATTAGACGGTGGAGCTAATGAAAGAGAAAGAAAGCAATGATAGATAACATCAATAAACCATAATTTTTACCTCAGTAACTTTCAGCAAATCTCAGCTATGTCCTCCATGGAATCTGCTGCTTACGAGAGTGCCCGATAATAAACACAAACAACCACACTTCCAGCTATGTCGCCATGAAATCTGCTTTGCTTCTAATACTCTGATTTATTGTTATACACGAGATATCATTTTTGTCAATGCATTTACTCATCGATAGTGCTTACAAAAGCGGATAATCTGTTTAATTTTAGCTTTAACAAATAAATTGTCAGGTAAATATATGAAACACAAAATGCTATGATGGGTGACATATAACAGCCGTACAAATGAATTCGGCATCTTTAATCCACAAACCTAATATTTCCAGTCTACTTTGAACTAAATTCGAACACATATTTAGAACAAAATGCAAGCTTTGTGTCATTCTTCACTGAGGTTCCACTATCGTCACTTGTGTCAATTTCAACACCGAACCTTGCCATTGACACGAATCGAGTTATATGAAAATTTCTTCACATGTGAGGGTATTCTATACCTTATTTCTTCACATGTGAGGGTATTTGATACCTTATTTAAAGCCTCTCAAATCTCGAAACCTTATTTCAAGCTATCAACACGAATCGAGTTTTAAGAAAATTTCTTCACATGTGAAGGCATTCGATACCTTATTTCTTCACATGTGAAGGTATTCGATACCATATTTCTTCACACGTGAGGGTATTTGATACCTTATTTAAAGCCTCTCAAATCTCAATACCTAATTTCATGCCATCAACACAAATCGAGTTATAAACAATTTTCTTCACATGTGAAGGCATTCGATACCGTATTTCTTCACATGTGACCAATTTTTTCACGCGTCTTAAAAAGCCACGAGACATATATTTTCACATGTGACCAAATGGTTCACACATCTTAAAATGCGAGATATATACTACACACGCCCAAGTTATTCACGCATCGAAACAACTATAGAAATATAGTTTCATATGTTACCAAGTTACGAGACATATCTTCACATGTGACTATGATGTTCAGGCATCTTTAAAATCTACGAAATATATTTGAGACATATACGAGACATTACCGTAAGTACTATCAAGACTACTAAAATAACAGTTGAATCAACAGAAAAAGTTCACAGCTTGCGCAATATTGGTTTAGGCATTTCATCAAAGAGTTGGTATGCATTATAAACTAAATGAACAAATATTACAACTTTGAATTGAACACCGATTACAAACATGTGAATAATGAAAGTGTAAGAATTTAACCTTTTGAAGAGCCAATTTTAACCTAATAAGCTCCAAATTACAAAACCAGACAACTATAAGCTCAAGGAGATGACTAAGATCATTGATAGAAAGGTTCTGCTACGGTGGCGATTGGTCCACTAACGGTGGTCTGTGTTGTTGTGGCGTTGGAGATTGGAGGCGATGGTGGTGGCCTGTGGGTGTGTCTGTTTGTGTGTGTTTTGTTTATGGAGAGAGAGAGAGAAATCGGGATATTGTTTTGGGGGTGGAATCAAATGAGAATAATACATTCAGACCCCTTTAATTTTTTTCCGAAAATTACAAAAATGCCATTCCGCCCAAATTGATATTAAGATGAGATTCACTTGATCTAACGGTCTAGATCTCTTCTCGCGTTCTCACAAAAAAAGGCCTTCTCATTTGAACGCTTGTCTATATATATATATATATATATATATATATATATATATATATATATAGGGAAGGGTTATTGTCAGAACCAAAAAAAAATGCACGAGAAGCTGCGAGAGCAGAGCATCAACCAATCATATTTTTTCTTATATTAATTTTTATTATTTAATTCAAAAGGGCATAATGGTAAAATTACTTTTTTTTATATTTGATTTTTTTTTCTACAAAAAACGTTTTTTAGTTCCCGTTATTCTAGGATTTTTTTTTTTTTTTTTTTTTACATTGAGTGCACATGTGTTTTGCATTATGTGATAATTGTATTTTCCGTTTATGCATAGGTGTTTTGTATTTGCACATGTATCTATAAAAAATATTACATAACTATGTATACAAACAACAAAACTTTATTAAAAAATATTACATAAATATGTTTTATTACAAAATATGAAGTGTGAACATATGCATAATACAATATTTTTAATAGTTGGTTCATCTTTTAATCTTTGTGCACATGTGTTTTTCCTCATTGGCCACTCTCGATCTCTTTGTATGCATATACGCAGTTGAGTTCGTCCCTATGCCTTTATATATATGTACGTGCATTCTTCATATTGCTCATTATACTCGAACCTGTAATCACAAACAAATAATAGAAGAATTATTTAATCATAACAACTAACAAAACATATATAAACAATCCTTTCATAAAAACTGAAATAAAACAAAAGAAACAAATTCATGAAACGGTAAAAACACATATGCATATAAGGTTTCAAATTCACAACTGTAAAAAACACATGTGCACACTCAAAAACACATGCACAGAAGACATTAATTTACTAATGTAATATCTAGAAACAAACAACTAGTCGATAGATTATCATCTACAATGTTCCTAAGTGTTAATAGCTAGGATATGAACCTAAGACTGAACGAAAAAATTAACCAAGCAACCATATCATTATGTCATTTATGTTCCAACTGATGACTGGTATATTCAAAATCAAGAATAATCATAAGGTAAAAAAAAAAAAAAATCATTTTCACCATGTGCGTTAACCAAAAACTTTATGAACTACAAAACTTAATTAACAAATAAATTGATGTGTCAGAATATGATCTTTTACACCATAACAAATCTTAATGCAACCAATTCATATAAAGTTATGTTAAAAAAAATAAAAAAATCATATATACTAAACAAAAACTATAAAGAATTGTTGGTAGACAATCACATAACTATATTAAGAGAAATTAAGGAACACGAAAGCAAATAACCATTTAACCATAAATATATGAATCAACAATAAAAAATTGTAGCATTTGTAGATCCATATGATACAATTATTAAATTACTAATTTCAAATAGAAGATGTCAAAAGAAGATCTTGCCTTACATTGATTGGTTTCTTTGGCATCTGATATCATTAAAAGTAGTTACCCATTCAAATCTTTTCAAAAGAAATCATTGCTATATGATATAGAGAGCAAGGATAACTTTGTTTGTGCGTGAAAGACACAGATTTAAGATTTTTTATTTTGTGATTATCTAGGGTCGGCTGGTTTTTTGGTGATGGGAGGAGAGAGAGATGTGAATCTTCTATATTGTAACTGATCCATAAATTACGTAGTAGATGAGATCTGGTGTGTGAATAAAGTGACTTTAAAATGCCCATAATACCCCCAAACCCATTATGAAAAACTACTTAATGTTTAATTTTATTACATTTGTGCCACTATCATTTTCAGCCCTTGATTAAATGATCTAATGGTTCAAAATGGTTCTCACAGTTCTCGCAATTTTTTTGGTTCTGAAAATAACCTTACACTATATATATATATATATATATATATATACATATATATATATATATATATATATATATATATATATATATATATATATATATATATATATATATTGAATTGTTGGCATATGTTTTAGATGACTTGGTTAAAATTAAAGTTTTAACATTTCAAATTTTCAAGTTTTAGAGTTATGTTGTATTATGAAAGTGTAAATTTTTTTCTATTTTCAAATTTTAGAAATAGTGAAAGTGTAAAACTTTAAGATTTTACTTATTTTGAAAGTTAAGATAATTGAAAATTTTAATGTTTTTAAAATTTTGAACTTTTTGAGTTTGAACTATTTTGAATGTTTAAAACTTCTAAAAATTTTGAAATTTGGAATATTTTGAAAATATTTGAAACTTGTAATTTTTTTTAGAATCTGATTTTTTAAATATTGTGAAAATTTTGAATTTTTTTGAAACATCTTGAAATTTGAAATATTTTATTTTTGTTGAATTTTTAAACTTTGAAATTGAATCTTTCTGAAATTCGAAAATTAAAATATTTTTAAATAATTTAAAAAATGAAGTAATTTTATATTCAAAATATTTTGAAATCTGTAAGATTTTGAAATTTTAAAGTTTTATAATATTTGGATTTTTAAAAACTTTTATGCTTGAATGTATTATTATTACAATCTTTGTCGAATACTAGAAGTTTAAACAATGCTATCAGAAAACAAATCAACTATGGCATTAGAAAAACAATTATTTTAAAAGGATTCCTACGCTACAAATATAGTATGTCGAAAGAAAATTATTCGTCGTAAAAATTTGGTAGAAATTTGTCACAACTAACATTAGGCTACAAAAAGATATTATCAGAAAATGATTCGCTTACGCTACAAAAATAATTCGTTGAAAAAAGTATTCGCCCTCGAAATTTGGTCAAAACAAGAAACCGCTGCTGCTAGACGCGGGTACTCGTGTGTGTGTGTGTGTGTGTGTGTATATATATATGTGTGTGTGTGTGTATATATATATATCAATGTTGCAAAAATCGGTCAACTCGGCCGATTAATCGCCGATTAATCGTTAATCGGCCGAGTACCTTGTCGATTTTTGAAAATCGGTCGAAAAATCGGCCTAGGATAAAAATCGACACTAAGCAGTCAAAAAATCGGCCGAATCAGTCAAAATCAGCCGAATCGGTAAAAAATCGGCCGAATCGAACCAGCCGTCGGTCATTTAAAAATAATAATAATTTATGCATTATACTTAATTTGGGGATCGTTATATTTCACATAACTTATAGCACAATGGGCATCATAATCGAGAATGTAGCCTTTTATTGAGGTTTGTACACATAGCAGGCTTGGAATCGTTTAAGATCTTTAGTTTGGTCTCCAGAAATACCAAATAATTGCGGAAATGCTAATCCAGATTAATCACCGATTAATCCCGACTTGACCAATTACTCTTGCGGGGTGGTGGTAGCGGGCCTACCGATTCACGATTTTTGCAACATTGATATATATACACATTACCGGTAAATTACGCTTACGGCTGCCCGGTACTCGTGTGTGTGTGTGTGTATATATGTGTGTGTGTGTATGTGTGTGTGTGTATATATATATATATATATACACACACACACTAGCCGAGTACCCGCACCTGGCGGTAGCGGTTCTAGCTTTTAACAAAATTTCAAAGCGAATGGTTTTTTCCCCGAAAAATTGTACTTCCAGTGCTCGGGTTTCTTTTTTGAAGGATCGGTCTTCTTATGGCCTAGTTGAATGAGGCGATAATGGTTAGCGTTGTACCCGTGCATAACAGCAGCAACGAATGTTTACTGATAAACAGCTAGCGGTTCTAGCTTTCAACAAAATTTCAAAGCGAATGGTTTTTTTCCCGAAAATTTGTAATTCTAGTGCTCGGGTTTCTTTTTTGAAGGATCGGTCTTCTTATGGCCTAGTTGAATGAGGCGATAATGGTTAGCGTTGTACCCGTGCATAATAGCGCAACGAATGTTTACTGATAAACAGCTTCCTTGAGATAATATGTTTTCTAGTTTCATTTTTCAGTTGAAAATGAAAACCCTTTCTCGGGGTGTTGTGTGTGCCCTTTTTGCATGGTTGCAAACAATCCTTTCGTCATTAGATTTATAGAGATAGTGTGGTTCCTAGCTTGTCTTTTATCTTTTTCTTTTGTGAGTCCTTTTTTACGCTCGCACCCTCAACGCTTAAGATGAAAAAAATATGTACCTTCCACCCTATAAAAGAACTTGTAAAAATTACATAGATGAGTGCGTTTGATAAAATAATCTTAATTTTTATTTTGGTAAATTAACAATGTTATTTTGTTGTAAAAGTGTTTACTAAAAAAATATGGCCTTTCATTAGTGACACATTTTCATCATTATCACGTTAAAGTCAGTCATATATCTTTTTTAATGCCTTTTATGATACCATTCAGTGCAAGTGTAGTGGCCTTCAAGGCTGTAGCAACAAGTCGTATTGTGATGACAGATGGTTTGATAAAAGTTGAGCATCTTTACTTTTTCTTTTACTTTTTACCATTTTCAAAGATTTATAAACTAATATTGCATTGTAGCTACTTTGGCGTCATTTTTTAGCATACTTAATACTATTTTTATAACAAATCTTGTGTGTTAAAAGACTACACAAATCTGAATTTTATTTTGTCCTTAGTATTTCTATTAACATCAATTTAGCACCAAGTCTTTTAGAGGTTTTCATGCCATCACTTTTTGTCACAGTTATATGCAATTCAAGTCTATTATGCAGGAAAAGTAATTATCTGCTCACCTAATAAACATGCTAACTACGGCTTATAAATTGATTATACAAAAGAGAATATTATGAATAATTGATAAAATGATCAAAGTAACTACGAGATAATTGATAGAATGATCATAGCATTAAAGAATAATTGACCCAGCAATAAAGTATCCTATGATGCCTTCTACTTTTATACAATCTTTAATTTCTTCAAAAATGATTACAAAATCAACACGTCTCCCATCGCTAGTGAATTGATAAGAATTGAGTTTTGACATGTATTTGAATCCTCTTGCCATCACTTTATACAGACCCGCTGGAAATCTGCATAACGAATAACCGAAGAATGATACATTACTTAAATACATTTACAAAACAATAATGATGAATAGGTATAAGACAAAAAGTCACCTTGAAAGAGGATGAAACTCAAAGTGGGAAAAGCGATTTTTGCATGAATTATCTGGAATCAAACAATCTGCTATGGATATCATTTCACACTGATCTCCATTCTCACTTAACGAGAACCACTGCTCATTCAAAAAATAATGAAAATGGAATCAGTGATTTTGATAACTAAAGAAAACTAAGAAGCCGGGTTTATACAGACATAACCAATTACCGTTTTGTACCCGTTTACGTAGATCCCTTTGGAGAGAATCACTTTCAATTCCTCAATGGATCTGTAGACAAGAGGATGCGACGCATCTTTAGTTATGTCTTGATACTATAAACACTAGATCATCTTCCACCTTCATATGAGACATAACACTAGTTATGTCTTGATAGCAACGATCATCTTCCACCTTCTACAAAATAAGCTATGCATTTATTCATCACAATTTCTAAATTATCATAAAATTTGTAAAATAGTTTGAAACAAATTAGCTATTTACCGTTTCTCCCCTGTTAAGAAGAACCCCTTTTGAAAGAAGCACTTTTAGTTCCTCTTAAGGATGTCCGCCAACAATAATGATGAATAGGTATAAGACAAAAAGTCACCTTGAAAGAGGATGAAACTCAAAGTGGGAAAAGCGATTTTTGCATGAATTATCTGGAATCAAACAATCTGCTATGGATATCATTTCACACTGATCTCCATTCTCACTTAACGAGAACCACTGCTCATTCAAAAAATAATGAAAATGGAATCAGTGATTTTGATAACTAAAGAAAACTAAGAAGCCGGGTTTATACAGACATAACCAATTACCGTTTTGTACCCGTTTACGTAGATCCCTTTGGAGAGAATCACTTTCAATTCCTCAATGGATCTGTAGACAAGAGGATGCGACGCATCTTTAGTTATGTCTTGATACTATAAACACTAGATCATCTTCCACCTTCATATGAGACATAACACTAGTTATGTCTTGATAACGCTTGATCATCTTCCACCTTCTACAAAATAAGCTATGCATTTATTCATCACAATTTCTAAATTATCATAAAATTTGTAAAATAGTTTGAAACAAATTAGCTATTTACCGTTTCTCCCCTGTTAAGAAGAACCCCTTTTGAAAGAAGCACTTTTAGTTCCTCTTAAGGATGTGTAGATCGGACGATCCACTGCTGCCCTAACTATGTCTGCATACTCCTTTGGCAGATTCGAAGTCATATCATAATACACTTGCAATTCAAGTGCACTCTTAAGTTCATCCACAACACGAGACATTGTTGGCCTTTGAAAGGAAATCTGTAAACACCATAACATTGTACCTATAATCAGTTAAAAACTGACAAATCCTAGACAACTCCTTGTCAGCTGAGATGAGCAGTATATTGCACAATGGACGGTGTCTAATGGCAAAATGTCCGCCAACATCAAGTTCTCTAATGACTCCTTTTTTTTTGTTAGTTGTCGTGATGTAATTGATGCAGTTGATCTTTAAAGATTCTATAAAATCTGGACGTCTTTCAGGACGATGTGCGTAGTAGAAAATATTTTTAAAAGAATCCTTACCAAGTTTGTCTTTAAGCGAACTTGCAATCCACCCAATTGCTTTTTTGTGTAGCTTCTTTTCAATATTGCACCCCTTTGTGTCCCAGAATACCTTGGTTATTATCTCGTTGCCCAAACCTCTTTCTATTGGGTGTTTTAGTTCCAAGCTTCTACCTTATGGGTTCTTTCATAACCCTTTAAATTTTGGTTTTCCATATATCTTATTTCATGAAACTATGTAATCACAAAAATCAGGCAGTGTGTTTTTGAGCTGTTCTTTTCCATCATAGCCAAAATTGTTGTGTAGCCTAAGCTACCTAATTCTTTTAGGGCTTTAAAAAAGTCCCCATCCCCCGAAATCAACATTATGTAGGACGGGGGAGGTTTGGCGTGGGCATACTCAAACATATCTAGCACATGGCTCTATCAACAGCATCTTTCGAATTACTCGAAACGTCTCTTAATACCACTCCAGCTCTATCGCATTCTATTTTAGATTGGTCACTTACCGCTTTACTACCGTAACCATATATACCAGATATCTTTATTTTTGAGAACCTATGTTTCAATTGTTTTCTGATATTGAGGAAACCATCGTAGCAAGTCATATCAAGGGGCAAATTAGTCATCGAAGAATTTTCCATATCTCAATATAAGGTCATTTTCAATCTCAGTCTCAGGTTCTTCTTGACGAAGAGGGTTCATTGTTGATAGACACCATGAACAACAATAAACCATGAGATTTCAATGACAAAAATATGAACAATTTATAACCAATATAACTCATTACTTGAACAACATTCGAAATAGCTTATAGGTGTCATATTGGTTTATATTTTTGTTCAAGTATTGAGTTATATTGGTTATAAATTGTTCATATTTTTGTCATTGAAATCTCATGGTTTATTGTTGTCCATGGTGTCTATCAACAATGAACCCTCTTGGTCAAGAAGAACCTGAGACTGAGATTGAAAATGACCTTATATTGAGATATGGAAAATTCTCCGATGACTAATTTGCCTCTTGATATGACTTACTACGATGGTTTCCTCAACATCATAAAACAATTGAAACATAGGTTCTCAAAAATAAAGATATATGATACATATGGTTACGATAGTAAAGCAGTAAGTGACCAATCTAGAATAAAATGCGATACAGCTGGAGTGGTATTAAGGCGTTAGAGTCGAAAGTGCCGATTGATAAACCATGGTTACAGATATGTTTAAATGCCAGCCTCCGATCCTACGTAATGTTGATTTCGAGGATAACTTTCGCAAAAAAGAATAGGTAGCAGGCTACACAACAATTTTGTATGACCGAAAAAATTGCTCAAAAACAGCGCTGATTTTGATTATATATTTCATGGAATAAGATATATAGAAAACCAAAATTACGGTTATGGAAGAACGAGAAAGTAAAGCAGGAACTAAAAACCCATAAAAAGGTTTGAGCAGCGAGATAATAACCATGTATTGGGCGCAAAGAGTGCGATGAAGCTACACGCTTTGATTGGGTGGATTGCAAGTTCGGCAAAGACAAAAGACAAACGGTAAGGATTTCCTTAAAATATTTTCTACTACGCTATGGTGAAGACGTCCCAAAGTTTATAGAATCTCTAAAGATCAGCTGGCGGCAATTACATCACGACAACTACAAAGCAAATAGAAAGAACTTGATGTTGGCGGTATTTTGATATTTGCCATTAGACCACGATCGCGGGTGCAATATACTTTGCTCATCTCAGGCGATAAAGTTATCTAGATTTGTCAGTACAGCGATTATAAATACAATGTTATGGTTGTACCACATGAGGGAAAACACGTGGATTTGGAAAATGCGAGAACCCTTCTGTTCAAATGGCCTCCTCGATTACGAGCGAGGCAAATTGTGCCAAGTAGAAGAAAACCTCCAAGCAGTTAAAACAGACCTAAACCTGATTAGAATTCTTGTAACTAACATTGGTTATAAAGTGTTTGTATTTTGTTATGCGAATTCTTGGCGAGGTCGTTGTGCCACCCTTTTAGCTTTTCTATCAAAGCGACTTTTTGTCTTGCGTTGGTTATTGCATATCTTAGTTTTGACCAATGTATTCTTGGTGTGGACCGACTTCCTCCAAGTTACTTGATCGGACGATTTTGCTCGTTCACCTCACTAAAATAATACACACAAGGACAAAGCAATGAGTACGATTTGACATGTATAACATTAAAACATTCTTCATTTTTTGAGCATGTGTTGCCGGATATACATGTTTATTAACTGTAATGTTCCCACCCCCAGAGATTACACATCCAACAGATTCACACATATCCAAAATAGTCGTTGAGCTATAGAATGAGATATGAGTATAACAAGAAGTAATTTACATTACCTTCCAGCAATAGATCTATCTTCGTTGTTGCCTGACGAGAGTATGAGGTTCTCGAGAAAAAGAGTAATCATATGCACGAAGATGGAGAATGGGATGTTTCTGTAAAGCCAATAACGGCTACGGAGTTTCAAAAGAACGAAGATGTTGTTTATTCACCGAAAACAAAAACAAAGTCAACTTCGACTATGGTTTGGATTAAGTAGCAAACCAACTAACGGTGGATTTGTTGGTGATTCCCGATGCTAGAAATAGAGGAGAAATAGCGTCTTGCGGGTTCACGATTTGGCAAGGACGATCGACATTCGGCGGGAGAAACTAATACGATACATTGACTTGGTTAAAATTAAAGTTTTAACATTTCAAATTTTCAAGTTTTTAAAGTTATGTTGTATTATGAAAGTGTAAATTTTTTTCTATTTTCAAATTTTAGAAATAGTGAAAGTGTAAAACTTTAAGATTTTACTTATTTTGAAAGTTAAGATAATTGAAATTTTTAATGTTTTTAAAATTTTGAACTTTTTGAGTTTGAACTATTTTGAATGTTTAAAACTTCTAAAAATTTTGAAATTTGGAATATTTTGAAAACATTTGAAATTTGTATTTTTTTTTTAGAATCTGATTTTTTAAATATTGTGAAATTTTTGAATTTTTTTGAAACATCTAGAAATTTGAAATATTTTATTTTTGTTGAATTTTTAAACTTTGAAATTGAATCTTTCTGAAATTCGAAAATTAAAATATTTTTGTCAAAATTCTTCGTCGTAAAAATTTGGTAGAAATTTGTCACAACTGACATTAGGCTACAAAAAGATATTATCAGAGAATGATTCACTTACGCTACAAAAACAATTCGTTGAAAAAAGTATTCGCCCTCGAAATTTGGTCAAAACTAGAAACCGCTGCCGCTAGGCGCGGGTACTCGTGTGTGTGTGTGTGTATATATATATGTGTGTGTGTGTGTATATATATATATATATATATATATATATACACACACACACACATCTAATAGAAATACGCGCTGGCCGTACTTGTGATACTAGATGTTATATATATATATGTGTGTGTGTGTGTGTATATATATATACACACACTAGCCGAGTACCCGCGCCTGGCGGCAGCGGTTCTAGCTTTCAACAAAATTTCAAAGCGAATGGTTTTTTTCCCGAAAAATTGTACTTCTACTGCTCGAGTTTCTTTTTTGAGGAATCGGTCTTCTTATGGCCTAGTTGAATGAGGCGATAATGGTTAGCGTTGTGCAAGTGCATAACAGACAACGAATGTTCTTGATAAACGACTGGTTCTAGCTTTCAACAAAATTTCAAAGCGAATGGTTTTTTTCCCGAAAATTTGTAATTCTAGTGCTCGGGTTTCTTTTTTGAGGAATCGGTCTTCTTATGGCCTAGTTGAATGAGGCGATAATGGTTAGCGTTGTACCCATGCATAACAGCAGCAACGAATGTTTACTGATAAACAGCTTCCTTGAGATAATATGTTTTCTAGTTTCATTTTTCAGTTGAAAATGAAACCCTCTCTCAGGGTATTGTGTGTGTGCCCTTTTTGCATGGTTGCAAACAATCATTTCGTCATTAGATTTATAGAGATAGTGTGGTTCCTAGCTTGTCGTTTATCTTTTTCTTTTTTGAGTCATTTTTTACGCTCGCACCCTCAACGCTTAAGATGAAAAAAATATGTACCTTCCACCCTATAAAAGAACTTGTAAAAATTACATAGATGAGTGCGTTTGATAAAATAATCTTAATTTTTATTTTGGTAAATTAACAATGTTATTTTCTTGTAAAAGTGTTTACTCAAAAAATATGGCCTTTCATTAGTGACACATTTTCATCATTATCACGTTAAAGTCAGTCATATATCTTTTTTAATGCCTTATATGTTACCATTCAGTGCAAGTGTAGTGGTCTTCAAGGCTGTAGCAACAAGTCGTATTGTGATGACAGATGGTTTGATAAAAGTTGAGCATCTTTACTTTTTCTTTTACTTTTTACCATTTTCAAAGATTTATAAACTAATATTGCATTGTAGCTACTTTGGCGTCATTTTTTAGTATACTTGATACTATTTTTATAACAAATCTTGTGTGTTAAAAGACTACACAAATCTGAATTTTATTTTATCCTTAGTATTTCTATTAACATAAATTTAGCACCAAGTCTTTTAGAGGTTTTCATGCCATCACTTTTTGTCACAGTTTTTTATATGCAATTCAAGTCTATTATGCAGGAAAAGTAATTATCTGCTCACCTAATAAACATGCTAACTACGGCTCATAAATTGATTATACAAAAGAGAATATTATGAATAATTGATAGAATGATCAAAGTAACTACGAGATAATTGATAGAATGATCATAGCGTTAAAGAATAATTGACCCAGCAATAAAGTATCCTATGACACTCGAAAACACCATGAACTTGCGCCTAATGACTCAACGCTTTATGTTTAAGAACGCGTACTGACCCATTTTAACCCATACCTTACCCATATATTTTTCCGCCTATGAACATCTCTTCTTGCAGTTCTAAGAGAGACTAAAGAAATAGTCTTACATTTTAGTATAAAAAGAATATTGCAACATCATATTAGTGTCGCAACTCTCAAGGATCATTACCCGATTCCCTCTCAGTTTCAGCCTTCAAAAACCAAAACTGACCATTGTGTTGTCACTTTCTTTTCAGTTAATATAAACTTAGGGGGTTGGTGTTTGGTTAAGCTTATTAATCGGGCGTATTCTTATATTATATAAGCACTTTATGGTTTATATATCATAGGCTCATAAGCTCATGGTGAGTGTTTGGATTAGCTTATGTTTAATAAGCTAGTAAACTCAAGTATTTGGAGATGCTGACCTTCTAGGCATTGTAGATCTTGAAAGAGTCTAACTTCTTTCGGCAGATGTTTGGTTTTCCTCACTTGAATTGGCAGAATCCTCATCTTCCGTAGTCAATTCAGAATATGCAACAAGTTTCTAAAATAGTTGCAAAATAGTAATCTTGATGTCATGACACAAGTTAAGATATAAAGGTGAAATAAATTCTAAAACTATCATAGTTTAAAAAGATACCTTAGATTCTTAGATCCGAAATGAAGGGCAAAGGTACGCAAGTCATACATATCCTTAGGCGAGCATTTGGAACCAATAGCTTTCGCAAGCTCTGACTAGTTCCACTTTCAATGCAGTTAAACTCAAATCAACTGCTACCAATAGTTTGTTCCCTATCATAGAGCACACCATATGTTTGTAAGAAAATGCATAATACGATAAATTAATAACAATAAAAGAGAAACCTGCTTTGACTCGGTTGACGTCGTTATATCAGCTTGAACCTAATAAAAAAACATTCAGTAGTCATTTACACTTTGGCTCCATTGAAGATGAGTTACGATACAAACGATCAAATTCAAAAAGCAGGGAAAATTCAGGGAATACCTTATTAGATAATGAAAGTTGAAATTCCCTCGTTCCATCTAACTGAGATATTTCTTTACCAATGCTAATGATGCCAGGAAAACCAACAATCTCCAAAAATCTATCATATCAAAACATACTAATGTGAGCAGAAAGAGAATAACAGTATTATAAACCATTAAAATAGACAGACATGGAAACTGAAATTGAGACCCATATTCTATGCTCCTTGTCAGTGCGGTTGTCGTAAACCAGCCGGCATCGTCTACATTTTAAGGTGGTAAAACCTTGAACTTTGTGTCAAAACCTTTGGAGGTGGCCAAGTTTTTTATTTCAGGTATGTGCAACGACATTTGTTCCAAGGGTTCAGATGCTACATTCTCTTCTCTGTTACGAGTACTACTCAATACAATTGCCTCATATCTATACAAGTTAAACAACAATAACACTTAATTAGTGTATAAAATATAAATTGACCCCAACTACCATTTACTCATCTTCATCACTAGGGGTGAAAACGAGCTGAGCCGAGCCCGAGCCCGAGCCTGCCAGAGCTCGAGCTCGGCTCGTTTATATATAAAGAGCTCGAGCTCGTTTCGAGCCTCACATTTTGAGCTCGAACTTGGCTCGTGAAATTTTTCACAAGCTTGAGCTTGGCTCACGCTCGACTAATTTATATTTATATGATGTGTAGGAAAAAAAGGTTCAAATGGAGCTCAGCTCGTTAAAACAAGGCTTGAGCTAGGCTCGTTAACACAAGGCTCGAGCTCGGCTCGTTAACACAAAGCTCGACTCGTAAACACAAGGCTCGAGCTCGTTAACACGATTATACGTATAGAAAATATATATACGTATATATTTCTAGCGCTCGTTTAAGCTCGCGAGCCTAAACGAGCTTTTTATATAGATCTCGGGCTCAAACTCGATTATTAAATGAGCCCAAACTTAGGCTCGAGCTTGGGCTCAAGCTCGTTTAGGCTCGGCTCGTTCAAGCTTTTTACCGATCCGATCCCGAGCTTTTCACGAGCGGCTCGGCTCGTTTCCACCCTTAATCATCACCATAATTGTACTCCCTAATTTTAGATTAAATGTGCATTCGCTTTTATGATAATGTTCTTTTTTTCTTTAAATAAGCCAAGACAAACATCCCTATAAGAAGCTTTATCTAAAAACTGAAAACTGCTTATCAGTTGCGATGAGAACAAAATAAGCCATACAAACATCTTATTTGTTTATAAAAATAACAACTCAAATAAGCAATAAAAAAATCTAAAAGTAAATAAGTAGCGATGAGAACAAAATCAGCTGCATACCAGGGCAATAATGTGGTATGTGTGTTTTTAGAGAGAGAGGGTAGTGAGGCGTTATGTGTGTGAATGGGGTTTATAAATTGTGTTAGTTTGAAGTGTTGTCAACCATAGATGGGTTAAGAGATTATCATGGACGGTTTAGATGAGGTGAATGTTACATGGATCGGTGACATGGCAACTTTTTTTTTTTTTTTTAACTAAGTGACATGGCAACTGGTTATACATGGATTCAGGTTCGGAATGAGGTTCGGGTGTCTGAATTTTTAACTTATGGTTGGGAGTAAAGTTTGGTTTTAAAGAACAACCTATGAAAGCTATCAATAACACGTTATTAGTATGTCACATCAACACATATTATCTGGCATTCCGATATAGCACTAATAATTAAAACTCATAAGCCATGCTATGTATTAACGTGTTATTGAGTCATAAAATCCCCATTAAAAATCTTCATTTCACTCCTTGTCCTGAAAAGTAAATAAATAAATAACACAATTAAAAACCATTGGCTTAAGCCACTCTAGTAACTCAAATGCATTTGGCATGAATTTGAATTTTAACATGTTGAGGTGGTATGGCAATTGCATACCATTGATATTTTTTTTTTCCTCCCTTTGGCATGTTATTAGTAGCCATACTTTTTATTCTCTTAGGTTGTGTTTATTACCCTTTTATAAGGGAGTATATATATATATATATATATATATATATATATATATATATATATATATGACGAAAATTTAAAAGGTCTTGTAACGAACTTTTTCGAATTACGCATCTACGCTATATATATTTTAGCACGAAAATTTATTTAACATCTTTCAAAAAATTTAGATCTAGCTAATATGACCTTGTTGGTAGTAGGATTCTGGAGTCACTTTGAAATAAATTTCTTGCAGATTAGTCCTACATGATAACGGCGGGTTAGCTAGATGATAACAACCGTTAAAAAATAATAATAAAATAAATAAATTTTTTAATTCATAATTTTTATAAAAATGGATAAATTTTTAAAAATATTTTTAATTAAGTAATTTGTTTTTTAAGCGTTTTTTTAATTACATTATTTTTAAAAGCGTAATTTTTATAAAATTTTTAAATTTTTAAAAAAGTATTTAAAAAAAAACGTATTTTAAAAAAAAAACGTATTTTTTAAAAAATACGTTTTTTTTTTAAAAAATACGTTTCTTTTTTTAAAAAACGTATTTTTTTTTTTAAATTTAAAAATTTTACAAAAATTACGTTTTTTTAAAAAAAATATGTTTTTTTTTTTTAAAATACGTTTTTTTTTTAAATACTTTTTTTTTAAATACGTTTTTTTTTTTAATTTAAAAATTTTATAAAAATACGTTTTTTTTTTAAAAATACGTTTTTTTAAAAAAAATTATAAAAATACGTTTTTTTAAAAAATCGTTTTTTAAATACGTTTTTTTTTTTAAATACATAATTTAAAAAAAACGTTTAAAAAAAACCAATTACGAATTAAAAAAATATTTTATAAAAATTTATCCATTTTTTATAAAAATTATGAATTAAAAAAAATTTAATTTTTTTTTTTTTGATGCGTTATCATCTAGCTAGCGGTTTATCATGTAGGAACTAACTGAAATTTATTTCAAAAGGTGACACAGTAACTACTACTGGCAGTAAATATTAGCTAGATCAAAAAATTTTGAAAGTATGTTAGCTAACTGACCTTAACAAAATATATTGCGTAGATGTGTAATTCTGAAAAAATACGTTGCGTACCTTTAGTTTTCACCCATATATATATAACTTCGTTTATCAAAAAATACGTTATTTTGAGATGGTATATTCTCTATCCCCTGGTATTACAATAGATAATTAAGTATTTGGAGTTTTAAAATGCTAAATTGTTGGAGTCAATAATCTATGAGTTGTACTCTTATAAGACATTATCAGATTAACAACACTTGCTTTTTTTCAACTTTATACAACCTATCTAACAAATGTCTCTAAAGAGACTTGAACCCACAACCTCTAGGTTGTTGGAAAACTCATATACCACTAGACCAAAGACCTTGGTTAACAACAACACTTGTTTTATTAGACAAATCTAACAAAGTATAGTCTATTATGATTTATTGACTACCCCCTGGTTAATCGTAAAAAAAGCATGACTTAGATCATACCTTATGGCAAGATCAGAATTCTACATCATGGCTAACACATACCCAAATGTCATAAGGTTCATTTTATCAAAAGTATAATTGTATAAAAAATCGTAACTCAAATATTAAAGACCATATGCATTTTAAAAAAATCGGTATAATTGACACAAATCATGAGGTTCAATTCCTATCCTTAGGTTCGCTCTGCCCATGATTCTATGTAAGGTTATTTGTCTAAATATTAGATCACATACATGATACTACAAAGGTAATAAGAAATTCATATTTATTGTCCAAATGTTCGAACTTGTAATAATTATAAGTTCGACTTCGTTTTATCGTCTATTGTGGGTTCTTATCTAAAAGTCGATTTAAAGCGAAGGGTTTCTTGTTGCGGGCTATTTTATTTTTTTATGGTTCAAGTTTTGATCGTGGTTAGCTTGGGTTTCAAGTTTACGATCGGGTTTGCTTGTTCGAAATCGAGGTTTAGGGTTTCTAAATAATTCGATTTGCAAGAAGGGTTTATAGCAACAAGGGGAATATTGCACACTGCTTGTGAGGCTTGTCGGTAAAGTTGGTTAAGAAACAACTTGACAAGGATTTTAGCAAGGTATAAGAAAAATGACTAGTTTTATAACTAGGTTTGACATCGAGAAATTCGATGGGAAGAATGACTTCGGGTTATGGCAAATAAAGATGCGTGCTTTAATGGTACATGTTGTTCCCTATTCACTATCGTATAAAAACAGTTAAGTATTTAAAAATAAACTAATAGTGAATCAATGACTGAAATGACATAAGTAAAAACACACTGATAAAATTTTCAACATAATATTCTTTATTAGAAATGAATCAAAAAGAATACATTACCCAAGTACTTGCGGAATAGTACTTGAGATTGAAATGACAAAGTTTTGTAACTCCTCACTAAGTTCAGGCTAAGTCTTAACACAATTACAAAGGAACCACTGAGCTATCTCAGGGAAATAGTTGTATTTCGAGGAGTGAAAGATGGCTTGTGTGTGTGTGTGTTTTACAATTCACAAGCTTAAATCTTTCACTCCATCTCTTATGCTATTTATACAAGTATGAGTGTTAACTTTATCCTAAGTGACAAACTGACATTTTACAGAAGACAAAATACTTATGTATTTTGTCTCATTTAAAGACTATATTAAGTAAGAGACAAGGCTGTTTTCCATAAGTCGGTGATGACACGGGCACGATAGTTTGCCATTCAAGGAAAGTTGACTTTGGTTGATAGGGACTTCGTCTTATCTGATTCAAACTTGTCCGCTTATAAAGCTCATTCTTGGTCTTTATTGCCTTGATCTTCTACTTGTGAAAGTAGTTGGTGAGGAGTTTAGGGATTCAGGTGAGTTATTGTCATCACTCACTTGAATCACCATCTTTTCTTGACTCGGTCTTCACCCCTTAAGTTCCTCACTACTGAGTGGAGACTTCTTCTTAAGCCTCTTCTTGAGTGTCACGAAGATGGCTCAGCGAGAGACTATGCACTTTCGGTGACACATTAGTGTTTAACGGCCTAAACACTTGGGCTATTTTCTATTCAAATCCTAGATTAAGGGGTTTGGGTATTTCTTGAACCAATGATCTCCCCTATTTGGATATACAAATATCCTAAGTGTTTGATCGATGTAAAGTGAGCAAATGACTTCTTCTTACACTGAATGTACTAATGAACATAATAAGGAACACTAAATATTTTAACAAAACATACATCGTTTATTGATCAAATTACAAAGTTCCTATCACTAGTACAAAAGATAAATGATAATGATGTCAGTCAAGATGGATCCCCAGTGCTTCAAGTTTGACTTTCTTTGTGATGAGAGTTTCTCTGTGGGGTGCTCTCTTATCTTGGCGTTTAAGTCGACCTGAGAACTTGGCGTTTGAGTCTGAATTTGAGAGGCCATGGGTATGAAACTTCGGCATTGTAGCCACACGCACGATCAATGTCCTCCACCTTTGGAATCTTTGGGTTTCCATAGACATCAACAAAGAAGAGTCCTCTTCGAGGCTCTTCTATCACAAGACGGTTTATAAACTTCACACCTTCGAGGCAGACTCCTGTTGCATTCAAAACCGGGGACTTTAGCTTGAGGCTCGGGTTCGACCCTCTTTCTTTTGCCAGTGATGGTTGAGGTTGAGATCGCGAGGTGTAGTTAACATAAGTGAATCCCGGTAGTCTTGGTGCTTCCTCGATCTTTCATACCTTCTTTGAGCATTTTCATCGACTCCTTAACCACAACATTCGCTTCTTTTCAATAATTGGACCAAGCTCATCGAGTTCGGTGATCCCAAAGTCGTGAATTTTAAGGATCATGAACCTCGAAATGTCTTTATCAACCCCTCTGTAGACATTCATTGCGATGGTTTGGACTTGGGGATGATTCGACATCGATGATTTTTGGTGTATACGCTTGTCATTGACCCGGTTGTAATGGTCAATTCTTTCTTCGATGGCTGCGTAGCTCTTTGTTCTTTTCTTCTAATTTCTTTCTCGGTTCGGTCATTTTTGCGGCTGAGCATCCTTGAAATTTTTCGGCTGACCCTTTTGAAGCTTTTTAGGATCAATCCCAATATTTTCAGCTTCCTCAGCAACAACTTGTACCAGTGCTTCTTTGCTCTTTCTTTCTTCATCAGCAAGTTTCTTTCTCCTTTCTTCCTTAGCAAGGTAGTTACTTAGTTGTTGTGGGGTGAGCAGGTACTCAGTGATGCCGATCATATAGGGAATCTTCTCATGCTCTTGTGTTATCATTTTGGCCTTTCCTTTGTCCTGGCCTGAAGAAGATGATGCTACCAATGGTGGTGTTGTTGTGATGATGGGTGTTGCAACTGTCATTATCAAAACTTTTGTTGCTGTTGGTGGGACTGATGATAAAGGTGTTGTTGAATCTGGTGGGAGTGATGAAATAGATGTTGCAAAGGCGGTTGGTTAGCTCCCCCCGGTGTGAGAGGAGCCTCTTGATCAGTCTTCTCCCCTCAACTGTTGCCGCAACATCAGTAAGAGCAAGAGTTGTCTCGGACACTGGGGAGTTGGAGTGGCTTGACCTTTGAAAGCTTGATAGATCTCAGTGACCATAGCCTTGATACCGGTTGTATCTTTTTGAATACCAGTGACCTTTGCTTCCAAATTAGCCTAAGATACTTCCAAGTTAGTCATTCTAGGCCCAAGATTCCAGGCCATAGAAGACGATGCCTGAGCCAGAGTAGTCACTTGAGTATCCAAAGAACCCAGTGTTGCCTGAAGAGACTGGACTGAAGATTGAAGACCCTGAACATTGGCAGATTTGAGCATGTCGATTAGTTCAGTGAGGCTGGAGGAATGTTTCAAGTAAGCCTCAGTAGCCTCCAGCACTTTGGAGTTGAGCGTTGGGTCTTCTTTGACAGATTCCTTGATTTCATCTAACTTTATGCCACAACCCTGAATATGCTTGAGGAATTTAAGCAGGTTTTCATCCAGTCTGTGAAGATGTTGGTACATGAGATCCCTGTGTTCATAAGTGTTTGCATCAAGAGCCTGGACCTCAGATTTTAGATATGCATAGCTGGCAGCAGCTTCAGTGTGTTGATCCCATAAAGTTTCAGTAACCCCAGTATATAGCTTCCTTGAAGCTTTAGTGATCCACATAACCGGTTTCCTCTCGTCGGTGGAAGAGTATTATCAAATCTCTGAATCCTTGAGGGCGAAGATCTTGAAGAGTCGAGTCATTATCTTGTTTGGAAGGTGACTCTTTAGGCCCTTGTGGATCGGTGCGATGCTCTTGTTTAGATTGAGCATCGGCGTCACTTCTTCTCTGGCGATAGAATTGCATCTTCCTTTGTCTCGTTCTTCTTCGAGAGAATATCATATCGGCAACCTCGGTAGCAGTTAACAATGTAGGGGTGATGGGTTCCGTATCGGGTGGTATATTTCCCTCAGTCTTTGTCCCTCGTTGACCCTCATACCTGCGGTGGGGCGTTTCCCGGTGCATTCTCTAGAGTCGAGATTGGTGGTGGGTTCCGTATCGGTGTGTTGTTCCATTCCTCCGAGTCTTTGTCCCAGTGACCCCGAGACAGCGGTGGGTGTTTCCAGTGCCTTTGGCGAGTCGATGGCGATAAGATCCCTATCGGCCGGTTGTTCGGTTCCCTCGAGTCTTTGGGATCATTGGTTGGCCTACCGGCCGGGTTGTATGTTTCCTACGGATCTTGGGGAGTAGTAGTTGGGACCAGGGAACTGGCGATTGTGATTTATCGGTGTCCTTTGTTGTCACCAGGTGGATGTTGCTTGGTCTCCAATGGGTGGCAGATCGGTCTTGGGCTTCTTTTCCCTTTTAGGGTGTGTTCACGAAGCCTCGAGGCCTTGAGACTTGGGTTTGGTCTTAGTCCAGTCGAGACTTCCCTTTATCTTTTTAGGATCGGGTTAGGAGACCGAGTCCCTACAGTTGTTCGGCAACCATATGGGCGTCAATTCGATATCAGTGACATTGGATGGGTCATTTTGAAAATTAGATTGACTCAGGATGCCATGTAAAGCAAAATATTTTTGTTCCTGGGGATAATTGCAACCCAGTAACACTTGCAAAGCACAAGAAACAAACCTAGGATACGAAACGTATTTCGTCCTAGTTTTGCTCAGTAGCTTGGTTTTGAGATCACTGTAAATGATCTCCCCAATAATAAACCGATGACCCCATTCATCAAGCGGTATGCCACCATCAAGCTGAATAGAGTTAACTTGTTCGAGTGGATGAGTGGTTCCCACCAAGAACACGAACCACAAATGTGAACAGGATCTTCTAAGCCGCAGGAAATGAGTTCTTGGTGATTGGGGTTCTGTCCAAAAACTTAGGATCCAAAACAATTTGTTTTAACCCATCATTAACTGTGGAGAGTTCACGATGGGCAACATAGACTCCATTATTATAGTCTAACCCTGTTGAAGTACAAAAAGTTTTATAATCCATGGTGACTGATTGTTCCCCGTTAAAAAGGTCGAATCGATGAGATACTCACTGAGTGGTCTAAGGTCATTCTCATCGGTAGAGGGTGTCGGTCATATGCACCCATTTGTTGCCCAAAACTCTCGAGGAGGTTTTGGTATACTATAGAGGACACTTGAATAAAGGCCGTTTTCAGTGGGCAGTTGAATAAAAATTTCATTATGTTCTTATAGGCTGGGACATTTGAAGGGTATTCAAAATTTCCTATAACATTATTTGTTTTAAATTTAACATTACTGAGATCCCCTACCAACTGTGGTGCAAAATGAAGAGATTGTGTTCTTGCCATTTCCATTTGAAAGTTTTAGGGTTTTGAAAAAAATATCTTGACAAGAACAATCAAAGAGTTTTGAATCTCTTAAGTTTGTGATGAAAAACCATTTGTAAATGTTTACAGAGAAGATTTTACTGAAAAAAGTTTAGAGGTTTTGAAGAACACAAAGATTTTTGGGTTTGAAAAGAGATTTTGACAGCGTTTTGATGCATAAATACTTTGTGTGTGTTTTTAGTGTTTATGAGAGGGGTATTTATAGAGTGATGAGAGGGGTAAAAAGTGCATAAATGGGAATTTGTAAAGTCAGTTTTTGAAAACGTTTTGAATTTCCACATTTAATGCCACCACTCCACTACCCAGATAAAATTCGATTTTCAAGAAAAGCTTGATTCATGCGATTAAAAGTGCATTTTGTAGTAATAAAATATCCACAGGATATTTCATGTGAGAGGAGGCATTAAATGCCAAGTGGGATGAGGTAAATTTTTTAGGGACCCTTGACATGGGTGACAGTAAGACAAAGAGATATTTATTCCTATATTTAATTGGCATGTTTACCAACCTAGGACATTTAAGTAACTGATACTTAGAGCATTTAGTTACTCATTCAATGCTCAATAGCAACTGTCAGGGTCACTGAACGAGTCTTACTCATTTAGTGAAAGGGTTGTTTTGAGTTTTGTTCAGGGAGGATGAACCATTTCAGAGAAAACTTCTTGAGATTGAGATTGGGATTGGTTTTCGGGTTTGACTTTCAATGTCTAGCATTCCCAATTCATCTTTCGTCTCTGAAGGTAGGTTCATCTAAGGGTTTGGTGAAGATATCGACAAGTTGATATTAGAGTTGGGATGAAATGAAGTTCTATGTCTCCTTTCATTATGTGGTCCCTGATGAAATGATATCTGATATCAATGTGTTTGGTTCTTTGGTGAAGGACAGGGTTGTTGAAGATAGCAATTGCCTTTGGTGTTATCACGAAGATGGGTACCATTTTATAATGGATGTAATAGTCACTGAGTTGACTTTTCATCCATAAGACATTGGCACAACACCTACTGGCGTGACCACATACTCGGCCTGCGAAGACATAGCTCTTGATTGTTGCTTTTAGCACTCCAACAAACAGTTTTCCTCCAAAAATTGACAGGACCACGAGGTACTTTTTTTCCATGTTGCGACCAGCATAATCGAGTCGAGAATATCCTTTGAGATCAAACCACGAGCACTTTGGATAGTAAAGTCCAAGGCTTGGAGTTCCCTTCAGGTATCTGAGTATTCTCTTGGCTGCGATTGAGATGGGATTCTTTGGGATTGGACTGATATCTTGCTATTAGACAGACTAAGAATTGTATGTCTAGTCTGGAAGCAGTAAGATACATCAGTGAGCCAACAATCCCTCTAAAATGAGTTTAATTGACTGATTTGCTAGTGAGATCAGGTCCAAGGTTGTTAGGTGGGACCATTGGTGTCTTTACTAAGGCACAGTCAGATATCTCATATTTCTTCAAGAGATTTACGGTGTACTTCTCTTGGTGATGGAGATTCCTTTATCGGTTTGCACGATTTGTAGTCTAAGAAAGTAAGTGAGTTCACCCATCATGCTCATTTCAAACTTCTTTGTCGTCAGTTTTTAAAGCTGTTTTGCAAAGTTGTAATTTGTTGAGCCAAAGATGATGTCATCAACATACACTTGGACTAGTATTACATCTTGCTTAGTCCTATAGACAAGCAGTATTGTCTATCTTTCCTCTAACAAACTTGTTTTGAATCGGGAAGGTGAGAGTTTCATACCATGCGGGGGAGCTTGTTTAAGTCCATAAAGGGCTTTGTCAAGCTTGCAAACATAGTCGGGGAATTCACTACTCTCAAAGCACGGAGGTTCTTGAACAAACACATCTTCCTTGAGATCACCATTTAAGAATGCGCTTTTAACATCCATTTGGTAGACCACGAAGCTCATGTATGTTGCATAAGCAAGGAAGATTACGATGGCTTCCATTCTTGCAGCGGGAGCAAATGTCTCATCATAGTCAATGCTTTCTTGTTATTTGTAACCTTTGGCTACAAGTCTAGTTTTGTTTTAATAGTGATTGCCATTTTCATCGAGTTTTGTTCACGAAAACCTACTTCATTCCTATGACAATGACATCACAGTACATTTGACCAAGGTCATGACCTTGTTTTTATCAGCTGTTGAAGTTCATCTTGCATAACTGAACCCGGCTTGAGTGTTTTAGAGCCTCGGTGACACTTTTAGGTTCTATTTCGATAGAAAATCAGCATATAGACATTCATTGGTGGCTGCGATTAACTGCGACCATGCTTCTAGTGAGCATGCCCTCGATTGGGTTCACCAATGATGTTGACAAGCTCAATGTCACGAGTTTTTGTCCACTTACTTTGTGATCTAGGATCCGAGCTTGAAGAGGTCCTTTGGAAACTTCGAGTGTGAGTTCGAGTGCGGGAGCCATAGAATCATTAAGATCATTTGTTGAGATGTTTTGTTCGAGGTTGAGGTTCTTGAGTCAGGTTCTTGAACATTTGGTTTAGTGTTACCTATCCCGTGAGGGGCTGATTGATTATCAATGAATTCACTAATGGTTGGTTGGGGAAGGTTGTGAGGTAAGACATAATATGAGATGTCAGCATCAGCTTGGTATGAGGAATTGATTTAAGTGTTATACTCATCAGGAGGATATCTTGATGAGTTACCAATTCCTATTTCCTCCACTGAGGTGTTGGTGAACTTGATGCTTTCCGAACTCTCATCAAACGTGACATGAAAGGTTTCCTCAACTTGTTGTCTCATTGTGTTAAACACCATGAAGGCTTTGGAGATCAGTGAGTAACCCAAGAAATATCCATCATTAGCTTTTGCATCAAACTTGCCTAGATGATCCTTGTGGTTATGAATGAACATAGGACACCCAAACACATGAAAGTAGCTGATATCAGGAAGTCTACCTTTGAATATCTCATATGGGGTTTTGTTATGTCTTTTGACAATGATTGTTTTGAGTGTAACGGTTTTGATAACAGTCGAAATGCTTTGAGAGTCTTGAGCCATTTAGCATGGTTCTGCACGCCTCAATGAGGGTTCGATTTCCTTTCGACTACCCCATTTTGTTCAAGGGTGTAAGGAGATGAAAAGTTACGGGTAATTCCTTTTCATCACGAAACTCTCAAGCTCTTGATTTCGAACTTCGGTGCCATTGTCGATTCGATTTGTTTAACAGTAATGTCATTCGGTTTTCAATGTTCACGATGAATGTCATTATTGTATCATTACTGACTCTTTTAGAAAGAAAGTATACCCAAGTGTATCTTGAGAACTCATCAACTATGATAAGTGTATACTTCTCATCTTTGGATTGATCGGGATGGCGAGGTCCAAAGAGATCCATATCACGAGGAGGTGAAGGCAACTTTTGATGGAGAAATTTTGTTTGGTTTTGAAAGATGCTCTGTGATGTTTGCCTTTTTCACAGGCTGAGCATGGTTTGTCTTTTGCAAAAACCAGTGATGGTAGACCAATGACTTTGTTTTCTTTTGCCAAGTTGTTGATGCTTTTGAAGTTTAAGTGAGAGTCTCTTGTGCCATAGCCAGTTGACAGTTTTAGTGGCTTTGGCAAAGAGACAGGTTCCATCTTGAGAGAGTGTTGACATGTCTAAGACATAAACATCATCTTTCCTAGGAGCAATCAAAACAACTTCTTTGTTGGCTGATAAGGATTTAAAAGGTACATTTTTTAGGGGTCATTTAAGCCCTTAATTGATCACTTTTGTATCCGTTACTACTTAATTTCGTTCCTTTTCAATTTTTAGGTCTCTTGAAGGCAAATTTTTGGAATGACACTTATTCGGACGAAAAGGCGCGAATATATGAAGAAAATGGCCAAAGTAAAGAATCGAGACACTCAGTACTGTTTGCGCGAAGGGGCGGCGTCGCCGTTTAGTTCTGCGACGCCGTCGTGACATGTTTTGTGACGACCACGGTAGCCAAATTGCTTATTTACAAGTGGACGGCATCGGGTTTTAAAGAGTAGGGCGTCGTAGCTCGAGCGGCCTAGATTTGATCCGATGGCGTCGAGGAGAAGGCGGCGTCAGAAGCATAAGGTGGCGCCGTCACAATGATAACATGGCCAAGGCGAAACCCTAATGGCGGCGACCCGGCGGCTGGTCAAATTAAAGAGTGGCGAGTCGTAGTTTGTAACACTATATATAGAATCCGAATTTTAGGTTTAAGAGGTAGTTTTGTGGAGTAAAACCTAAACCAAGACCAAGGTTGTCTTGGGCGATATCTTAGGGTTCCATACCATATTTTACAAGATAAGTTTTTTACTTCATTGATTCAATCATGTCTTCAATTGTTTGTGTGTATGCTTGCATGTTTTCCATGTCCGGCTAATTTACTTGTGTGTTTGCTTAGATCTATGAAACCTAGTTATTAAATATTGATTGGTTGTCTCTTATCTTAATTGTTATTGACCTAGTATTGCGATAGGTCATCCGTTGTGTCATTAATGCTTGATTAATCTTTGTTGAACCTTAGCTTATAGTTCTTAGTGGAATTGTAGGCTAAATATCCAAGGATCACCTTAGTGTTAAGTTTATGAATCCTAGAGACTTCGTAGTCATTAACCTTAGGTAACTTCAAAGAGTTGGGGATAAACGCATACCCTACGACCTTAAAAACACAACGCGTTAAGAATAAGGACGTGACAATTCAACCATCAATAGGAGATAACTAGGGAGTAATAACATCTAAGCAAATACATTTTTAATCATCATAAGAGCACACATCAATTACACATAGACTACACTCACCTTAGATTAGATAATTAGATAAGTAGAAGTAATCTGTAGAAATACCAACCCCCAAATCCAAACCCAGAGATTCATACCTTTCCATTTTCTAAAAAACATAAAAAAAGATAAAAAATAATCTTCCTCAACCCCAACCTTAGCGTAGTAATTTCTCACTAGCATTCTTATTCCCCTAGAGAACGATATCAATACCCGAGGCTTACCTTAATTGTTGGATCGATATACTTTAATCAAACTAACTTAACTAGCTTGTTAAGGTTTAATAACCTCGGATAAATCCTAAGTTATTAACAAAGAAACACTGAGAAATCTTTATTAAGTACGCGGAATTTACTTAACAAAACTAAGAAAAATAACCTTTTATTATAAACTCTAAATCTGCTTATTATGCGAGATACTCTATCTAACTCTAAGATAATCGAACTTCTCTCTAAAACACTAATCAACTTGTGAATTCGTAAACTCTAAAACTCATAGACTTCTTGACTTCATACCTCTAATGCCAATCTAGGAGTCCTTTTATAGGCTCAAGGATATCCTAGTCGGTTTACAATTGATAACCTTGTGCGACAAGTAATATAAACATAGAATACAATACTTTCTATAAGCGAATACAGTTCTTGTTGTACTTTGACTTTTAGGTGCGATTACTTTGACTTTGTCTTTAGCGGTACTTTGACTCTTTGACTTTTTCGGTACTGCGACTACGGTACTTTCATATCTTGATACTTTCATGTCTTGACACTTTCATATCCCAACAATCCTCCCCTAACTTGAATTCTACTTGCTTGACTTCAAGTTCCTTTTTTTGAATGTATCTTTAAGACTTCATCTTCAGGACAGATTGTTTCTTAGTCTTTTCAGGTATATCTCGTAGTATATGTGCTTGTCAAAGTATCTCTTAGAATTGTTCTTTCTCAGCTGACATCCAACAAGCTCCATCTTTTACAACACAACAACATATGACAATTTGTACATTAATTGAGTTTAAGTTGCATACTATTCTCATCACTTCCAGGTGTGTTAACTCCTGTGAGAGGTGAATCATTGAAAATTTTAATGGATTTAGGTCTCTTTACCAAAGCCATTATCTTTGGAGTAGCCAAATGTTTTGGTGTGTAAGACCATGGTACATTGATAACCATATGATTTTTAGCAAATCATCAGCTATCAACAGATTTGATTTGTCTTTACCAAAAGTTGTACCCTTCCGGACTAGTTAGTTCTTCTATCTAATGGTGAACTAATTACCAATAATGGTTTTCCACTTTGCCTTTACCACAAGCCATTTTCTTGTGGGCTAGCCAACTCTTCACATTTACCGATATGGTGAGTTGATTACCATACAACTTATTAGCAAGTTGTCAACTAAAAGCAGTTTGATATATCTTTACCAGAGCCGTTTGCTCATGGATTAGCCAATCCTTTTGTAACCATGATGGATTGATTACCTATTTGATGTTTCCATCTAAAAATCCATTTAATTCACTTAACCTTTGTTTCAAAATATTTGAAATTTTAGCAAAAATCACTTAACTGGTTTTAGAAAAAGCGTAGCGGTACTTTGATGAAAGTCTTGTTTGATCGTGATACTTTGAATAAAGTCTTGATTTTATCAAAAATAAATTATTCAATAAAACTCATACCGGTTTATTCATCTTCTTGACAATGGTAGTCAGGTTGATAAATAGATTCATAACCATGCAAGCGGTTTCATTATCCTCTTCTACTTCCAATCCATGCTCTAGCATTCTTCTCATGAGCTCAACTGTGAGAGGATATCTTCCGTTTACAAACATGTGTATCATTTTACCATTCTCTAGCTCTAAAACATGAACTCCATTCTTCAAAAATCTCCGACAAACAATTTCCCGGTTTTCTTGATTTTTCCATATATCATCGATTGCTTTCCTCTTACGTTTCCCACATAGTTATAAGATCTCCAAGCAAAACCGGACCAATTCCTTACGATGGAATATCTCTAAAATAAGCTTTTACCACATTATATAGATAGAATAGATCCACTCTATCTATAATATGTAACAAATCCCATAACCTGTTGAAAACTTTTAAGCTTTCATCTTCCTTATGAAAAATCATATAATCTCCTTCTTTGGATTTCACAATATCAAAAGCACTAATCTGAGATATGTTCATCTTCATGTCTGCATCTTCTTTTGAATAATCAAAATCTACCACTCTGAGATAATTTCTTAATTCATCTTTAGACTCAGTCCCTTAATTCACTTTTTCTTTCTTTGAAGGGTTTATGTCGTAGAATAGCAATGTACTTTTCAAAGTGTCCCGTTTTAGTACGTGTACTTTTTTTAAGTTGTAGAATAGCAATGTACTTTCATAAGTGTTCCAATCTAGTACGTGTACTTTTTTAACTTCGTAAAAGTTGTAGAATAGCAATGTACTTTTCATAAGTGTTCCATTTTAGTGCGTCGTCGGCGTACTAAAATGGAACTATATAGAAATTCATACTATTCTACTTTCCGGATTAAATTGCGTACTGAACACTCATGAAAGTACATTGCTATTCTAACAAAAGTACACGTACTGCTAAAACTTATTCTATAAACCTCTTCTTGTCTATCTATATCTTGATTTTTCTTTTTCTTTTAAACTCTTCTTCCTTTAAAGGTCCAAAAGCTTCTTCTCAAAATCCTTGATATGCAACACTCTTCTTATAAGCTTCTGTCTCAGCATCATAGAGTCTTTTCATGTCAACATAGTTCAATTTACGCAATCCTTTATACCCTCGACCTTTCAAATAAGCCATCATATCATTCCTGTCCTTAGCTAAATTAGGTCTTCTAGGCATATATCTAGCACGAGGTGGGTGATTGTAATGGTTCTTCGACTTGACATCTAATTGTTCTTGCAACTTCTTAGCAGCTTCTCTGCTTTGAGCTTCTTGACTTCTTGGCTGCTCTATCTTTAGCATTTAACTCTTCTTGAAGCTTTCTAGCGGCGGCTTCATTCTAGCAACTTCAATTTCTCTAATCTCTGCCAAAGTAAGTTTCTTCTTCTTTACTTCTACTAAAACACTTTTCCCTTTATCCTTAGGATCAATTGCGGGGTTGAGAAGTTCTTTGTTGTTCATCTTCTTACACTTCTCTAATAATAACACCACCTCTAGGTTGTGATAAATCTTGAAAAATTGTAGCAATGAACTCATCATCACTTGTAGAATGAATTGGTTTGAGTATAGCTTCCTCCTCTTCTTGTATACTTGATTGTAGAAGGACCGCTTCCTCTTCAAAATTCAAAACTCTTGGAGTTATCACTTCTTGTCTAAAAGTACTTTCTTTGTTGAAAGCGGTACTTTGTTGTTCAATACCTTGTTGTTCAGTACTTTGTTGTTCAGTACCTTGAACTTGTTCCTCTTGTTCATCAGTACCTTGAATGAACTTTTCTTGTTCATCAGTACTTTCAGGAATGAACTTTTCTTGTTCATCAGTACTTTCAGGTTCTTTCTCCTTCTCAACATCTTCTTTCAAATTATCTTTTTCAAAATTCCTCCCCAAGTTGACAAAAGATTGTTGATGAACCTTGTGGCGTTTGTTTTTCTTAGGCGCTTTGCCTTTTTCTTGGACTTAACCCGAAATTGTTGAACCAAAGGCCACACAAAGGTCTTTAGCCTTCTAAACTTAGGTTTTAATTTCTTTATCTGTTTGGCGTGAACCTCGGTAGTCTTTTCAATTTGACCAACTCCCTTGTCAAAACATAGTTGTCCAATGTGATGTCATCAGGAGGTATGGTATGTGTATCCTCTCCTCTAATAGGTAAATGATATTCTTGTTGAGAAAGCGAGCAGACCACTTGTGGAGATGGAGAAGGTGGCGCAACATCTTCTAGATGTTGATTACTAGGAAGCGACACCTTGTAGAGATCGCAGTACCTTCATTTGATGTAGCTGTGAAGAAGCGGTACTGCAGAGCGTACTGCGGATCGATACTGCGGATCACGATACCTTGATAGTATCATCGACCTTGATGTCGGCTTTAACGGCTGAACAACATCCATCATGGAAGTAGTTAAAGGAGTATCTTGACCCCTGAATAAAACACTTCTTTTGGCCATAAAAGTAAAAATCTTCGATTGTTGAACAACAACAGGCAATAAAGTCGTAGGTTTTGGCACATCTGAAAGTTGCTTGTTCAAGAAAACCTGTATAAACCTTGGGTACATAAGCCAAGTTGATCCATGTGAAATATGTGAGAGCATTCCATCTAGTATTAGCCTTGAGAAGTTAAAAACTCTATCTGTAGCTAACCCAACCATAGTAGATGCTATATTTGACCCTTGCTCCCAAGAGGTACTCTTAGCACTTATGCAATGTAGCAGCACATGAACCAAAAACTTCTAATGCGGACAAAAGAGTTGTTTTCGAAATGTTTGTTCATTCAAAGATCCTTCATAACCAATATGCCGAAAAGTATCCCATATCAACTGCTTATCAAACCTTATAGCCCCATCTGCATCATTGAACAATAAATCTTCGCGAATGGAGTCTTCAGAAATCTTAACAATTCTGCCAGCAACTGTTGATCGAATATAATATGCATCATTCTCCATGTTTTCTCTAGCATTAGCCCAAAACTCTTGAATCCATGGCTCAATGATATCTGGCTCCACTAAAAGTGCATAAGCGATAGGCGAACGGTAAGATAATCAATTATATCATGAAAAAGGAGATTCGCATCAGTCTTATCCAAATTAGCGACCATATTATGCTTTGAAACGGTAGGGCGAATCGCCATTGTTGATTATGCGCACAAGAATTATGTCGAAGAATATGAATATGATGAGAAAGATGGAAAAGATTGAATGTATCAATATGAGAGGAAAATTGGAAAGTAGGTATTTATAGGTGAGATTTGGAAAATCACGACCTAAAATAACATTATTACCGTTAGCAATAATTACCCCTCAAGATATCCGTTGGAGCAGTACTTTAATAAGACAAACAGTACTTCCACGTAGCGGTACTTTCCCAAGCGGTACTTTCACGAAAAGCGATTACTTTTCAATTTCTTGATTATCAACTAAGTATACATAACTAACCTCCCCTCAAGCAATACACAGGACTATAAAAATACTAAATAGTCCTCCCCTTAAATGTAGCTCAGTAGTTAATCATGCCAATGCTCACCACCAAGTGAGTGAATCTAGAAACATCAAAACCTTTAGTGAGTAAGTCGACTACATTATCATCTGTGTGAACCTTAACCACATTTATACGCCGGTGCTCATAACAATCTTTGATAAAGTGATGCCTAATCTGTATGTGCTTGGTCTTGGAATGATAAACTGGATTCTTCACAATACTAGGAGTATTCTTGAAATTGAATCCATAGTCCAAGAGCTGATTTTGCATCCACAAAACTTATCCACAACAACTTGCGGCTGACTACATATTGACTTCAGCCGGTAGAGGGATGTTGCGCAATTGTTTGTTTCTTGCATTGCCGGGAAACTAATCTTCTTCAAGATATTGGCATCCTCGGTGGTTGATCTTCTATCATAGTTATCACGCATAATCACTATCGAAAAAGCTTCTAAGTGAAAAGGGGATTCTTTTGGATACCACAACCCCAACTTTGGTTGTTGTTTCAGATAACAAAGATTCTCTTCTTGCATTCATGTGAGATCTTTGGTGAGACTTGATATCTAGCACATAGACAAGCTGCAAACATGATATCAGGCCTTGATGCAGTGAGATACATAAGAGAGCCAATCATTGATCTATAAAGCTTGACTTCAACAGGTTGTCCATCTTCATCTTTGCCCAATGAATTGATAGATTTAATGGGTGTAGTAACAACCTTCATATCATCAAAATTGAATTTCTTAAGTATGTATGTAACATACTTGTCTTGGTGATAAAATACCATCCTTTGATTGCTTAACTTTGAAGTCCTAAAAAGAAAGTCAACTCTCCCATTGAACTCATTTGAAATTCTTTCGCATCATTTGCTCAAACTCCTTAACCATGGAATGTTTGGTAGCCCCAAAGATGATATCATCAACATAAACTTGAACTAACATGATATCTTTCTTGTCTCTCTTGATAAACAAAGTCTTGTCAATAGCTCCCTTCTATATCCATGTTGCAATAAGAATGTGGAGAGTCTCTCATACCAAGCTCTAGGTGCCTGATGAAGGCCATAAAGAGCCTTAACCACCTTGTAGACTTTGTTTAGGTGTTTAGGATCTTCAAAACCAGGAGGTTGTTTGACATAAACTTCTTCTGTAATCTTGCCATATAAAAGGCACTCTTGACATCCATCTGGTAAACTTGAAATCCCATATAAGAAGCAAAAGCAAGAAATATTATAATAGCTTCTATTCTTGCTACGAGAGCAAACACTTCATCATAATCTACTCCTTCTTCTTGCACGTATCCTTGTGCAACTAACCTTGCCTTATTCTTGATAACATTACCTCGTTCATCTCTTTTGACTCTAAAAACCCATCTGGTTCCAATAACTCTCTTTCCATCACGGAAGATCACATAAAACCCAAACCTCTTGAAGTTTAAATTGAAGAAGTTCTTCCTGCATAGCTTCAACCCGGCTTTCTTTAGTCAAAGCTTGAGCAATATTCTTGGGTTCTTCTTGAGAGATAAAACAAGTAAATAGGCAGGTTTGATGGTCCTTATGATCCAGCTGTTTTGTTTATACACAAAGCTAAGTAAAGCATTGTGAGGTGTAGAAAAGTCTTAGCTCGTGTGTAGTCATCACTCCAGTAGATGGATCAATGATTTGATCGGAAGGATGATCCTTATGAGTTCTTAAGTTTGGAGACTGTGGAACTCCATAAGTATCCTACAAATTAGTAACATCGGCACCTTGCATTGGAATTTGTGAAAATACCATCATCTTCTAGTTCATCATCGTTATCTTCTAATCCGGGCATAGTAGGATCATCTAGATCATCTAAAGTCGCGTCTCTTGGTGCAGATACTTTGGTGAAAGTCTTGTCCAAAGTCTTGTGAGAGTACTCTGCTAGATCTTGTTTTTCTTCTTTGCCTCTTCATATGCTCTCCTTTGTTCATCAATGTAAGAATGTGCTAATACATCTTGAAGAAGCATCTGATTAAGTTCCTCTTGAATAGATTGATCCTCTGCAGATAAAGAGGATCACGGAACAACAGTACTTTCTTTGTGGGCAACATGATACTTTGTTTTGGAACTTTAGTACTTTGTTTTGGACTAACAGGATCTTCATCAGGAACAACATCAGGTCTAATATGAACTCCATAAACCACATATTGTAAATCTTCTCCCTTTGTTACTGGTTGATTTTCTTCTCTAACAGGTACATAGTTCATAGATGGAGTTAAAACCTCAAGATCAAACATCCAATCGGGACCTTTACCTTTCTCATTGTCTTGATCTTCTAAAACTCAACATGAAGACAATCTTGAACCTTCTTAGTAACTTTGTTGTATACTCTAAAGCCCTTCCTGTTAGTGCAATAACCCAATAAATATCCTTCTTAGGACTTGCCATCAAACTTCCCCAAATTATCAATAGTATTTAAGATAGTAAGAGGGCATCCAAAAGGTTTCATAAAACGAATGTTGGGTTTATTGCCCATCAGCAATTCATAGGGTGTCTTCATTGTGGTTTGTAGCTGAGACTCTGTTAAGTACATAGCAAGCGTACTACAACTTACGCTTGAAGCTGAATAGGTAGATGAGAATCTGCTAACATTGTTCTTCTTTGCTTCAATCAAAGTCCTATTCTTCCTTTACGCAACACCATTACATTTGTGGTGTTCTTGCAATACTAAACTTCCTTTTTATGCCTTTGTTTGCACAAAATTCATCCATAAGTTTGTTCTTGAATTCAGTCCCATTGTCACATCTAATACCTCTAACCTTGAGTCTCAATTAGTTTTCAAGGGCTATAATCGATTAATGCGAATAGCATCAAAAGTATCATCTTTAAAACCCAAGAAAAATACCCAAGCTGAATCTACGCAATCATCTGTTACAACTAAGCGGTACTTTTTCTTGTTTAAACTTGCCACGAAGCAGTCCAAACAAATCCATATGTAACAGCTCCAAGGGTTCTCTAATAGTTTTATCCTCAAGCTTCTTGCAGGAAGCTTTATGTTGTTTACCCTTCTTGCATGCCAAACATGATTGAGCATTCTTGTAGGTCTTTGAAGGTAAGCCTCTAACTAGATTGCCTTTGACGGTTTGTTGATATTCTTGAAGTTAACATGGCCCAATCTTCTATGCCATTGATGTGCCTCTTCAGATGTTGCTTTAGCCACCAAACATGTGGCTCTTCCATAGGAATGTAGACTCTTCATGTCTAAACTATACACATCATTAGTCCTTGGTACTTTAAGAACTACTAATTCATCATCAACGAGGCTTAAAGTCGGATGAAAGGATGAGACATTCAGTGTAGTGAATAACACAGGATGCTTTTATCACAGATTTGTGATCGACAATAGATTGAACTTTAACTCCCACATATCTAACATTCTCAAAATCTATAAGCCTGCTTTGATAGTCCCTTTTCGGTAATCTTTCCTCCATTGGGATCATTCCTAAATGCAACTCTTCCTCTACTAATCTTCCTAAAATCGAGACGGGATCTCTTTGTCTCTGTCATACTTCCAGAGCAACCACTATCCACAATAAGATGATCTTTAAGCTCCTCTTCGGGTTGCCACGCACATAAACAAAGAGTTATAAACTTTTAGGAACCCAAGCCATTCTTGACTTGTGTTCCCCTTGTGGAGTTACAAACTCAAATTCTTTGAGTATGTAATTTCCACTATCTTTCAAATGATGATCCAGAATTATCTTTTGATCTTTAGCATGTGGATTTTCAAAACTTTTTGGTTTTTCAACACAAATTTCTTTTTCTGTCATCACAAAACATCGATTCACTTTTGGTTGAAAGTATTATGCGTCCTCTGCGATTACTTTCCTTCTTAACCCATCTTTGTCTTAACACACGGTTCCGTGATCTAAATCTCCTATGTGAATTGTAATACCTTCTAGGTTGATAGTGAGATCTCCTAGGATTTCTATACCAAGTAGTGTTATCGATTACCTTGTTTTGTCACGGCGTACTTTGAGAAATCTTGGGCGAGTTAACGGTACTTTGGAAAGAATCTTGTGAGATCTTGAAGGTTTTGAAAAAGGTTTTCTCGATGTGGGTATCTATGATCCGGTGAGAAATTTACGTGATTGACCATATTTGAATTATTCCAAAGCGGTTTGTGTTCTCTAGGTTTCGGTTGTGATCTGTTCTTTGAAAATTTTCTAAGGTATTATGAGTGATGTTCACAATCCTTAATTAGATGAGTAGAGCTAAAACACACAAAACACAGTTTAGACCCATCTTGTCAAAGTGACATCTTCTATGTCTATGCCCAAAATTATTTTGCCTTCTTGGTGAATGATTAAACTTGTTTTGACCAAAATTATCCCAAAAAGGTTTAGTAGTCTGTTTTGAAAAGGTTTTGAAGAAGGTGCGCTTGTGGAGCGATACTTTGTTTTGAAGGTCTTGCTTGATTTTGAACATTATTTCCAACGGGTTATTTGGGTTTTCAGACCTAGATTGAGCAGCGAGCTTTTCCTAAACTCAAGACTGTCTACTCCCAAACGAGAAACATCAGGTCTAGGGGGTTGATGAATGTCGATGGGATGAGGAACGACATGATAATCATTAGCTTTCTTATATTCGAGGTGAGTCACTTATTGAACCATCATTACTAGATGTATCTACATAATTAATGAGTTCTTCATCACTAGTGGTTATATCCGCATATTCACCTTCATCACGATCACTAGATTGGTTTTCTTCTATCTTACTAAAATCCATTCCAAAACCTAATCCATTTTTAAGGTAGGCTCTATCTTTGTTTTTGAACATAAGAAACATGTGATGAGACCACTTCACCCCAAGACAAACTTAGCTAACAAATCATCTCTTTCCTTAGTTAATTTCTCAATTTCAGCAATTTTACTGTTTAATTTCCATTCACTAAGTTTTAATTGGTAATCCTATTGTGCATACTTTTCATTAAGCTACTTCATTAGTTTCATGTGCTAAAATTTTGGCTTTCATAGATTCTAAGGTTATTTGATAACCAACTACCTCAGACCTAGCCTTAACATAATTATCTCTCTCAATCACATAGCTGCTAAGTAATTTATGATAAAAATCATAGCAATTTGAACATACCTCGAGAGATAGGAGATTGATTTGGTGAAGTAGCCACCAATGCTAGTTGAACAAGATCATCTTCATGTTCCTTGCTCCAATCAAATCCTCCAAAGCCATCATCGATTCCAAAGCGGCATGTTCGGATTCTTGACAAAAAGCGATTGCTTCAATCCATGCTTCTCTGAGTCTTCAATTTCTTCTTCCATTGCTACCATCTGATAAGTCATGGTTCATCATCAAATTCTTCACTCAGTCAACTTGATAACTTCTCTTGAGCAACCAAAGCCTTTGTTTTAGTAATTGAAATTTCCTTAAGCTCAAGTTTTGGCTTTTCGGATGTCTGTTTGCTTGATACTTAGCAAACACGCACTCCCTGCAAAGTGACCGAGTCTTTTGACAATTGAAACATTCAATTTTAGATTTGTCAAAAGTTATGCCCTGTTTTGGTTTGAAATCAATGCTTTTACCTGTCTTCTTCATGTACTTTTTGATCCTTGCAGTGATCATAGCAACTTGCCACCCGATATCAATTTCTTCAAGTGCATCTTCTTCAATCTGTGCTAGATCTTCTTCATAAGTGGCAGGTAAACTAGCTTGTTGTGCAAAGAAGGAGCACATAACTTCATCTGAGGCCACAGTGGTAGGTGGTGAGGCTGTGAACATATGAGGGGTGTGTAGGCAGCAGATACTTTGAGAAAATATACTTTGGTGAGAAGCGGTTACTTTTAATGGAAATCTTGGCCTTCTTTTGAGATAATAGATAAGCAATCTTGTGTGACTTAGAACTTGGTTGACCACTCATCTCATGCTCATACACCTTAAGTTGATGATAGAGATCATCAAAGTCCATGACATCTAAACCTTGTTGTCCTCTGATCATTGTAGCAATCACATGCCATGAAGATGGCAAACTCATAGAAACTTCAAATTGGCATCCTCAGTGATACTTACGCCTTGTATAGCTCCAACATGTTGAGAAGATTCGAAACCTATCATATCGACATCAAGACTCTCTCTTTCACCAAGCTGTGAAAGTTTCAAATTGTTGCCGGCAAATTTACGTGCATCTTTTAGAGGCTTCATTCCCTCAAATATGGTCTTGAGAGCAGCCCGCTTAGCATCTTTGACATCATGAAATTTGAGAAGATGACCATCTGGAATGGCGGATAAGAGAATGTTGAGTGCCTTCTCTTGATTCCTTAAAGTTTTGCTGGTAAGGCTGGTTTAGGTGCCTTGGGTTGTCCAAGAATATCAATGGGGTGCGGAACAACTTCATTCCCATTCACAATTACATTCCATAGAGCATGGTGCGTAATGGCAATGTCTTGCCTCATCTTCATGCACCGAGATCATATTCTCCCTTCTTGATTATTGGAATTGAGTGAGGTGATTGAAGGTGGTGGAGCAGGTCGACATCTTGAATATTGTTGAAGTAGGGTTTCTTCCTAGTCGAGTTTCCACACAAGCTCACGATACCACTTGTTGGATTGATATACTTTAATCAAACTAACTTAACTAGCTTGTTAAGGTTTAATAACCTCGGATAAATCATAAGTTATTAACAAAACAACGAGCAATCTTTATTAAGTGCGAATTTACTTAACAAAGCTAAGAAAAATAACCTTTTATTATAAACTCTAAATGCTTATTATGAGATACTCTAATACAACTCTAAGATAATCGAACTTCTCTCTAAAACACTAATCAACTTGTGAATTAGTAAACTCTAAAACTCATAGACTTCTTGACTTCATACCTCTAATGCCAATCTAGGAGTCCTTTTATAGGCTCAAGGATATCCTAGTCGGTTTACAATTGATAACCTTGTACGACAAGTAATCTAAACATAGAATACAATACATTCCATAAACGAATAATTGATTCTTGCGGTACTTTGACTTTTAGGTGCAGTACTTTGACTTTGTCTTTAGCAGTACTTTGACTCTTTGACTTTTTCGATTACTTTGCGACTACGGTACTTTCATATCTTCGGATACTTTCATGTCTTGACACTTTCATATCCCAACATTAATACTACACTACGTGATTAGGTTCCTTTGCCTAGGGTGTTATAAAATTTGCTTTCGGCGAAAGGAAGTTCCTTTGACCCGACGGCTATTTGCGTAAACGTATCAAGTTTTTGGCGCCGCTGCCGGGGAATAGAATAGCTAGTTAGGAGTTCACCTCGTTTAGGTTTCCTTGCTTGATTCCTATCAAGTAAGATTTTTTTCCCATTTTTAGCTTCCTCGTAGTCAATCCCCCTTCTTCGTGACCTTTGTTCGTAAACCCCATCACTTTTCGTCATGGAAGGTGATAATCAACCACCAATTAAACCACTCTCACTCAAACCCCAACCTTCTGACCAATACAATCGCCGCAACCGACATGTTAGTAGAAATAATGACCTTCAGGATTTAAAAAAGGTATTTGATAGTACAATTAGGGATGCTGTTAAGAAGGTGGTTAGCGCTTCAGTTGTTGGCTCTATGATTAGCAGTTGTTTGGATAACAGTTTGGAGAGTAAAAATGAGAATGAGGAAGATAGTGCTTACTTCAACCTTTACCCCACTAAGGAGGAAGTTGCATACCACCAATACATAGTCAACAATCCTCTATCACCCATCATTAGGATATGCCCAAAGATTAGGAGAGGAAATCCTTGGAACATTAAAATCCCTTGTATGATTAGATATAGGAATGTTGAGCATGCTACATAGATCACGGAATCTCCCATTAATGTGATGTCATCAGCCGTTTACAATGACATCATGAATGAGCGACTTAAGATTAGGAGAGACCATAAGTATCCAGGTGGGGTTTGCAATTTTGTGGGAAGAGTCAAGGATGTACATGTCTTTATAGGAAATTTCACCTACTTAGTTGGTTTTGTGGTCCTAGAAGACGTACGATGCGTCATTGACTATAGTTTATCTCAGGTTGTGCTAGAAAAACCATTTTGTTAATACAAATAAGCCGTAAAAACGTTTATTTATATTTTACGATCTTCTAATGTTTTGTCGATAACAAACGTAAAATCATTTTAACGAAACAAATAAAATACGTAAATAGTTTGAGTCAATAGTTTTATAACACACTTACGTTTTCACATAAAACACTAAAACAAGTATAAGTGATTTTATGACTTAGTATTACATATGTACAACAACTAGTGTTTACATATTTGGGTTAAATATATACATAGTATTACATATGTACAACAACCCATGGAATCTATTCACAACCCATGGTTTTGACCCATACCCACTTGACTAAGTGCATTGCACTCATTAGATACATTGTATCTAATAAAAGACCCATGGATCAACCCATAAACCATGACCCATGACCCATAACCAAAATACCCATGGGCAAAGAGGAGCGTCCCACGGATCCCTAGCATTACGCTAAATGGATCCCTTGTGGAAGGGATCCGTGGGATCCGGGAAACAGTAAGCTTTTCTCCTCTATAAATAGTGAGCCATTTCTTCCTTTTAGCTTGCTACTTTCACACATACTTTCCCCAAGTATTGTAACTCTCTAACCACTGATCCTAAGGGATCTTTTTATAGAGTTTGTCTTTTGTTTTTGTGTGATTCTCTAGGTTCCTCTTAAAGGCGAGATCATCACCTCTTGAAGTCGAGCAAGCTCAAGTCCATGAGTTGCCATGCTTCGTCATCATCAAGACTACTGAGGATCTCTTGTTGATAGTTCTTTCTTCCTCCATAGAAGTGTTGTGTTTGAAGGTATTAGTGAAGGATGCCGAAAGAGTCAAGATGAAAGCATTAGTGAAAGGTGCTTAACGTCCGTGTCTGAAGCATTAGTGAAGAATGCTAAAGAAGTCAAGTCACAAGGCATTAGTGAAGGATGCCTAGAAGTCAAGCCAAGGGTATTAGTGAAAGGTGCCTAAGGTGTACATTCGATATGGTGTGTTTCAATGTACAAGATAGATTAGTATTGGATCCAAGGATATTGATATCCTTGATGATGTTGTAATAAGGAGTTGGTCTCCTTTGGGGATTAGGTGTTATGTAGTGTTGGGTAGTAGTTCCTCCATTGTAATGGAACTCGGTACTTAGCCTAGTACCGGAAAAAGAGTAGGCGACGTTGTGATAGGATTAGTTCTCCTTGGGTGAAAGAACTTCGGTGGTTAGCCTAGCAACTTAGGAAAAAGGGTGGGCGACGTTGTGTTAGGTGTGGTTCAACTTGGTGTGAAAGAACCCGGTGGTTAGCCTAGTATCGGAAAAAGAGTAGGCGACGTTGTGAAGGCTTCTTCGCCATAAGGAGTTGGTGTAGTGATTACGAACTCTCGAGTAGGTGACTCGGGGAGTGGAGTAGGGAAGGTGTCCTTGTAGCTGAACCACTATAAATATTAGGTATTAGTGGTTATGTGCTTCTTACTCTTTATCTTTTATTACACGTTTATATATCTATCTATCAACGTCCAACATACACATCTAAATAGATTGACATAAGTTGATCTAAATGTTTTAAAACAAAGTTTTAATTGGTAAAACTATTATACCCCCCCTTCTAGTTTTCCACAATTGGCATCAGAGCTTCGTTACCAAGTTTCTTAGAGTATGTTGTACTTTAAAAACTTGATACGATCCGTGTATGTTTGAAAACTACAAAGAAGGAAATATTTCAAAACATTTTTCCCTTCATGTTGGACATTGATTGATCATTCTAACATTTTCTTTTTCAAGAATTCTTAATGCTAGGATCTCTTCAAAACCTTAATTTCTATTCGAAGAATAATGAAGTTAACATTCAAGAAAGGATCTAAAAGTAATATCTACCTACTTACTCTAAGTACAAAGGATTACTTTAAGAGCTCATGAATTATCTTTGGTATTATGTCTTCATAAGCCAAATCAAGAAGCATAAAGGTATGTTTACCTTTTCATTAGCTAACTTACATGATTATGTTGATATTATGATTCGTGTTTGTTTAATAATTACTAGTCTCTTAAAAGTCTCTCCTTCGTCACTTTTCTGACTTACTCATCATCAGGAATAGTATTCCTCTTGATTTCGTCAAACTAACGCCGTCACCACAAATGGATCTTTGATAATTAACTTATCAAATCCCGTCGACCAAATTTTTTTCTTCTAAACTATTTTTTGTTCCGTAAGCTAGCTTATAGCCTACTACAAAAATAATGCCAAACAATCCTTTTTACGTCCCACGATGGTAGGATCCCTCTAGTTGTACTAGCGGATCTCAAATACAAGAGATCGGAGGCAGGTGGACGAGAATTTCTGACTATCGCATTTGAAAACCATCACTGACCTGTTTTCCCTCTCCCCACATAAACACAAAAACGACTTAAGAACTGATTTCATCCTCATAAGACTCCATACCCTCAAGTACTCTTCTCTAGAACACCATTGTAAGTAATTACACTAACTTTTTCTAATTTTTATCATCTTCATCCTAGGGTTTATGATTTTTTTCTAATCAATTAATTCAATTAGGGTTTTCAAAATTAATCATTAAAAAGGGGTTTTTAACACAATTAAGATGACATTGTGTTCATAACATTGTTAATACAAATCAAAACCATAAACCCATCTCAACTAATTTTACCTAATTGGGTTCACTGCCTACAGCGATTAGGTTCACTGCCTAGGGTGTTAACAGGGTTTCTTAAATTTTTTAACCAATTAACTATCTAAATTTAACAATAAAATGACATAATTTACAAGAGGATATCTCGAAACAAATGTTCAATTAGCTAATAAGCTTAACAGGGTTATTTTATGTGTTAGAACGATGTGTACAAAAGGAAGATAACAATACTTACGGTGGTGTGCGGGTGGTGGGTCTATGGCCGGGAGAGTTGTGGTGGTGACGGGATTTGTGGTGAGATGAGAGGGAGGTGTGGCGATACAGGAGGAGGAGGAGTTAATTTTTGCAATTAGTTTGGCCTTGATGCAAACTTTGGGGGGGAATAAATTTAATTTGTGGGAGAATTTTAAATTTGCTTACATTTTTAATTTTTGAAAAGTTTTCATATTAGTTTAAAAATGTTTTTTCTCTTTTGATTTAATGATTTTTTTTCATTTAATTAGTTTAAAAAGGTTTTTAATTCATAATAAATAAAATAAAATTGAGGAAAAATACAATTTTTAAAATAAAAAAAATTATGTTTAAGTATTTAGGACTTTTAAAAATAATTTTAAATTTTATGCTTAAATTTCCAATATTTGGTATTTTTAGGATTAAGTGCATTTTAGGTTATTTCGACTTTTGTTAGTTGATTTATTTGCTTATTTAGTTGTCTTTAGTTTTAAAAAAAAAGTAAAGTAACTCGTCTAGTCTTGGGTTATGGGTCCCAATACCGTCTTCCACGGTGTATGGGGAGGTTGAGACATAGGCACTTTACCCTACAAGAGAGAAATTGGTTCTAGGTTGAAAAGGACCTCCGGCCTTGCAAGGGTGAGGATCGAACCGCTTGAGGTACTTCGGTTCTACCAAAGGTAGAAAAAGACCTCCGCCTTGCAAGGGTAAGGGATCGAACCCTTGACCTCTTTCTCCAGAGGCAAGAGTGTTAACCACTTGATCTAACCTTGCTCTTTTTTTTTTTTTTTAGTTTATGTTTCATAAATTTATTCACAAAATCTAAATATCTTTCATTATTCTTTATCACCCGATCCGCACGAGCAGAGCTTAATTTCCATTCACACTCCGTTGGGACTTAAAATGACACAGGAATATCTCATATTTATGGAAAATATTGTGTTTTGACTTTCTTTTACCAAATTGGGATTTTCATTCTCGGGTAGCCAATAAATTGACCATTTGGTGGGTTTTCATAGTATAATATTATATATACTATTGATTGAATCATGTCGTAACATGACACTCTAAGCAACTATAAACCAATGCTTTTGACCCATATTATGTCAAATACCCATTAATGAATGTGCCCAGTGATAACGCAATACCCTACCCATCATGTGAACTAGCCATTATCATAGGTCATGAATGGGTTGCACGGCTACTGTAGGTGTATAGTTATAGTGTGAAGGTTATATGAGCTGTATTAAAGTTATTAAGGGTGGGGCGTTAATTTTGACATTTCAGGATGACATAAAATCATTAACTCCGCGTGTCTTACCCAAAACAACGTGTGGCTGTGTTTAGGGTTGCGTTAGATCGTTAGACGCGGTAACACAACCCTTGTCGTTTTCGATCCGTTTAGTACGTCCTATCGTTTTCGTAGTCCGTGTTCTTACGTTTTCTTAGTTTTGTACATGTTTTCTTCGTTTTTTTTCACGTTTTACACGTTTTAGTCTCTTTTCATATGTTTTCGTCCGTTTTATGCGTTTTACACTTTTACACATTTTCATACGTTTTTACGCGTTTTGCGTATGTTTTCATCGTTTTCCACGTTTACTACGACTTTGTCCTTTTTAATATGTTTTTATCGTTTTCGTTTCTAGTCGTTTCATCTATATTAGGCGTTTTGATGCATTTTCATCTGTTTTACATATTACTTGCATTACATTTTATTACGTTCTTATACGTTTTAGTCGCTTTAGTTTGTTTTTGTCGTTTTAATCCGTTTTAGCCATTTTACATGTTTTGAAGACTTTTTCGCCGTTTTCATACGCTTTCTTACACTTTTACACATTTTCATTCGTTTTTACACGTTTAGCGTCTTTTCATCACGTTTTCCCGTTTTAGATGCGACTTTGTCCTTTTAAATCGGTTTTATACGTTTCGTTTTTGTTTTACGTTTTAGTCGTGTTTACACTTTGTCATTGGGTTTTCATGATTTAGTCCGTTTGTATAAGTTTTTTCTTGTTTTTTCGATCCGTTTCTAGCCGTTTTCATCTATTTTAGGCGTCTTCGTCCGTTTTCATCAGCTTTCATATGTTTTACATATTAATGTACAATTTCTTCACGTTCCATACGTTTTCTTCACGTTCTTACATGTTTTCGTCTGCGTTAGTCCATTTTTACATTTTATCTGTTTTTAAGACTTTTCGGGTCAACCCAGAAGCGAAGTTAATTCATATTAGGTTTTCGGCTAAGCCGGTTTAATTCTAGTTCGGTTGGTTCGGTTTTAGTGTTGAACGAATAAAAATATAATCGATTTAACGAAACCAAACAACCCGATAACCGAACGGATAAACACCCCTAATTTATAGTGATAGTTTAAAAGGAGGACTTGTTTTGCGGTTTTAAAGTTTAGGTCTTTATAGTTTGAATTCATAAGGAGTTATAAGTATCTTCTCTATCACACTATCCGCACAACTCTTCTTCAACCTTTCTTATCAATCTTTCAATAATATCATGTTTTACCCAATTTCATTATCAATGGCAGCACCATCACCACAAAACCAATTGGCTAAGCGTGTTATTGATGACCTAATTGAGTTTAGCGGGGAGACATCTGTTGATGGTTACATGAGTTTCTTCAAGGCTCAGCAAATTTCCGGTCTCAGGTGGCTTTATAAACCGGATCGTAGAGGCCACCACAGTAAGAATGAGATTGCGGTTTAATGTTTTAATTCTTTGAGATGGTAGCTCTTGGAGATGGGGATGAACATTTTGACACATTGATGGATCTTAGGCATGAACTGGAGGCTGCGAGGACTAAGGCTGCGAGGGTTGAATGATCTCATTACTCAAGCTGAGGAGGATATCGAGACCAAGGAAGAACAAATTAAGTCGATGAATGGTTGAAGGGTTGCTCACTATGTAAAGGGATGGTTTCTTTTGCTCTAGTGTCATCTGTTTATAATGTCTAATGTCTTGGTTTAATATTATGGTTTGTAGATATATTAACAACGAAACATGTAGGATCTTTTGATGGTTTATCCAATGGAATGGAATGGGATGCGCTCCCTAGTTTGTTTCATCTTTTTTTAATGTTGTTTTGCATTTAGGAATTGGTTGTGGTATTTAAGTTCATATCTTGTAGAATGTATTATTGTAGGTTTGAGGTTGTTGTCAATTTTTAGGTTGTTTTTGTTGTTGTTTTTGCTTTAAGTTAATTGCATTTACAAGATTTCTTGATTTTTTTTTACTGTTGGAGGATGTTAGAGCTTATTTAAGTGCTTATAAATAGCTTATTTATAGGTTAAAGTAAGGTCTCATTTGTTGTTGTGTCGGCATTCCTTGGTTGGATTTGATTATTTTTGTGCTTACTTGTTTATGCGGAATTGCTTATTAGTTATAGTTGCTTAATTAGTTGCTTTAATTCCATATTTGCTTTTGTTTCTTCATTTGTATCGCCATGTGGTGAGATTTTAGTGTAGCTGCATTATATGTGTCTTTGATACAATTTGGTTTGAAGTTATATGGGTGTTTGGGGGTGGGTAAGAACCATTTCCGTCATGGGTGTGTTGGTTTCAAAATGCAGCCAAAAATGAAATATTTAAAATCTATATTATCAATTTGGAGCCACATTTTAAAAATATCAAATTTGGAGCCAAATTTAAGCCAAAATTTTTAAAAGTACTTAGGAAATTATGGTTTCCTTAATTGAAAAAGCGCCCATAATGAGCCACTAATTATACTCCAATAAATCGGGATTCAAGCAAAACAACCAGAACTTCAATTTTACACCATTATTTACCAATTAAGTTTACTAATTTTCTTTAACATATTACTTCTGACGAATCATGGCAACTCAAACCAATTGTCAGGATGATTTGGTTTATTAGGATCGTGAAAATGATAACTCATTTGGATATGAATCGAGGCGTATTGGATGAGGGTGAGGATCTTTGAAAACAACCATTCAAATCACGAATGTTGTTAAGAGGGGCATAACTAGGTTAGCTAAGTTTGCGGGATTATGGAAAAACCGATGGAATAAAGGTCGGTGTAACCTTCGATGCTGAATAGGATATCGAGGAAAAAGCAGGGCATTGTTTTGAGTTTTTGGTGATTTGGTTCGTGAGCATATAGGTGTCGGGATTCTATCACGGAGGAAGGTTGATTGAAGCAAGAGATAAAATGTGGGCGAAATCACGGTAAACATATACTTTTTTCAACTAGTAGTGGCTTGGTACATCGTAGGTACAAGGTGTTAATAAGTTTATCTATGCATTTACATTATGTGCAACTAATTAACAACATTGTGTTAATCTTTGCAGTGATATTTTGATGTTGACTTGACGGTCGAGAAAGTCGATAATGAATGCGTCTTGGTCAACTTCTAAGGAATTTTCGAAGGAAATTGACCGAAAACTACATATTGCCCAACCAAAATACCCTTTCAAAACTTAATGAAGTCCTGGTGAAGTATAGTGCAATTATAAAAGCTGAAGATTGGGTAAAATTTGTAAACTACACGACCCCGAGGAATACAAGGTGTTAATTATTCATTTTTATTCAAGTTCAAATATCTGTCACATTTGATGTTTCCATATATATTAGTTGTATACTATCAGCATTACTACATCTAAACACCTTTTTATTTTGTGTTGCAAGGTGAAATCAGTTGCATCTAAAGTGGCGCGTTCAAAGTCAGTTTATCGGCATAGAATGGGACGAGGTGGATACGCCCGTGTGATAGATAAAATGGTAACAGTAAACATTAAACATTTGCATTTAATAGCATCATATTTTCGTTTATATTGGTTTATCTTACAAGTGTATGTATTTGATGTTTATAAGATCGAGAATAAAGATATTGAACAGGATGAAGAACCACGCGTGGTACATTGTGGTTGAAAGGAAGGGTTGAATAAAGGCGGAGAATTTCACGATGATGATATCGAGCAGTTGGACAAAAATTGTAAGTTTGACTCATTTTATTATTATGTTTATTGTTAGTTATAAGTTAATACTAATAGTGTATTAGTTAAAACTGATAGTGTATTAGTTAAAACTGTTAGTTATAAGTTAATATTGTTAGTTATAAGTTAATCATTATTTATAAGTTAATACTGGTAGAATTAAATAACCTATTTCCCATATTGTGTGTGCAGAAAGAGGCGGAGGAGAAGATCAAACAAGGAACCTTGAAGGTTGATCATGGCAGCGATGCCATGACATTTGTATTAGGTAAGGAAAAGGGAGGATATGCGAGAGGAGTGGGAGGTGGAGTAACCTACAAGAGGTATTTCGATGCGCCTCGAATCGGACAAGCATCGATGAAAGTGTGGTGTCACTTCAAAGTGAACTTGATAATGAGAGCCAGCGTCAAGAAAAGAGGCGATATCTGAGTTTGATGAAACAATTGGCTGCATGAAAGGGGATTGTTGATCAACTTCAACTCCATTGACACAAGCGAAGTAAGACATAAGAAAGTAACATTCCATCTTTTTTTACCCTTTTAAATATTGCTGCAGTCTTCTTAAACAATTTATATTTTAGGTGTCTCCGATGAACATTAATCTTATAAATAGCATCTTGATGAGGATCTTAGGAACACGTGTTCTTTGGGCGTGAAAATTGCGAGCATTGAGAAGTCTAATGGACTTGAAACTTTGGAAAAGGAAATGGAAATAAGTGTAAGTAATAAATCATCCCCACAGGATTTTTGAATTCTACATACATGTATTATTTATCATGTATTATATATATAGGAAACTATTAAATCGTGGCATCTAAGAAAGCGACTAGATCAAAGCGAAAGGATTCTTCACGTCAACTTTACGGATCACAAAACGAGGAGTCTCCATTACAGTACTACCACAAGTATGTATTTAAACATTTTCATATGTTTTTTTTTTTAGTTTAATTAATTCGATACATATATACATGAAACAAATTATCTTTTTAGGTAATTAAGTGCAGGCTGTGGCACTTAAAGAAATCAACTATTATTGCGGAGGGTACCATGTACAAAGCGATGGAAAACAAATGCTTCATAACAAACCACTCCCAAAGGATTGCTCTGAGTGTCTATTGATAAATCTTTAGTGGATGCGGCATGCATACGAATGTAGGAAATAGCGGTCTCAAAGCAGTTAAGGATCACGTAGGTGGTTTTATGCATGGCCAAAGGATCAAGTGGTTTTCGATGAAAAGGTACACACATGCATGTGTTTTATAAACCTACATATATCATTCTTCATATTTAATTAGGTGTTTGATACACGGCTTTTGTATCCTACGGTAACACCACCAAGTACCATAAGCTGATTGGTGAGAACGAGCGCACCTAAATTACAAGCGGCTACGTCTCTAGTGATACCATGCAAAGGAAGCTAAGAAGATCAAGAGTCAGAAGTCGTTAAATTATTGAGAATTTTATTATATACGACATTACAATTTTATATACATTCCAATTTTATTGTATTTGAATATATTTTGAATATACATATATATTTGGATTTGTTTTGATATATATTGATTTCTTATATGTGACTAAAAGATTCATATAGTCACAATTATTAACACTTTTTTGTCACAGTTTGCTTATTTCGATGTGTGACTAAATGTTAGAAAAGGCCACACAAACATAAAATTCAAGTGGCCATTGGATGATCAATAGTCACAGAAAACACACATTTCTTCACTTTACACACCATATGGTCACACTTATTAACACTTTTGGCCACTTTATGCTTAATTGTATGTGACTAAATACACAAAACAAACATGCTTTGTGTGACTAAATGTTAGAAAAGGCCACACAAACATAAAATTAATGTGGCCATTGGATGATCACTAGTCACACAAAACACACATTTCTTCACTGTAAACACCATATGGTCACACTTATTAACACTTTTGGCCACTTTATGATTAATTGTATGTGACTAAATACCCAAAAGAAATATGCTTTGTGTGACTAAATGTTAGAAAAGGCCACACAAACATAAAATCAAGTAGCCATTGGATGATCAATAGTCACACAAAACACACATTTCTTCACTTTAAACACCATATGGTCACACTTATTAACACTTATAGCCACTTTATGGTTAATTGTATGTGACTAAATACCCAAAACAAACATGCTTTGTGTGACTAAATGTTAGAAAAGGCCACACAAACATAAAATTCATGTGGCCATTGGATGATCAATAGTCACACAAAATACACGTTTCTTCACTTTAAACACCATATGGTCACACTTATTAACACTTTTGGCCACTTTATGATTAATTGTATGTGACTAAATATACAAAACAAACATGCTTTGTGTGACTAAATATTACAAAAGGCCACACAAACATAAAATTCAAGTGGCCATTGGATGATCAATAGTCACACAAAAGACATATTTCTTCACCTTAAACACCATATGGTCACACTTATTAACACTTTTGGCGACTTTATGCTTAGCGTATGTGACTAAATACCCAAAAGAAACATGCTTTGTGTGACTATAGTGTTTATGGTCACTATCTGGATTAATCCAACAAAATTTGTACCTAATTAGTCACACATGTTACGGTTTTGGTTACTCTTTTGCAATAGAGACTAAAAAAAAGGTCAAACACGTGACCATAGAGTACCTATGGTGTAGCGACCTTTAGTCACACACGGCCGAAAAATCATGTGTGACTATATGTATATCGTCACACATAATCGGTGTAGCCAAATCCACTTTTTGTTCTAGTTTACTATATCACTTCACACTAGCTAAACATAAGATTTTAGAACTCAGCTAAGTACTCTTCAAGGATGAGAAAGTCTCAAACCCATTCATAGCTTACTTAAGATCTTATTCAAAGTTCCTTTTGATTTATCAACTCATCAAAGACTCACCATAATTCTGCTTCAATACTCACAAATTGCTTCTCATCTTTCAAAACACTTAGGTGGACATATTGAACAATTTTAGAAAATTGTTTCTAGTCATCTTTATTCCAAAACGGGTCAAAAATTAGCTTTTCATTTTTTTTTTGATTTTTGAGGATCTTTCAAACTTCATTTCAAGCTCACATCTGATATCTAGGATCATTTATCATAACTTGACACCATAAAAACTCTTAGTGTTATCTTTGAACATCCATTGGTGCTCACAATTTATCATTTTCCTTCCATAAAAAGCAATCATTAGCTATATCACTCATTGCTCTTGATCATTCAAAGTACACTCTTATCTAAGATACTTAGGTGGACTAAAACACTCAATATGGTATAGGTCTTAGACCTTAGAAACATCACTTTTATCTTTTCATAGCTACTGAGAGCCGGATCCCTAGGATTAGCCTAGACGGATCCCTCAAAGGAGGGAACCGTGGGATCCGTATGACAGTTTATGTCAACTCTAGCCAAGACAATCATTTAAAAGCTCATCTTGCTAACTTGAACACTCCACCTCATCTTCATTAAGTCCCTAGATCAGTGAAATTCTGAAGATAAATCTTGTGCATGTTAATCATCACATTTCTATGAATCTTAGTGGCTTAAGTCATAAATGCACTTGCCAAATTCTTCCCTTTATAAGTCATCTTGCTAGGACTCCTTAGTCATCAAACAAAACACTATTCTCAGCAATTACAAACATCTTCTTTAGTCATCTCATCATGAGAAAAACTCCTAGTGCTAACTCATCCACCCAAGAACAACCTAAGAAACTTGCTAGGGTCATGCACGAAGTTTCTTCAACCGAATCATCTCCGGTCAAGTCCACAAATGCTAGGATTTCCCCTAAACCAAATAAACCTATCAAACTAATTCCCAAGAGGATTGCTCACACAAGGATATCATCACCAAACTCTAGTAAACCAAACACACCCTTTTCAATCCAACCAACAACATTGGTGCCTAGAGCCACATCATTCAACACCTCACAATCATCTTCACATTCTCAAAACTTAGAGGACTTACCCCCTTGGCCATCTCATCTTCCTCCATTACCAACAAATTCACTAGAAAAGGTTGTACAACAAAACCAAAGTGTTGAATCAACACTTGCACCAATGTCAATGTCTCTAATTCCCCTCAATAGTCCATTTTGGATTATGAGGAGACATCAAAGTCAATCACCCGACCGCATGGAAGTTGACACTTCTCTACCTCCATCCTCAAACATTGTTGAGCCACCACTTAATGAGCCTCCACCAATTCCTCCTCCATTTGAGGATCCTCAACCCACTTCACTTGAACTTCCACTTCAAGAAGCTCAAAACCATGACAAGGATTGCTATCATTGTCAACATGTTGAAAGGTTGATACATGAACTACGTGAAGAGCAACGTTTCATGTTTTATCACCTCCTCGAACGTTTCGAAGAGGTCAACAAACCTAAACAACCATGAGCCTAATATGGTGTCCTAGTCTCAAGCTCAACTTAGAACGTTTAGGAATCCCATTTCATGATTGATCATCCTTAAGCACGTTGTTGCTTCTTGAGTTTAGGTCACTTGTTAGTATTAAGTGGAATATGTATGGCTAGATCATTCTCTTAGTTTTAGAGATTTGTTGATTATCTCATTGTTTCATTGAATGATAACTTATTTGCCATATTTCTCTGAGTATATGTTTGTTGTTTACATATCTCGCTCTTATATTTAGCATTGTTTGGTATATCACATTTGCTGAATAATCTGTCATCAGACAGACGGATCCCTGGAAATTGCCTAGACGAATCCCACAAAGGAGGGAACCGTGGGATCCGTGGAACAGAAGAACAATTTTATACTAACTTGAGTCTTGTCTGCAGAAAATTATGCACTATACTCTTGTTTTTCTAACATTTGTTTTGTAGATTTTCAAAATACACATGAAGACCTTGACACCCTAAAGCTAGGGGGAGCTTTGTGTCAAAACATACATTGCAAAATCATTTGCAAACTTAATCCTTATTTGGATTATACTTCATGACACCCCATTGCAATATTGCAATCTTCTAGGGGGCATTTTCATCACAAGAACGAAACCATTTGCAAACAAAATTGCAATTCTTTAGTTTATTAGTCTATGTTTACTTGACGCCCTCACAAAGGGATGGACTCGTCAAGGGGGAGTTAAGACGAGAACCATTCCCGTAACTTACTCTTATTACATATTTTCTTTTCACATGTTTTTCTTAAACTAAATGTGTTAGTTTCTTTTATAGCTCTTTTTGTTTCGACAAAAAGGGGGAGAAGAAAGTAAAAGCTACAAACTCAAATTTTTACGAATTTTAGTTTTTTCCTTAAAATAACTTTATGTTTTGTCATAAAAAAAAGGGGAGATGGTTAATACAAATAAGCCGTAAAAACGTTTATTTATATTTTACGATCTTCTAATGTTTTGTCGATAACAAACGTAAAATCATTTTAACGAAACAAATAAAATACGTAAATAGTTTGAGTCAATAGTTTTCTAACACACTTACGTTTTCACATAAAACACTAAAACAAGTATAAGTGATTTTATGACTTAGTATTACATATGTACAACAACTAGTGTTTACATATTTGGGTTAAATATATACATAGTATTACATATGTACAACAACCCATGGAATGTATTCACAACCCATGGTTTTGACCCATACCCACTTGACTAAGTGCATTGCACTCATTAGATACATTGTATCTAATAAAAGACCCATGGATCAACCCATAAACCATGACCCATGACCCATAACCAAAATACCCATGGGCAAAGAGGAGCGTCCCACGGATCCCTAGCATTACGCTAAATGGATCCCTTGTGGAAGGGATCCGTGGGATCCGGGAAACTTGATAAGCTTTTCTCCTCTATAAATAGTGAGCCATTTCTTCCTTTTAGCTTGCTACTTTCACACATACTTTCCCCAAGTATTGCTTGTTTGTGTGTCGTATATCTTTTTAGTGATTGTTTATTCTCATGTTTAAATTTGTAAAAATGCTTTATTTTGTCTTTAACCTCGTCTTAATTACATATAAAGGTATTTTACATAAGGGATAAGTGTAGGGAGGATTACACACGTTTTCAAAAGAAACGTGAACATGAGAATTTCAATTACTTTAAAGATATACATGTGTGTTTGTTCGAGTCAAATGCTTGTATCGAGTCATAATGGATGTTTTTGCAGGAAATTTTTCCAGATTCTAAAGATATAAATTTTATAGAATTTTTTTTGAAAATGTGGTCGGTTTCTTCGAGGATAACTTTGTGTCGCTTAGAATTACTTAAACGGCGTCGGGAGGGCAATAGCTTACTATTTTTTTCTCGTTTTCGTGCTACTTATAAATTTTTGGAATTTTCGGTCTTAATTTTCGAGAAAATCAGTAAACATCCATTCCACAAGCATTATATCTTATTTTAGTAGAGTCTTGTATATATATTGTTACCGCTGATTTTACGCGAAGGTTTCGTTTGTTTTCTTCAAGTGTGCAGGTTTAATTTGTCAAGAAGAAGATACAAAAGATTGGATGGAGCTTTTCAAGCATAACATTCTTCTTGAAGAAAGATTTAACCACTACTTCACACATGGATCCTACCTAGCTAATTAGGGGAGTATTAGTTTCTTTCGTTTTTAATTACCTTCCATTATCATAACTTTGATACTTTTGGGGAACATTGGGGACAATGTTCAGTTTAAGAGTAGGGAGGGAAAATAAAACGAGAACTTTGAAACTATGCTTATCATTGAATTTTTGCCTTGTCCAATTTCAGTTGTGTAATAAACCATGAGAAATATAGGTTAGGGTAATTTTGGCACCAAATTTAAAATTTTTCATGACATGTAGGAGTGGGCCATTAGTCTTAATAAAGCGTTTCATGGATAGGAAGTTATATGACTAGCACAAAACCCTTTACCACTTAAATTCCACCCAAAATGTGAGGATCGCCCTTAGATTAGTAGGAATTAAAGCATTCATCTTTAATGCTTAGAGTGTGAACCGGTAGTATAATAGATTCTAGAACTTGTTTTGTGATGTATTCCGAGATCGCTAGTAAGACTACACTTGTGTAGTTAGGAATAACTAAATGATAAGAGGCATTAGGATAACCCTTGTTTGATACCCGTAATATAATTACTTCTTCCACATCGGTTGAGTAATTCCCCACACCCTTTACGTTGTACTCATCTTTAGTACACGATACCCCTAGTTAACCCCTCAGAGCCTATCCTTTTCGCTGCTCTCGTGATGTTTCGGTTTTCCGGAATATCAATGAAGAGCATTGTTTACAATCCACCCCCAAATGTACACCCAAATCGCCTTAGCCTACCTTGTATGCACTCACTTTTAGTGGATTATTGTTATCATACTAAACCTTTAGTTCAATTATCTAGTTGCTTGCATAAGTTGCTAAGTCGAGTCATATCCTTTGTACACAATTTTGGGACGATTGGGACTCATGGGAGAAGTTAAATTTTATGAAATGATAGGAAGGGAACGTTAAATTCAAATTCCCTTTATTTGCGTAATAATGTACTCCAAGTGTTTTGATCTTTTCAATTCGGGTCAAATTAGTGTTAGAGTAATAAAAACTCAAGTGTAGGGATGTGCCTATAAATCCCTATTATTTTGATGTTATCGTAGAGGATAGTAGAGTAAAAGTGTATGAAAAAACATGGGGTTACCATCCTACATCTATCTTTAAATTTATGTTTGTTTGCTTCAAAGTTATCTAGAGTTTAGAGTGTGAGAGTCTTGGCTTATAGCGCCATTCTTCTCATGCTTGTAACATAGATTTTTTTACTTGCCACCACTAAATCGCCTATCCCACCAAACCGTTTGTTTCCCTACCGTAAGCCTAATGTTACAACCCTTTAAAAGACCTCTTGGATAGTTCTTTCATAGGTGCTTACGCCAAAGCGATGGAGGTTTGATCTAGTCTCAAGCCTATGGTAATCTATGTACTAGGACCGGTAAATGAGTGTTTATCTTCCATTTCTAATTTGATATATTTCATATACACCCGAGAGATATGAGTATCCAAACACCCCTTGTGAGGTGCTAGTATGTAATTTCCGTGCTTGTTATGACTTTTTTGGGGCTTATATGTGTTGTGAATTGTTCTAAACTAATGCTTCATGACCCTTAACTTATAAATTAATTGGCTAAAAACACATTTGCTTGTGGACAAGCAAATACCAAGTGTAGGGATATTTGATAAGGATTTAAAAGGTACACTTTTGAGGGGTCATTTAAGCCCTTAATTGATCACTTTTGTTTCCGTTACTACTTAATTTCGTTCCTTTTCACTTTTTAGGTCTCTTGAAGGCAAATTGCTGGAATGACACTTATTCGGACGAAAAGGCGCGAATATACGAAGAAAATGGCCAAAGTAGAGAATCAAGACACTCAAGCTGCTTGAACTGAAGGGGACGGCGTCAGCGTTTAGTTGCGACGCTATCGCGACATGTTTTGTGACGACATAGTAGCCAAATTGCTTATTTACAAGTGACGGCACCAAGTTTTAAAAGAGTAGGGCGTCGCAGCTCAGACGGCCTAGATTTGATCCGACGGCGTCGAGAGGCTGGCGGCAACGTCGCAAGCATCGGCGATGCCTTCACAATGATAACGTGGCCAAGGCGAAACCCTAATGGCTGGCTGACGGCCCAATCGTCTAATTAAGAGTGACGTCGTCGCGGTTGTAACACTATATATAAGAGTCCGAATTTTTAGGTTTAAGAGGTAGTTTTGTGAGTAAAACCTAAGCCAGAACCAAAATTGTCTTGAAGTATCTTAGGGTCCCATACCTATTTTACAACAAGATAAGTGTTTTACTTCATTGATTCAATCATGTCTTCAATTGTTTGTGTGTATGCTTGCATGTTTTCCATGTCAAGCTAATTTACTTGTGTGTTTGCTTAGATCTATGAAACCTAGTTATTGAATATTGATTGGTTGTCTCTTATCTTAATTTTTATTGACCTAGTATTGCGATAGGTCATCCGTTGTGTCATTAATGCTTGATTAATCTTTGTTGAACCTTAGCTTATAGTTACTAGTGTAATTGTAGGCTATATATCAAAGGATCACCTTAGTGTTAAGTTTATGAATCCTAGAGACTTCTTAGTCATTAACCTTAGGTAACTTCAAAGAGTTAGGGATAAACGCATACCCTACTGACCTTAGAAACACAATGGTAAGAATAAGGACGTGACAATTCAACCATCAATAGGAGATAACTAGGGAGTAATAACATCTAAGCAAATACATTTTTAATCATCATAAGAGCACACATCAATTAGACATAGACTACACTCTCCTTAGATTAGATAATTAGATAAGTAGAAGTAATCGGTAGAAATACCAAAACCCCTAAATCCAAACCCGAGATTAGATACCTTTCCATTTTCTAAAAAAAAACATAAAAAGATAAAAAATAATCTTCCTCAACCCCAATCTTAGCGTAGTAATTTCTCACTAGCATTCCTATTCCCCTGGAGAACGATATCAATACCCGTGGCTTACCCTAATACTACACTACAGCGATTAGGTTCACTACCTAGGGTGTTATAAGCAACGGAAAAGGAAGTTCCTTTGACCCAGGCTTATGTGCGTAAAGCGTATCATTGGGGTTGAAAATAGTGCCTTGTTTGTCATTGAATTGCACAATGTACTTGGCATCACATAATTGACTAACACTGATGAAATTGTATTTTAGACCATTGGCATAAGCTATTCTAGAGAAAACTATTCCATTCAGATACCTTGAACCATAATCTTCATTGGGACATGATGAGTTATCACCAAATACTACCTTGGGTCCTGGTTCCTTTACATATTTGTGCGGATACTCCTTTACACGGTCATGCTTCTTGAACATCCACTCTAGATGCCAACAAACCGTGTCTTTGCAAAACAAGAATGAATTAGTTTCTCTTGCTAACCCACACACCCTAGTGGGTTTGGGTCTAAGAGTCGGCATGAATTTGGCAATTGACTCATGGTGGAGGTTGAGTGCATTGTGCTATCCACGGTTTTGCATTTGGTGGATGTCTGATGGTCCGGGGTTGTTTGGAACTTCTCCTTGCTTGGATGACATCATCATGTTGAGATATGTCATGAGTTGGATTTCCGAATATCACAACATGTGTTCATGAACAATCATCCTCGATGATGATCATTGAAGCCGCATTGTGGGCAAGGAGGAAAGGGTTTTGCTCTATACTTGTGGCAGATTTGGAGGTTGAAGCATCGTGACCTACATTGGTATAGTCTCGCTTGAGTGAACTTACATATTGTAAGTGATCGGAAGTTCTGTGATCATCCTTTTGTAGATCATACAAAAAAGGATTCTATAGATTAGTGGTATGGCCGGTATCTTTGGCATAGAAATACCGCATTTGGGCTTGTTGGTGGATTTTGACCTTGATGAACTGACCCCGTTTCCTTGATTGTTGAATCACGAGCTTTTTCGATGGATTCCATCTTATCGAGTTCTTACTTACCCAGTTCATCGATTCTTGAATTTGGTGCCTTCATAGGAACGAAGATGTGGAAGTCTCGTGGGATAGGATTCTTGTTGGATTGGTTTTGTTGGTCTTTCAATATGGTTCTAAAAGTCTGAGACCTTTCTTTTGGTGAGTGAGGATTGAATTGTAGTTGGAGTAAGCTCGAGAGCTTGGTGCAGCCTAAAGAGGTTTTAGGGGTGGAAGTGGTGCTTGAGATTGACTTGACTTCAGTAATGTTTGAACTACTGGGCACATCAGAGTCAAGCATGCTCTTTTAGAGCTTGGCTGAGCTCTAGTATTCTTCGGAAATTTCGGGGAGCTTACTATCGAGGTTAACCTTCAATCAAATCAACTGGGCTTAGGAGTTGACAACATATATTTGTAATCATGCCACGGATACCAATGGTTTTGGACTCGGTCTTTGTTGTGAAGTCGAGGAAGTTGTTCTTCACCTATGACTCTCTTTTTGCTCTTGGGCACCCACAATCAAAGACCAGGATTCTTAGTCCAACCCTTAATGATATCTTTTTCCTTTTAAGTTCGTCTTTGAAGAGCCCGATTTATTTTAAATAATTGATGTTTTGAATTTGCGTTATGACAGACCTCAAGTTTAGCTTGTTTTAAAAGTAATGGTTCATCCCTACACTTGTTTAATTCAAAACGACTTTTGTATTTTGAAAAAAGATTTAATCATTGCTCTTCAGAACTTAATTCAACATTGATATAGTTCATAAAAGCGCCAATCAAAGTCATCATCCATAGATAGTAAAATATTTACCTTTTTCATTGTGATGTTAACCCATTCTTCATTCCTGGCATGATTCTTTCCAACGACTAACTTGTCTCTCTTAGAGAGAGCCAATTCTGCTTATTTCATCGTCGGATGAGAATGGTTCTTCATCCCAGTCGAAGACTTAAACAACAAGGCCCTTATTTTTACCCCTGCACGGATTTTACGGTGTTTGTTGTTTCGAGGGTGGCGCCAAGCGAGTGCAAGCAGCTTTGGCTTTCCTATACTTAGCTTCAAAATCAACGAGTTTTACTTTGTTGTTTATTTTGAAAATTTTGATGAGATTGATAGATTTTTGGTTGAAATTTACTAAAGCACGAGGACTGGTTGACCACGATGGTTTATAAGAGGTTCGAAATTGTTTTTGAAAAACATTCTTTGCAAATGACCTCTTTTATGACACTTAAAGCATTCATGTCTCATTTTACTTTAGCATTTGAAAAACTTTGTTTCTTTTTATAAACCTTCGAGAGTTAGCAAGGAGTGCCCTTTCCTGAAATTCTATGTTCAGGTCATTTAGGTACTCCTCACTTGATCTCTCATCAGGCTCATCATCCTATTCCTCCTAAAAATCTTGAACCACTTTGTTAGAATAAAAAGCGTAGATATTGGTTGTAGAAGTGGTGGGTGGGGACTTCTGACTTCCTAAGACTTCTTTAAGTCGAGGTATCAATCTGTTTGATGAGGTTTTCCTCATAGGCGAATTTCCCATATATTCAGGAAGTTCAAGATTCGGATATGATCTAAGTCCCCGAGAAATTCAAACTTCTCAAAGGACTATTGACAAAACCAACATTGATTTCATGTTTGGACAACTTAACACCATCATTTGACAGTTTATTTAACAGGGGTTTTTGTAGGGGTGTAAGTTTGAGACATAGTTTCAGGTCCTTAGCCACGAAGGTGTTATATAAGTTTGAGTCCATAATCCTATTTTCCTTGGTATCGATGGACCTTCATGACTATGAACCAGGCATCAGGTTTGTTTAGCCTCTTGACTTATAACGGACTCCATAATATCATCGGGAACACGATATTATGATACTTTTGAGCCTTTGGTCCTGGTTGACCACTCTCCTCTCATCCTGGGTCCACTGAGCTTCGGGTTTAGGCAAACCTTTAGCAGTCTTTGGGATAAATGGACCTTCATTAATACACTTAATGTAGTAGGTTCTATCCGTCAAATAGCAAAACATCACGCTTTTCCATTTGTTAAATTTACCAACTTCAAGTCTAGGGGCTTGGTGAATAAGCTCCACCCCTTTTTTGCCGACTAGTTGGGGTACATCAATTTCGCCATTAGGATCACGATTTAAGCGTTTAGAAGCGGGGTTTTACAATCAGCCTTGCTCGATACCACTTGTTGTTCCCTATTCATTATAAAAAGCAGTTAAGTATTTAAAAATAAACTAATAGTGAATCAATGAAATGACATAAGTAAACACACCGATAAAATTTTCAACATAATATTATTTATTAGAAATGAATCTATAAAGAATACATTACCCAGTACTTGCGAGAATAGTACTTGGGATTGAAATGACAAAGTTTGGTAACTCCTCCTTTCTAGTTGAGTCCAAGTGAACACAACTACAAAAGGAACCACTGAGCTATCTCGGGGACGAGTTGGATTTGGAGGTGAAAGATGGCTTGTGTGTGTGTGTTTTACAATTCACAAGCTTAAATCTTTCACTCCATCTCTTATGCTATTTATACAAGTATGAGTGTTAACTTTATCTAAGTGACAAGCGACATTTTAGAAGACAAAATAAGATGTATTTTGTCTCTGTTCTAAAAGACTATATTAAGTAAGAGATAAAGCTGACTTTCCATAAGTCGGTGATGACAGGCGATAGTTTGCCATTCAGGGAAAGTTGACTTTGGTTGATAAGGACTTCGTCTTATCGATTCAAACTTCCCGCCTTATCCCACTCATTCTTGATCTTTATTGCCAGTCTTCTACTTTAGTTTGTCGTGAAAGTAATTGGTGAGGAGTTTAGGGATTCATTGAGTTATTGTCATCACTCAATGATCCACCATCTTCTTCTTGACTCGATCTTCACCCCTTAAGTTTCGCCTTCGCGAGGTGGAGAGACTTCTTCTTCGCCTCTTCTGAGTGTCACGAGATGGCTCCTGAGAGACTATGCACTCGAGTGACCTATTAGTGTTTTGGCCTAAACACTTAGGGTATTTTCTATTCAAATCCTAGATTAAGGGGTTTGGGTATTTACTGAACCCAACAGTACAGCTAGGATGTGATGTTGCATTAGAGACTTTACCCGCGGACATGGAAGCAGGAGAAAAGGCTGCTTTGATGAAGGCATACGTACCTTGATTCTATGCTTGGGAGACCGGGTTTGGGGAAGTTACCAAGGAAACAAACTGTACAGGAATTTGGACAAAAGTTAACTAGTCGTATATGACTAAGTCCTTAGCAAACAGTATGATTTGAAAGAAGTTGTACCGTACTATATGAGTCGAGGTACGGCTGGTGATCATATAGATGGGTTTAATAAGTTGATACTTGATTTGGCGAATATTGATATCGAGATTGAGGATGAGGATTAGGCACTTATGTTACTTACGTCGTTGTCATCGTCTTACGAAAACTTTGTGGAGACATTGTTGTATGGGAGGGAATCCTTGACAATGGAAGATGTTCTTGCGACTCTGAATTCAAAGGAGTTGAAGAAAAGAACTGAATACAAAGGGAAGAAGCGGTGACGGGTTATATGTAAGGAGGCATTTAATGAAAGTTCATTCCGGTGAAAGTTCGCGGTTTAAGTCAAGAGGTGGAACGGTAAACTCAAGTGCTTCATGTCATTCAGAGGGTCATTTGAAGAGAATGTCAATGAAGAAGTCAAGTGGGTTCGTCAATAAGGGTAAGCATGATCGGGATTCGATTCTTCGATGACGAGGGTAACGTCTACTTTGGAGAAGCCTTGGTGGTAGTCGGTAATGATGAGATGGCTGAATTGGTAATGGATGGGTGGGTCTTATCATATGACACCTATGAGGTTTCTTGTGCGACTGGATATTATTAATGGTGGTTCGGTTCAGTTAGGTGATAACAGGACATGCACTATCAAAGGGACTAGAAAAGTGAAGATATAGTTGCATGATGGATCAAGCTTTATACTGGAAGATGTCAGGTATGTTCCAGGGTTAAGAAGAAGTTTGATTTCATTGGGTACTCTTGAAAAAGAGGGTTATACTATGAAGATGCAGTTGGGTAAAATAAAGGTGATCAAAGGTTGTCGGGTTATGATGATTGGGATAAGGAAAAAGAACTGTGTGTATACTTTGGAAGCAAAACTAATGACTTTTGGTGTACAAAAGCATGGAGGTTTAAAACAAGTTGGATTCAAGCAACTTGATCATAAACAAGTTGGGTTTAAGCAACTTGGTTCTAAGCAAGTTGGGTTCAAACAACTTGGTCCTGGTGTTAAAACCAGAGTCCATAGTCTGAGTTGATGAACGTGTGTTTGGTTTGAGGTGGAACTACAGGGAGCTCAGGAAAATCATGAAGCTGAGGTTGTTCAGGATAGTAACGATGATACTGCAGTGGCTCAAAGAAAGTTGGAAGACAAGCAACTTGAAGAAAAGACAAACACGGGCTAGTTGGTAAAGGAGCAGGAAAAGGTACACCTTGGTATAAAGGTGGGAGAAGACATTATGGTAACCGAAGTACACGGTCAAGAGGGTGCAGAGGATAATGCTGCTGAAAAGAAGAAAGTGAAGGAGTCTAAGAAATCTAAACTCGGGAATTTACTAAAGTACAAGGCCTGGTTTACAAGGTGGTCCCCAGTTCGAGGTTCCAGCATTAGATGAAGATGTTGAGTATCGTTAATGCCTAAGTATTACTCCTAAGGTGGAAATTGTTATGTGTTAGTAGCAATACTTAGGAGGGTTAAATGTGACTTAGACAATAATAAGGGGATTAGTTGTATTTAGTTTAAATAAAGTTTAGGAATGTACTTAGATTAGGAAACTAGTTGCTTGGCTTGCAAGCCAAGCATGTAACCGTCATATGGAATTCGTATTCCATATGAGATCCCTATGGATGTTATTCATTCATTCTTCTTCCTCGTTGTAATAGCTTTATTAGGTTTTTAATAAAGGTTTGGTACGAGGGTATAACGTGTGCAATATTCTTGTCTGTTCTTTGTAATCTCTCGTGTTTGCTACGTGTGCTCGATACAACTCCCGCTCTAGCGTTCCGCGATCGAGCTTCGGGTTGTTGGCGGTTTTGTCTAACAATATGAAATGAGTGGCTAGCAATACTTCTCATAATTCTCCTCCTAATTTACTCGTAGTTCGTATGGGATCCCTATCCTATCTGTGTACATAGATTCGTAATGTGTATAACATCATCTTGAAAATGGTTGCCGAATGTGTAGGTCAGTAGGTGGTTGCAAATAGGGGTGTCAATAGGGTCGGGTTGACCCGACCCGAACCCAAACCCGATAAGGCTTATCGGGTCGGGTTTAATCGGGTTGAAAAAGCTTATCGGGTTAATTTGACCCGAACCCGATAACCCGATAACCCGATAGTGATATAGGGTCGGGTCAGGGTTGAGTTTTTTATGTTATCGGGTCAACCCGATAAGACCCGAAAATATAATGCAACTTCTTATTTTCAGTAAACGTTTAGAAGCCGAACAATATTCACGTTCCACAGTTCGATACCAATACTCTATAATTCATTACACCTTAGTATAGTACTCCTAAATTCTAATAGTAGTAGGATCTTATTTTTGTCATTAGTTTTCAGTCCTACAAATTGTCATTTTACTTACTGTGCCGCACTACATTAACATGTTGATATCACAAAAAAGTATTCTTGTTCTTATAACTTGTTGCGCATCTATATCATACATATGTACGTATATTTCTTGGTCTGATATTATCTCAAGCTAGAAGCTGATAATTTGGTTGAGCACTACATTAACATGTTGATATCACAAAAAAGTATTCTTGTTCTTATAACTTGTTGCGCATCTATATCATACATATGTACGTAGATTTCTTGGTCTGATATTATCTCAAGCTAGAAGCTGATAGTTTGGTTGAGCATGTAAAATCTAACTACTAGTGTAATATTTAATTTTAATATTGTTGTAGTTTATTTACTTTTACGTACATATTTATTTTCAACGCAATACTATATTTATAAATTAGATTGGAGATATATTTTTAAGAGCTAGACAACATTATAATATTATTATCGGGTCAACCCAAACCCGACTAGACCCGACCCGATTAGACCCGAACCCGATAACCCGATCTCTTATAGGGTCGGGTTGCGGGTCATATTTTTAAAAGTCAAAACCCGATTAACCCGATAACCCGACAACCCAACCTGATAACACCCCTAGTTGCAAATAATATAAAAGTATCTACATGAGGCTAGACACAGTGGCGAACTAGTTCGTCTCTGCCACATCAGCTTTCTCTCTCCGACGACCTAGTTGCCACAGTGGTGACCTGAGATTTTTTTTAATTCAAATATTTTTAAAAACAAAATTAAACTTCATTAATAAAAATGCTTAACATTACAACAATAATTAAAAACTTAAACTAATAAAACGTAGACGTTACAATACTTATTAAAAACTTCAACTTAATAATCTAAGTTGTAACGTTCTTTGATTGTCGCTAAGTTGTTCAATTCTTTGTAGTTGTCGTCTTGGGCATATTTGTGTGGGGGTGTGTTGTAGAAAATTAAATCTTTGCGTCCGGTTTGATTGTGCTGCCAATGCAAGTCACTGACGTTGGAGCTCAAGTTTCTTCCTTTTGAACTCCTCGGCTCGCCTTGCCCTGCCTCTGCAAGCTCCTCTTTTATTCAACTTTATGTATTCCTCTTCCATATTCTTGTTTTTTTTTCCTTACTTGAACTTTTGAACTTGAAAAGTTCTTGGCCATATTAGTAACAAATGATGTTGGTGGCTCGTGGCTTTCTTCTTGGTCCGTCCGACCTTTTGGTCGTGATTCTCGAATCTCTTCTTCTTCAGAATCATCCACGTCTTGGGGATGAAAAGGACCTTTGTTGCCAGGGTGGTTTAGAGTCTTGGATTTCTTCCGACTAGTTGTGGGTGAAAGCGGGCATCTCCACAGTTTTCAAGCGAATGCCCTCTCAAAACTTTCCAACACTCCTTCAATGTAAACTCATGCTTGTGAAGCACACGGTATTCGTTACAAGCCTTTTCATAGTCATCTTCGTCATTCTCACCGCTTCCGTGATTATCCTTGATATTATCCATAATTGCACAAAAGAAACCAAACCTAGAACGAATCCTACCCTTCCATTTGGTCGTTATGGAGTCGTAGGTTCTTGTTGAACCGGTTTCATTTTCAAAGTACGCTATCACCTCATCCCAAAACCACTCGGTTGATAGCGTTCCTCTTTTCAATTTTCGACACATGTACCCAAGCTCTACAAAGCGCTACCTCTTCCGCTTTTGCATGGTTTGGGTCTTGGTTTCTTGCTTCCGCTTTGTAGCGTTTTGAACCCTTCTTTGATTTGACGGTGGCGTCTCTTCGGCAGTCTTCAATCGAATAGAACCGTGGTATGAACGGGTGCCCAAACCTTGTCCCATCGAAGCATCTTAAGTGGGGTATTCTTGAGGCGTGTAGCATTGAGCGGGGAGGAATTCCATAAAATGCTCAAAATCCATATCAAGATTAACAGCATGAAGCGGTGAAAACGATTGATTAGGTTGGGAAGATTGGTAGAAATCCATGTTAGGATGATATGACGACCCGCTTGGTGCTTGGTTTTGATTGATACTCGGACGACCCGATGGGAAATATGGACGATTGATGTAAAATGGGTTTTGATTGTGGTTGGGCTGTGGTAGTCCTGTTTGATATTCAAAACCGGGTGCATGAAAACGAATACCCCGATTTTGTGGTGGTGTTACACCGGTTAATTCAAACGGTGGATCCGGTGAGAAATTCAAGTTCGGGAAATTTTGGGGAAGTCGGGATCATCGGTTTTTTGAGTTGGGAGTTTTTCTTTGTGACATGATGAATATTGAAGAGAAGTTGTTTGAATTGTGTGTTTAAAAATGTGTTTGAGGTTGGTATTTATAATGTTGTAAAAGTGGTAAAGTTTTGGAAAAGAGGTAAAGATTTGGCTTGTGAGACTCGGTTGTCTCCTCAACCGACTTCCCCCTTCTTCTCTCCTCAACCGACGACAACCCACTTCCCCACAGTGGGTCGACCAGCCACCACCGACGCCCTCAACCGACGACAACCCAAGCCATTATGGCTAGCCTGAGAACTCAGAGGAAAATAGAGTAAAGACCTGAATATGGGAGAAGGCTTCCAAGTAGGGAGTGTGTTGTCTACATTGCAGGGAGTGTGTTGTCTACATTGGAGGTTGCTCTTGCTGATAGCTTTAAACATTTCTTCCCATTATTATCAACACAAAACCACTACCAATCAAAATATAATGAGAAACAGATATAGGAATAATTACTTTTAGAAAGATTTTGATAATCACAACAATGAACCATATCAGATATACCTCTCAACAATTATTGCTATGGAAGCATTGGGAAAAAATTATGTAGAGATCCTTCTTCAGTGTCCACTCTGTTCTATCTTTGGACACTTTCATTATTTCTAGATCCGTTACGGTTTGCATATCTACTATCTCATCCTTTAACACTTGATTTTCGACCTATGAAATATTAACATATATCAGACATTAATCGCCCAATTAAATAATCACTGAAGCTAAAGCACGGTGGCGAGCCAAGGTCAACCCCCATCCACGCATGGGATAATCTGCGGGTGGAACTCCACTCTGCAATCATAGGAAGCTTCAACAGTTTCATTTGCTCCATAGCAGCAACGAGCTCCTCATAGGCATGATCATTGTACCTGGCACTGCAAGGCAGCCCACTTTCAGAATGCCACCCTCGTGCAGTTCCTCTATAGCCTCAGCCTGGCCATGCGCAAGCGTGCACTGCACTACCGCCCCAAATTTGTCTACCACCTCTTTCGACTCCAAAGTACTGAGGGCGGCAAGGCGTAGTCCATGACTAATGAGCCACCTGCGCTCAGCAATGGTGGAGACTACCTGCGGATAAAGCTCTTCATGCATAACTCAATGCTTAGCTTTCGAGACTTCATCTCTTGCTTCTCCAACATCTCCTCTACAACGGCACGAAACTCATGCCGAGAGAAGTTCTCATTTTTCCCATGTTCCATAAATCCAAGGGCCCAGGCGCAGGTATCCTTATACTCTTTTAGCGCAGACCGCTCCTGGCTCACCTGGGTAAGAAGTGACATCTTCTCTTCGGCAAGTTTCTTGGCATCTGAGCTGCTTTCGATTCGGCTGAGAAGCGGCCAATAACGCCTTGGTGAGCAATATCTTCATCCTTTTACGCGCTGTGGCTGCTCTCCCCTTCATACATTGTCTTTAGCTGTGCAACCAATGCCACCTGGTGCGCAGCAGCGGAAGCAAGCTCTCCCATTAGCTGACCCATGGGCACGCCCCCAGATGCCAACGGCTCAGTACCTATATCCTTTGAATCCTGAGGGTCAGCAAGCGCGGCGAATGCCTAAGGCAATGAGTCTCCAGACTGCTCAGAAGATAACCCAATAGCTCCAATACTGCACGCAAAGAGACGAAAATTCATAACACAACCAATAAATGAGATACGTGATTTGGCTATAATACTTACTTGGGTGGAGCAGTCTCCTTGGAGCGAGAGGATGCACCATCACTTGATGACGACTCCACGTCAAGAATGACAGGACGCTTCTTCCTGGATGCGCTTGCACCATCGCCACCAAGTACTCTCTTGCGCTTCAATCCTTGGCTCTCTCCTCCTCTTCCATGCTTTCCGCCACATCTATGTGCGACGGCTCCACCGGAGGGCGGTACCGGGGCCGGGTACGCTTTGCCTGAGGGTAGCTTCCAAGCACCAGGACCACTACTAAGCCTCCTCTAGGTTCATGCTCCGCCTGCGCCTATACTGATCCGAATCCAAAATAGGGACTTCACCCTCCTAACCGGCACCCCTCTGATTTCTTGGGCGCTTTGCCAAGTTCACCACGATGAATAGATCCATCTCTGCGTAGCACAAAACAAAACAACAAACAAGTTATATAAAGAATAAAGGCAACAAGAAAGGCTCACATTACTAAAGCTAAGGAGTACGAAGGATGAGCACCCGCCACGGCCATCCGCGTCTAAGAAGGTCGGCACTCATCCGTCTACCAAAGTAGTTCAGTCGATGCCCTTATGCACCAAAAATTCCTGGGGTAGGAATTAATGGGAAGACGATTGGCGTTAATCGTTTCGCATCCTCTGCGCTATATATTTCGGGAGGCGGCGCCATCTTTGGTAGCTTAACTGGGTGTAGAAGATGAACGCCATGGGAACAACGCTTCATCAACCCGAGAAAAATTCTCCCTCCAGTTCCTAAGCTGGCTAACTTTTCAGAATAACATTGCAGCTTCCATGCGCGGCTTAGCGACGATACCCTTCATTTGACCACGCGTTGTGTGGTAGAATCTTGTGGAAAGGTAGATTGTGGGGTTTATTGCCAATAAGCCGCAGCTTAATCTCAAAGTTTGTTATTTTTGCCGCACTATACAGTGCGGTGAGATATGTGCAGGCGGTAATTTAATCGCCGCACAAAAATAAGGATATGGGCACCTTGACGATTACCGCAAATTCAGAAGAAGCGTGTGTATACCCCTACCTTCCGCCGGGGAAATCGCTATTGACGCTTGCGGCCGGAACCACGGATGCGCGCCATCGAATATAATAATCCAGAGATGAACTCGCTGAAGTTCATCCTGCAGCCAGTCGGGTAAAGTCGTTAAACCACGGACCATGATACAATTTTAAAGCCGCGCATTTACCTTTGAAATATTAAAGGATTCCGGGTTTAGATTTGAGTTTTTCAACAATGGTGGAAATGTTTTCTTTTCTGTGATAAACCACAGTGAAATAGGAGACGATGGTTTATATAGATTTTTACATCCACGCGATGATTGACACGTGGACCCCACTACCTCTAAATGTGTGGATAGGATCTGCTGACGAGATGCTACATTTTCATTACTTTCTCACGATTTACGAGGTGTGTATTTGAAATATTTTGCTAAATTCACCGTGTATTCAATGGAAGGACATTTTTTGGCTGTTACGCAAGAATTATGGGCTACATATATTAGTCTAGCATCCGTAGCGCCTTGCGCATACTAGACTGGGGACATGATGACGTATAGTCCGTATTAGTCATGAACCCGACCAATAACACTACTAGCAATCGAGCCCGGACGAATGGGCTAAGCCGTGCCGGTTTGGGCTGGGCCCAAACCCAAAGTTATATATTTATGGTTTTGGATATCGGATATCTCTTATTAACGAGATATGTATTAATTACCCGACTTAGGCTAGATACGCCGAAGGTTGGGGAACACGAAACCAATAAGGATTTTGTGTGTATATAAAGGGCATCCCGCCTCATTAAAGTAATCGATCCTCAAAACCCTAACTCTCAAACTATACTCCTAAACCGATTACTTACTCTGCGGAGGATAATCGTGGGGAGACAATCCTTGATAAGCCTAACGGTGTTTTCATTTTCTTGAAATGCAGCGGTCTCAAGCATTAAGATCCAATTGATACTGAACCGAGTCCAAACAAAGGCCCAACTTTTGTATCAACAAGTGGCGCCATCCATGGGACCAATCACTAAGAACTAGAATGACAAAGCAAGGAAACCTCAATCCCGTCGAACGGTGACCCACAAGGAAAGAAACAACAGCGGATTGGCCTCTAAGCAAGCCTCATGAACAACGGTATGGCTAGAAACCAAGGGTCGAGGCCCAGATCACGGTCTACCCAATGGAACACGCCGCGGGACAACCCATACCACTACAACAACAACTAACGTAAAGGATCCATCGCACCTTTTTACCACTCCAGCAAATGGGTTTGAGAAAAGGACATCACAAAAACGCCAAGCGCACCTCTTCGAAATAGGAGTCCATATATGGAAACAGATACTCTTGCACTAGAAGGAGTCGTGCCTGAATTAGCGCCAAGCGACTTCGTGTCTCAAAACTACGAAACCTTGGCTGCTCTCATGCAAGAGGAGGCAAAAACAGTCGAGTCAGTCCGAAGCCCAACTAAACTCGGCGCAGCGTATGAGGCATCCCGGAGGATAAGCCTGGGAAGAATAGCCAGGCCCCGAGGATTTACGGGATTGGGAGGAGAGTGGAGAATGATGAAGCAGTTGAACTACAATACCCAGAAGAGCACAAAGAAGATGGACGGCGTACCAATGTTCACACTAGGCTTGGTAGCCGCGAGGTCCATGACAGGCTGGGGCGACGGCCTCCCCAGTGGAAGCTCTTCAAACACGGATTCCGAGGGTGCGGTGCAAGCGTACGCGAAGAGGAAAGTTCATCCTCCTGGAGACTCGGGCGGTGGCGCAAGCTCGACAAAGGGGAAGCTCATTCTCGATCATTCCTGGACAATCGAGGACATGAGGACAACTGAAGTCCAGGGAAGATATCGACCAAGAAGGAGGAAGACATGTCTCTTCCTTGGCCCGCCAAAAGGTGGATGCGCGTTCACTTCGGCGCATCGCTGATTTCTCGGAAAAATAAGAAGCATGCCAATGTGAAAACCTATGATGGAACAGGTGATCCGGATGATCACCTAAAAATTTTCGAGTCAACTGCTACCATCAAAATTGGCTACACACGTATTGGTGCCATATTCATTCCACATTAGTGGGAAATGCTTGTGGCGGTTGAGTAAGCTTTCCACGCAGAAGCATTGATGGCTTTGAAGAGTTATGGAAGGCGTTTCGCCTGAACTTCACTCAAAGGAAGAAGTCGCCAAAACCCTATGGAACTTGCAGGGTTTAGAAGCGCGAGAATCTACAAGCGCTTACGTTAGGCGCCACAAGGAGAGTGCATACATGTCAAGGCATGTCGAATACTAAAAATCTCGTGGGTTCATGAACGGGATCAATAACGAACTCATCAAAAGGTTGAATGACAAGGTCCCCCAACCTTTGATGAACTTATAAACAACAAGGTCCTTTATCCAAGCGACAGCCGTGGGCCGGAAGGAAGAGCTACTCAAACTATAGGTCACAAAACAGCCGGAGACAATCCATTGACCGAATAGCAACCGCAACAAGAACTACCGCGGCGAGGGCAGATAATGACAAATATACCCGCTAACAAGCCTCCAAAGGAGATATTCGCGGCCAAGACGCCTTGAACTTCCCCGAGGCCCTCACCCAATGCGCCCCCGAAGATAGGCGTGGGGAACGGATGCGACTACCATGGATGAAGGGCCACACCACCAATGAGTGTGTCCAATTGCGCCAACCAATTGATAAGGCTGGTAAAGAAGCGGTGGACCATTTTAGTGAACATCAGGAAGGGAAGATAAGCTAAAGGGAACAGAAGGATGGTGCACCCCAAAGATAAGCCGGACACCATCTATATGATACAATCATGGCAACGAATGACTAGGCGTAAGATCACCAAAATTTTTCCTTGAGGCGAAATCTCCTTCCCTAACTTAGCGTGGACAACGGTGGTAGAGCGCTTCACCATCGAGATTAATGCAGGGGGTTACGATATCCACCGCATGTATGTTGATGGAGGGGCATCTGCAAATATAATGTACGAACATTGTTTCAGCGAATGCGACGGAGAATCTGAGTCGATTAAGCGGCCATGACAACGTTGGATGGTTTTACGGGGAGAAAAGATATGGCCCATGGGGCAAATACGCCTACTAGTCAATATCGGTAACCGGGAGCACTTTCGACGGCGTACTGGATGAATTTCATGGTGATCAAATCCCCTTCGCCATACAATGGCATTATTGGAAGACAAGGGATATCAGCCGTCTGCCGATACAGTCTGGCATGGGATGCTCAAATTCGATGGAGGGAGGCATTGTTACTCTACTACAATACCACCGTATCACTTCAAAGAATTTAACGGTTACATGTGAGACGGTTCACATTCCGAACAATGGCGCACCTAAGGCTCCAGAACTGAGGGTTGCAATTCATCTGAGTATCGGAACAAGTATCTGTCGAGATCATTTGTCGATCGGGCCCGAGAACATGCAGGTGCTTGTGGCTGCGCAGAACACGGATATCTTTGCATGGGAACCAAAACACATGACTAGTGTACCACGCCAATACAGAACACAAGTTGCTGCGAATCCGACAAGGATATCCCGATCTGACGAGCCTTGCGGCTTCAGAAGCGTGCCGAAGTCTGGCGAGGTACATAAACTTGTGGATGCATGTATCATGCGAGAAGTCTACTACCATGACCGCTTTCCAACCCGCTGATGGTCAAGAAGCGATGGTAGTTGGAGGATGTGCGTGGACTTCACAGATCTCAACAAGGCATGTCCACAAGATGCTTACGCTTCTGGGATAGATGGAAGGTAGAATCTTTGTGTGGATATCCACAAATGCTTTCTACGCATACAAAGGATATCACCAAATCCAGATGGCTAAGGAAGATGAGGAAAAACGGCCTTCCATACAAGCCAAGGCGTTTATTGTTATACTAAGATGCCCTTTGGCTTAAAGAATGCAGTGCCTACCAGTGATGGTAGATAGCGATTTGAAAAAGCGGGTGGGCATAACCTAGAGGTTTACGTGGACGACACGGTCATAAAAAGCCATACGGAAGGACGAGCGGTTGGTGCGAGAGCATTTAAGACACTACGAGATCAAACAGGTTAAATCTAAGAAATGCTCTGAGGGCATGTTCCTTGGATACTTGATAGAGCCCAATGGCATTAAACCGTGTCCAGAAAAAATGAAGGCTGTTATTCAACTTCCCTCACAGCGACGCTGAAGGAAGTCCAGGTATTTGAATGGAAAACTAGCCGGTTTAAGCAGTCTTGTCCAAATCACAGATAAGTCACTACCTCTCTTCAAAACACTCAAGAAGTGTACAAAAGGGAGATTTCCACGGACTAGCAGGGCGAGAAGAAGCTTTTATACAACTTAAACAACACTTAGCAAAGACTCCCATGCTAGTCGCGCCCCGCCCAGGGGACGAACTGATTATGTATTTATCCGCGACTCATGGGTCGATGCTCTTGTGATAGGGATTGATCAAACCAGGTATACTTTGTGAGCAAAGCGCTTGATATGTGCTTAAACACATATCTTTTGTTTATCAAAACTGACCCATAATAACCAAGAAAGAGCCGTTTATTGCTAATATTTGTTGTTTTCTTGAGTTTGTGCTTGTGCAGTGCGGATATGTAAAACACACAAAAAGCCAAATCAGGGCGAAAATCCGAGCACGAGATTAAGAGAGCTAAAGTCGAGCGGAAGGTCGAATTATGCATTTGTGAATTTCTAATCTCGAGGATGATTTTTGAAGATTTGATCAAAGGTTCAGAAATTATGAGAATGATCCCCTAACTTTGAGCATTTGGCGTAAATGACCCCTCAAGTTTCAAAAGTTGCAAAATACAGCCTGGATTATTGAAGAATGACAAGATCAACCCTTGGATTACATTTTGGTTTACACCTTTGACCCCTAAAATTCGAATTGGCGGTTTGGCCCTTATGCTACATATGGGATTCAATATATATCCTAAGTCCAATATACTATCCAAGTCCAAGCCCAAAATCATCTTACCCAGCCCAAACTTAAATACTATACCGGTCCAACAGAACCTTATACCCATTTATCCCAACCCGTTCCGTTAAAACCCCTGGAACGAGTCAAAGTAATGAAATATACTAAAAAAATCAGCGCCAAATCTCACCCCCATTAACGCAAATACATAAACCCTAAAACACCCTTCGCTTTGATTGATCAAATTAACTACTGGTTAAGGGCAAATTGGTACTTTCATCGACACATTATGACACACGACGACATGTGCCTCTTGCCAGTCATCAATCAGCGTGCAACATCTCAATCTCGCTCTACGATTGGTACATTTGATGCGTGGCATGTGCAATCCAAGGGTTGAAATCATTTGGGATACGTGGAAGGTGATCTAATGGCTCTAAATGCACTCAAAGAAGCACAAATGAAGATTTCTAGATCCTTCCTTGGTTTGAGCTCGTGGCTATAAATACCCTTTCATTTCTTCTTTATAATTCATGTAGTGTAGAATAGTTCGGTAGTGTAGCATTATTCAAGATTTCAATTTACTTTTGCTTTTCAAATTTCTTTGTATTCACTTTATTAATAAAAAATTATTTTAGCTTAATTTTTCATTTAAGTTTCAATCTGTTTTTGTTATTTTTATTCGCATATTATTGTTATTGATAATCCTTTTAGCTAGTTTCGAATCAATTTCATTTTATATATCTCTAAACAAAAATAACAAAAAATAAGAAAAATAATAAAACAAAAAAAAATCTCAAATGTGCTCATAAGCGCGAATCAAACATGTTTATGTTCTCCTTAAGCTCTCTTAAGCTCATCTATAGCTTAATCGGTTTGCTTATTCTACTACTCAGTTCTACAATCAATTCACTCTCAAAACTCTCAACAACAACAGTAAGTCAAACTGCAATGGTTAAATTGATCTAGTTTTCGATATTGAGTTGGATCTGGGTTGGTCTGAATTGGATTTGGGTTGAGATCAGTTAGGTTAGTGGCTATTTGTTCTTTGGCAAGCCACAGTGGCTAAGGATTCAAGTGAGTTTAATTCTAAAACTGAATTATTAAGTATTATGTTTATGTTATGCTTAATTGTTGTTTTGATTTTGTTAGTTAATATTAGGTAGTTAGATTAGAGTTTCATTACTATCATTGACTAGATTAGAGTATAGGTTAGAGTTAATTGCATAACAATTAGTATAAGTAGTGTTTGGATCAAGTTGACACTGTGTTTGAGGTTACTTTAGTGATAGAACTAAGTTGCTTTAGTCTCAATAAGTCATAACTCAGTCAATTCAGATCTTTTGCACAATAAATCGAGTGAAGTCAAAATCAATTGTTACTGTCTTAAATTCAAATCATTTAGGAATTTTAGGTCTTAATTCTTCATTTAGGTATAGAATAGGTTAGTCTAGCTTAAATTAGTTACAATTCATCATAATTTAGCAAAATCAGTTCATCATTTGGATTCAAATCTCACTTTAGTCAAAAATCCATTTATGTGATAAAAAGTCAAAAGTGTAAAACTCAGTTTTGCAAACTTTTATAGATTTTTCACACACTCAATTCTAGTTCAAAATCCTTGAAATTGTGGGATAAACAAGTTCTATGGGTCTAGTTTTTGAAAAGTCATTTTGTGGAATTTTGTGAATTTATATAAGCACTTAATAAGCTTGTGTTTAGGTCAAATTCCACTGTGCACATTCTCAACTTATTGAGTGTGCCTGAGGTTTAATTGAAACCTATTGAGGGTTCATTTTAGCTTGTTAGAGGCTCAAATTTGGTATTTGTACTCTATGGTTGGTTGTTCACTGAATACAAGTTCTTAATTTCACTTTTGCTCATTGGAAAAGCTAGTGCATAATCTGAAAAGTAGGGGCTTAGAGCTGTTTTAGCTTATTTGAGAAATTGAATCAAAACCTTGTAGTGTGCATTTCATAGGTTTATAGTAGTTGATATTGGTTGTTTTTAAGTAGATTTAGCATACTTTAGGTTCTGTAATTCATTTGGTGCACTATAGCAACTTTTAGCTTATTTCTAGTGCTTATCTATAAGCGACTTAGCTACTGAGCTCAATTTCAACACACTAAGATTAGGTTTGATATTTTTCATAGAATTAGAATATTATTTTAGACTTTTCCTGAATTTTTCATAATTTTTAGATTCTTGTTTGATATTTTTCTTGATTTAAAAGCAGTTTTTAAGGCATTTAAATAGCCTTTATTACAAATAAATCAGAAAAAGTTCCAAAAAATAAGTTTTCAATTTTACTAGATTAAGAAAATTATAAAAAAGCAAAAATTATTTTTTCCAAATTTTTCCTAGTTTAATTTGTAATTTTTAGAATTTAAAGTTTAAATTAGTTTTAATTCAAATAAATTTTA